>CM059328.1:10014460-10021960 GCA_030340685.1 Protosalanx chinensis
ACACACACACACGGACTGTACAAACATGATCCCATGTCACTCCACACACCATGTGTATCTCCATGTGTTCGTTAACAGCTGGAGTAGACAGATTGGCATACACCCCCCCCCCCCCCCCCCACACACACACACACACAGGCACACAACAGTACTTCAAATCACAACATGCACACACAATCCATAAAGACATGTCAGAGGCGCAAGGGATCGAATTCCTCTCACCATCTGATGATAGAGGGACTAGTGGTGGGGGTTATTATATCCACTTATAAGGCATGTCTTTGTTTGTGAGATGTGGCATTTGGCCTGCGATCTCTGTGTGTGTGTGAATGCGTGTGTGCGTGTTTATTCTGATAGAAGTCGTATTAGTGATGGCCCCACCCCTCATCAGGTACCCAAGCTGATTCTGAAGTGGGCCACTGCTGTGGATAGACAATAAGAAACTACGAGGACTCCTGAATGCCGTACATTTTTATAAGGTTATGACAATCTTTTTTGTTTATTGGCTCGGCCATCTGGAATCAATTCTGGCTTTGAATGGGGAGGGCTTCACCAGCGAAGGTATTACGCCATGCTCCTCTCTCTCTTTCTCTCTCTCTCTCTCTTTCCCACTGTCCCTCCCTCTCTTCATCTAGTTCTCTCTCTTTTTTACAGCAAAACATCTCTTCATGGACCCCACCATCATATAGAGTGGAAACGGAATGAAACGTAGACAGATTTTCTCCTCGTAGACCTACGATCAAGATATTCTCGAATTGACAGACCGTTTTAAACCAGAGTTGTCCAATCCTGGCCCTCGAGGGCCACTGTCCTGGCAGTTTCTGTTTCCCTCTGCTCCAGCACACCTGATTGTGATGAATGGCTTCCACCGAGCTTGATAACGACCCGTTCATTAGAATCAGGATGTGCTGGATCAGGGAAACACGGAGGACGGTGGCCCTTGAGGACAGGATCAGACACCCCTGGTTTAAACCCAAGGTTGAATCACTCGCTGCGTGTATGTACGCGTGTGTGTGCATGTACTGTGTTTAGTAACTGTGTGGGAGTTTGTTGTCGAGTGTGTTCATGTCTGCTCATGTTCTGTGCGTATTTTATAATGTTTGTTTAGAAAAGATGTGTGTTTGGATTTTCATTCCAAAGTTTAGAGATTGATCGTTTCAGAACGTCTGGAAACACACGCATTTGTTCTTAATGAATGTGTGGAAAATGTTTACAAGGCCAAAATCTCCTGCCAGTTCTGTGTAAGAACTTTCTGTTCGCCATTGTTCAGAATGAAAGAATTACATTGAAGGAGAGTCACTTTAGACAATAGCCTAGACCTGTACTGAAGAACAGTTGGGCGGATAAAGAAGAAAGGGGCGATTTGATGGATGAGAGAAAGTGGCGTACAGTAGCTGAGGAAATGTTCCTCCCTTCCTCCCTCCCTTCGTCCTCCCTCTCTTCCTCTTTCCTCGCTCTCTTTCTCCCGTTGTGTTTCTAACTGCCTGATGAAGTTGTTTTGGCGTGACCTGCGTTTGAGGCCTGTGGTTTCCAAACGGCCGGTCCTGCAGAGTTGCCCGCCAAACCCAGTAATGCGCGTGTGAGGGTTGGAAAGCAAGTACGGTCAAAAAGTCTTCCATGCTGGTGCGCTTATTCCAACGAGCGTTAGCGTTTGAAAATGCCTACGTGAAGAATTTCCTTACGTGAATTTAAAACTGCAGTGTTTGTGTGTCTGCAGACAGGTGTTTGTGCAGTGTGTGTGTGTGTGTGTGCGTGCGTATGGACGCGTGTCCGTTGTGTGTCTCCGTTCTTTGTAAACCTCTGTGGAGAGAACAAGACCCTCAGAAACGTTGCTCTTTTACGCAAGACCTGAATGCGCCTTGTCATTGGACAGACCTAAACACATCCTCTCTCTCTCTCTCTCTCTCTCTCTTTCTCATGTAGTCTTTCTATGGCTGATCTCACTGACTGAATGCGAGTGTTTCTGATCGTTAGGACAGAGTCAAGCACAGGTCACAAGTACATGTATTCATTCAGCGGACGCTTTATCCAAAGCGACTTACAAGAGAGAGCTTTACAAAGGACTTGGAGTCTCTCTTCATCGTTCTCTCTTTCTCTTTCTGTCTCATCTCCCCTCCCCGTCCCCCCCCCCCCGTCCCCCCCCCGTCTCTCTGTCTGCTTTGACTACGTCACTGAAAGTACGGACATATTTGATGTCTTCCTTTGTGTTTGACTCTGGATGAACTTCAAACGTGGAGCAAATCCTCTGTGAACCTCCTGCTAGAGGATCCAAACATGCGGCGTGTGTGCGCAGCCCGGTCGAAGCAGGATTACCTGCTGTTCGCTGGACATCGGCACGCTATTGGTGTGGGCGTATATGACACACACACACACACGAGTATACACACACAGTACACACACACACACACGAGTATACACACACAGTACACACACACACACACACACGAGTATACACACAGTACACACACAGTACACACACACACACACACGAGTATACACACAGTACACACACATGACAGACACCAAGGTTTATTAGGTGGTGTGATGAGGGAAAACAGGGTTAAAGTTAGGGTTAGGACACGCCCACCCTCTGTCCAAACTACAAAAGTACAGTTCAGTATTCCAGTGCGTGTGCGCGCGTTGTGCGCGCGCGTGTGTTTGGGGTACACGCGACACGGTAACCTGAGACCTCAGGGAAAAAACGTTCCGGGGATTCCGGGCAGGGTTTGCAGAGGTGGGTGACTGACTGGACCCCCCCTCCCTAGCCGCTCTGGGAATGCGGGCTCCGCACGGAAGGACCAGAGTCTGACAGTAAAGTCACAATCCCCCCCCCCCCCCCCCCCCCCCCCACTCACGCACACGCACTCACAGAGACACGCTCACGTAGAAATCCATGCATCCTCGCACAAACATCGCACACGCTTGCACACACAGGCGCACGCACACACCAGATATACGGTGTGTTGCGAATGAATGCACGGGTTGCGCACAAGCAACGGAAAATATTTCCAGTCTCTGAGCGGACCCTCAGTGGGCTTCCAGAGAGCTGGAGAGAAGACGAGCCTGATATAAAAGTGATATGCATCGGGACTCACGGTGTGTGTTATAGTCTGTTGATAGGTTAAGCTCCAACCCTGCAAACCATTTCCTGGACCAAACGCTCCAGCTTGAGTCTCTGCTCCAATCCTAGACCCAGACCTAGACCTAGACCTGACCCGGTCTCAGACCCAGCCCTAAACCTGGTCTCAGACCCAGCCCTAAACCTAGACCTAGACCTGACCAGCCCCAGACCCAGCCCTAAACCCAGCCCCCAGACCCAGCCTAAACCCAGCACTAGCCCCAGCCCTAAACCCCAAACTTACTCCAGGCCCAGCCCTAACCCCAAACTTAGACCTCATCCAGCCCTAACCCCAAATTTAGACCAGACCCAGCCCCAGACCCAGCCCTAAACCCCAAACTTAGACCAGACCAGCCCTAAACCCAAACTTAGACCAGACCAGCCCCAGCCCCTAAACCCAACTCCAGGCCCAAAGTCTGTAAAGCCAAGCCAGCCAGCTGCCACACTGTAGACCGGAGCCTGGGCCTGGATAAACACACAGCCAGCATTTGGTTAACTTGGAACCAAGAAAGAGAGAGAGCAAGAGAGAGAGAGGAAGATGGATTTATGTTTTTTTTGCCACTGTTTGAAAGACGCCAAATAAGTATTCGAGCTAGAGTGAGGAAGAGAGAATTTATGCGCCGGTGTCTGTCTGTCTGTGTACTTACTTACTGGGATGTTGATGTTCCGAGTATGCCAGATGAGGTGACTAGGTGTGGCCATGCCCAGTAGACAGGGCAGGTAAGGAGATCTGTTGAGGGTCAGTGCCCTAAGATCAGTGACATTTCACTAATGCAAATACTGACATAAAATGGACTTGCATTTCATGTGGCTGGTGTATTTATGTAAAAAAAAATATATAGAAACACTTCTTTAGATCTATTTTATCAAACACTCTATTTTCTTATCTCTTCTCATTAATGTCAATATAACCCCCCCTCCCCCTCCATTTACAAATTATTTTGAATATATTAGTCTAGGCTAGCACAAATAATTAGACAAATATAAACATGCCAGTGTCAGGGGTGTTACCTCTGTGTTGATTATTGACACAGCCAGCGTCTTAGATTTAGGTTTTATTTAGCAGCCAGATTGTCCCTGACCTCTTAGAAATAGCAGAAGTGTGGCTGGACTTGGAAATGACACATGGTGTCACCGTACCTAAGACTTAAAAGGAAAAGATCCCTGTCAATACCTCCAGTCTCTAATATTGTGTCAGTTGCATTTTCCCAGATGTCAGTTGCATTGGTCTAATCAAGATGGATTGTTTAGTTCATGTCACTAAGTCATGTGTGTGTGTGTTGAGGGTGGGGTGGTCTTATAGTGTGAAACATTTGAGTTCGGCTCCCCCGGTGCCCCTGCAGCAGCTGACAGCGTATGCCCTTTGACCCCCTCACTCAACACCCTCGCAACCCCTAAACCCCACTCTGTCATTGGGCGTGCATCTGTGGGAGTGTGCGTGTGTCAGAGTGTGTGACAGAGTGTGTGTGTGTGTCAGAGTGTGTGACAGTGTGTGTGTGTGTGTGTGTGGTGTCAGAGTGTGTGACAGAGTGTGTGTGTGTCAGAGTGTGTGACAAGATAGTGTGTGTGTGTGTGACAGAGTGTGTGTGTGTGTCAGAGTGTGTGTGTGTGTGTCAGAGTGTGTGTGTGTGTGTCAGAGTGTGTTGTGTCAGAGTGTGTGTGTGCAGTGCGTTGTGTGGTGTGTGTCAGTGTGTGTGTGTGTGTGTGCTTGCGTGTGAGTGTGGGCACGTACTGTATGTGTGCTTTTTGCGTGGCTGCAGGCTTTTGTTGACAAAACTTGAGAGTCCCCCCACCCCCCCCCCCCCCCCAGCACACTCACAGGTCTTCACACTCTCCCACTGCGGTTTGAACAGATGCCTCGTGATTGCGCGATGCCGCGATGCACGTTCTCCTCAGCAGCTCTCATGGAAGTGCCGCTCAGACAGGCTTCTATGTTTTGTAACTCGGTGCCATCCTTGTTTCCTCGCTCTCTTGTGAAAGCTGGACACCAGTCTTGCGCATTCCGATACGGAGAAGAACGTCCGTTGGCAGATCCTAGTCCCTGTTGAGGAGCCAGGTTTGTGCGTAACCCCCCCCCCCCGCGCCCACCCGGTTCGCTGGAAAGTGATAAAGTCTGTGAAACAAAAAAGGTGATTAAAAAGAATGTCAGGAGGCATGGAGAGGAGGGTGTAAATTTAGCACGTGTTTACTCTGGGTCTCTGGACTCACTCTCTTTCGTCTGGAGAAGGCAGACGCTCGGACAGGTGGCCTGACCGCGGCGCAGGCTCCTGCCGCACGCGCGCGCGCATGCCGCACGCGCGCGCTCGTGCTGAACTGGATGTCCAGAAACCCCCTCGCAACCCAGCTTGCCCTGTCTGGTCCCTGCCTCAGCTGTCTGTGCCTCATCGGTATGTGGGTGGTTGCCCCCAACCCCCCCCCTCTCTCTCTCTCTCTCTCTCCCTCTCCTCTCTCTCTCTCTCTCTCGCTCTTCCCTCTCTCTCTCTCTCTCTCTCTCGCTCTTCCCTCTCTCTCTCTCTCTTCCTCCCCCCTCTCTCTCTCTCTCTCTCTCGCTCTTCCTCTCTCTCTCTCTCTCTCGCTCTTCCCTCTCTCTCTCTCTCTCTCGCTCTTCCCTCTCTCTCTCTCTGCTCCCTCTCTCTCTCTCTCTCTCGCTCTTCCCTCTCTCTCTCTCTCTCTCGCTCTTCCTCTCTCTCTCTCTCTCCCTCTCTCTCTCTCTCTCGCTCTTCCTCTCTCTCTCTCTCGCTCTTCCTCTCTCTCTCTCTCTTCCTCCCCCCTCTCTCTCTTCCTCTCACACACTCTCGCTGAATTCAAATGAAATTCTCCATTCAGAACGGGGTGCTGATATTAAAATGTGTGCAAAGGGAATGTTCTCTGAGTCGCTTAAGTGATCAGAAAACAAAATATTCATGTCACTCCTACATTTCTTGGCAGCTTCTGTAGCAGTGAAAGTTGTTCAGCTCGCAGGGCCCGTCCTGCTCGAAGCCCAGGGAAGCTCAGTAACCAATCAGCCATCGTTTACCTTGTCTAATGCAGGGGCGGGGCATTGTTTTTAGGAATCCTATAATCCGATGATAAAAATTCATCGAATCATTCGTTCCTTTGAATGATTTCCCTAATGGGGACCAGAGGATTTGGGTCCAAACTCTCCGAATCAAAGGATTCTGGGAAGCCCTGTTAAAAGTCTTCCATTAGTAGAGCAGAACAGACCTCTCAGAATGGTGGTGCTTTTGAATTCCGGGCTTCTTCTCTACAACGGTGTTGTGTCATTGAGATGTTCTGAACGTAATCGACTGAGTCATCCGTCAGTCAAACCTACCTCCGCACCGTCAGCCCTGCTGTCGGTCCAAATCAGGTTGATACTGCCTCCTGCTGGACGCTAGGAAAGTGCAGTAACAACAAGTCTGCTGTTTTCAAGTTGCCAGAAGTAACTCGTTTGATACTGCGCCCAACAGGCTTCGTCTTTTTCCTTCCTTCGTTGCGGGTTTACTAATCACATCGGAAGCGTCCATAGACTCAAGAACTGGGGCTGCAAAAGCCCAATTTTCCTAACTCTGTCGCACTCGACCCAACCCTCCCTCTCCCCCACCCTATTTAACGAGCATTATGTCATGACGATTTGGTTTTTGTGCGTCTGTGCTGCCTGGTAGTCTAGCTTCAGTCATCCACAGCCAAGGTCCGCCCTGACGGTCACAGGAATGGTAGCAGGCCTCTCAGACGCGTGTGTTTCCTACCGTTGCTTTTCCGGTGTTTTCCGCACAGTCTTTGATTATCTCCAGTGAGAATGGGACTGAAGTTGGCAGCCTGTGGCCTTGCAGGCATCTGTGGTGAACTGGATGTTTGGTGGGAGCGGGTGACTTTGCAAGGCCGTAGTCCTAGTTGATAACAATACGAAAGCACGTTTATCTACGATGCGAGTCATTCGTTTCTCGTAAAGTCACGGTGACCGTTATGTTTACGTTCGTGGTCAACCTTCGACCACACGGGGGCAGCGTTGGGCCGTTATACTCAATATTGCTGGAACAGGGACAGGGTTTTGGATCAGAAAAATCAAGAATCACATGACCAGTGACAGCTAGCTAGTTCTTTTGCCCAGAGGATTTCATCCAATTGCATGTGGGGGTTTTCACTGACCTTGACGGGAGATCAATCAACTAGGCCTCAAGTGCCCGATGGCTTCTTCCTTTACTGACAGGAAGTGCCTTTGATTGGGTGACATGAGTGGAGAGTGGATATGTGAGGTATCCGATTCATGCTACAGTATGCTCAAGGTCCATAAAGTCACACAGCTGCACACACGCACACAAGGATTAAGGATGACAAAAAGGTTGTTGAATGACAAATACCCTTGAAATGAGGGAGAGGTGAAGGAAGGGGAGATAATTCCT
>CM059328.1:10026960-10076960 GCA_030340685.1 Protosalanx chinensis
ACAGTGCAAGGTCACATGGTCAGACTGCCGCCTTGCAGAATGTCCTCAGTGATGATATATACACAGTACCTATACACAAACCCACTCATAGGCGTATACAGCGAACCCTCGTTTTTCACGGGGGTTACGTTCCAAAAAGAACCCGTGATAAGTAAAATCCGTGAAGTAGAAACCTTTATATTTTTTACAATTATTATACAATTAAATACTCTATTATATATTAAAACCGAAGAGCAAACCCTTTTTACAGGCCCAAGCATTTGTTTAACAAATAAACTACTGTATCCTGTAAACCGCAACTTTATTGGTGCACAGGTTTGTGTTGGGAGAGACTGTTTAGCCAATCAGAATGCAGAACACAATGCACGAGGCAAATCCGTGAAGTAGCGAAACCGTGAAAAGTGAACCGTGATACAGCGAGGGTTCACTGTAACACATATTCTACATAGATACAAGATGTGCAAAGAGTATGTGGGACTTGTGACCACGCAGAAGCTGATCGCTCCGCCTGGCTCTGCGAGGTGATTGAACAGGAAGCTTTAGAGCTCGCAGAGAACTTCCTGTCCCTGCACACAGTGACACTGGCAGGGAACTTCTGCGCGTCCGTGCGATTGTTACAATGCATGCATCTGTGCATTGTGTGTGTATGCTGTTCGGACACGTGGGTGCACACACACACACAGTCAAACACACACACACACACCAGGGATTGTGGAGGCGAGCTCTGAGCTCTCTAATCTTTCAACCTTCTATAAAACGCTCCATAAATGAATTGGCTTGTTTGGGGCCCCGGTGAGGATCCCTCTCCATTGGCCTCCCCGCGGGTCCTTAAACTGGGCTAATGGAGGCTGGGAAAGAGCGTCCAAGCCCGGAACTTTCTCCGGCCATCAGAAACAGCTGTGTTGGGGTGGGAACCTCCCCACAATAGTCAGACTGTCTCTGTGTGTGAGCTCTCTGCCCGACCCTCTTTCTATGAGTGGGAGCTTATAGTGACCTACACTCACGCACGCACACACACACGCCCGTACTGAGATCCATGTCTTAGACTTGCCTCTCAGGTCCATAGGTGCAGTCTGTAGAGTCCACACAGTAGCCAGACCCTATCTATCCATCCATCCATCTATCCATCTATCCATCTATCCATCCATCCATTTATCCATCCATCTATGCATCCATCTATCCATCCATCTATCCATCCATCCATCCATCTATTCATCCATTCATCCATTCATCCATCTATCCATCCATCCGTCCATCTATCCATCCATCCATCCATCCATCCATCTATCTATCTATTCATCTATCCATCCATTCATCCATCTATCCATCCATCTGTCCATCCATCCATCCATCTATCTATTCATGTATGCATCCATCTATTCATCCATCCATCGGAGGGAGAGAGGGAGGGAGGGAAGGGAGGGACGAAGGGAGGGAGGGACTGGGACTGGGCGGTGGTGGTTTGGTCTGGCGAGCACCTAGCGGATTCTTTCCACTCGAGGAAGACTATTAGGCTGGCCTTTTGAAATGTCTACTGCTGTTGAAGTGATGCAGCATTAAAGCCATTTCCCACAAGGCTGCCAAGGCAGACCCTCTGTCACATGAACAGCATCCCGTCTCTGTTCAGCACACTCTGGATGTTACATTTACCAAAGACAGGTTTTTTCTAGATGTTTCTTGAATTAAGATGGGCCATATCTATACCAGAGCGAGAGAAAAGGTCAATGTGTGTGGGCGTGTGTAACATAAGCCTGATCTCAATGTAGGAAGCTTTCTGTGGATGCGAATAGTAAGATCTGCAAATGACTAAATGTAAATAGGATAAATAGGGAATTCGATTAACAGAGATGAGTACACACGTGCTCTTTCCATTTCTCTCGCTCTCTTTGACTCTCTCTACATTATATTTTCTCTTTCTTTCCTCTCTCTCTGTCTACACACCCACGCCAAGGAATGCAGATGAATGGAGCTGTGTGTGCACACATACGGAACACGCAAGGACGCACACACACACTCACTCGCACACACAGTGTGAATGTAGAGATCAAAGAGGGCTAATGCTTCGCTTCTTGTGTCTCGTGGCTGACCGACATGCTTCTAAGTCATAGTCCGAGGCGGGGAGGTGAAGGTTAAGTTCTGGCAGCTTCTCTGATGGCGCACACTGCATCTCCGATCTGGCCATATTTTCTGTCACTTTTAAACTAATCCTGTGTGTTTCGAGGGGCCGGGGCCAGCCTTGACGTTGTTGATGGCTTCTTGTGCTTCTTACGGTCCGCAGGATGGGAGGAGAGGAGATGTGTGGCGCAGGGAGGAGGGAGGCCAGCGATATTAACAGGCCCACTGAGACACATGACCGATTAGGCTGTTTAAAACACCATTCATCCACAGAGCCAAGGATGATATCACCAGCTGCAGCGTCTAGTTCGCTCTCTTTCCCCCCCCCCGGTTGCGTCTCTCTCTCACGGTCTCTCTCTCGGTCTCCTCCTCTCTCTTAAACTGACCGACCCGATCGACGACGCACACACGGAAAAACTTATTCTGCGATTAATGTCTACGGTCAGGCTTCCAGATAGGCAGACGAAGACACGCACACACACACGCGCGCACACAGGATACGGTGACGGTTGGTCCCGGAGACCGTGGCGTCAAGGCGGTACAGTCTGTCTGGGAGAATGGAGAGAATGTGAGGATGGAGAGAAGGCAGGGAGAGGGTGGACGCATCTGCGGGCTTTCTTAGGGATTAGAAGTGTCACTTTTTCCCCTCTTTAGTCTTTCGCCCATTCAGCCTCCCATTCGCTCACTTTTTACTGGCAGGCCAAACGGGGCCCTTCCCTGCTCTGATGAGGCACAGTACACCCACCCACCCACCGACCTCCACACACACACACACAAACACACACACACATCCAGATAGAGAGAGAGAGATGGAGGGCTTTGCCCTCATCCCTGCTGAATACCAATTTAAATACCAGTTTTTTTTATAAAACTGGAATGCATGTTTTCAGCCCCCTGTGGTGGATCAAACACACACACACACACACACACACACTGGATGTCAGCAGCTTGATCAGTCGACCTCAGCCACTCTCTAACCCCCCACCTGTGCTTAAGATGGGAATTGGTCACTCTTGGCAACGTAGGTTTGCCGAAAATAGGATACACGCTCGCGCGCACACACACACACACAAAGAGGAATTCAATTAAACCCATGCTCCCAACTATGTTGATCGTTTTCAACTAAAGAATGTTTTTGTGAGTGAGATGAGGGCAGTGTGTGTGTGTGTGTGTGAGGGGGGAGGAAGGGAGGGGTAACAATGGGGGCATATTGCATATTTGTGTGGAGTTATGGCTACACTGAGAACTCCATGAGCAGAAATACCTGATTTGCCCATGGATGTCTTGGTGATTTGGGAGGGATTTACACTCCCTCCCTCAAATTGCCAAAGCTAATATTACCCCAGTATTCCACCCTGCCGAGATGCCAAGAGGAGAGTCTGTGTGAGAGATACCTGTCCCAGGGATACACTCTTTACCTCTGGTATACAACCTGGTTAGCTTTGTGTACTTTTCTGCTTCTCTCTGAATACAAACTCCCCTGATATCTTCACACCTTTTCTCTTATCGGTTCTCAGGTCACAACATGTAACATGACGTCCGCGCAAAGTCTCCAAAAATGTTCTCCTCAGCGCTACGTTCGAAGAAGGAAGCCCTGGAGAATGCATTTCTTTCTTAGTGTCTTAGAGAATGAACCTCTCCCAGCAGCCCTTGCAGAGCATAGCGGATCAGGGGATCGGAGCTCTGAATGCCAGGAGAAGTGTGTCGTGATCGAAAAAAGCATAATAACGAACGAATGGCTCGGCTGAATAGGCCGCTTTCGGTACATTCCAGACTGTGGAACTGATCGAGGTGAAGGCTTTCTTTAAAAGCCGCCTCTCGATAGGGATCTGCCATCTACTTCGCCTCGGGAAAGTATTCATTTTCTCCCTATTTTCTCCAGCCTTGAGAGAAAATGCGTGACAATGAAAAGCAGTTTACTACTGCAATGCAGCCTGTGTTCTGCTCCTCTCTCTCACCAACCGTCTCTGGAGGAAGGGATCCCTGACCTAATTGCTCCTCCAAGTCTTTCTGGGAGTTTTTCCTCGTCTTCCTTGAGGGTTTGGTTGGTTGAGGGGGCAGTTCTATGGGCGTATGTGAAGCCCTTTGTGGCGTTGCTTGTAAAAAGGGCTCTACGAATACATTTTGATTGGATTTGAACGCAAAGAATGGCTCCTCCTCATTAGGTTAGGAGAACGGCCACTAACGCTTCTCCCAGCGGTGTTGACCGTGGCCTCAGCATTTCGTTCATAATTCCCTCTAATTAACACATGTTTAAAGACTATGTGCGGAACCGTGTTCTGTTTAATAGCCCTTGAACTACAGGCGCTAGGTTAATCCCTGACTTTGGCCAGTAACTCATTCAGATGTTTTTTTTCGAATTTGCTGATTCATTCTGGTGCTTTGCATAATCAAAGGTTAATTGTCCCTACACTCCTGACAACAAACTCATGGGAACTATGAACAGGCCGAGTGTATGTAATGTGCTGCGGCTATTTCTGTATTTGTTTCTCCCTACTTTCCTCCAATTATATATTTCAATTTATTTCCGTCATTCTTTCCTACTGTCTTCATTTGTTAACGTCTTCCCTCCTCCCCTCCCTCTTCTCCCTCTCCTTCAGTCTTTTCCCGGGGTTTAAATCCTTATCTGTCTTCTTCTCTGTGTTCTTTCTTCACTTCTTAAAGTCCTCTCTCCTTCTGCCCCTTTCTTCCCCTCTTTGTATCTTTCTCTCTTCCTTAAGTCCTCTCCCTTCTTCTGCACTTTCTTCTAACCCTTCATTCCCTAAATCCTCTCCTTCTTTCTTCCTTCCCCTCTCTAACCCTCTGCCATGCTAATCTGTCCATCCTTTTCCTGTCTCTAACCCTCTTTTTTTCTCTCTTTTTTCCCCCCCTCCCTTAAATCCCCCTCTCTGTCCCGCCCTGCTCTCTTCTCTTTCGCTGAAGTGATTCAAACACACTGCAACAAATATAATGGTAGATAATCCTTCCACAATATCCAGCCTGACCCTGGCATTTAGTTCAAAATGCAAAACTTCTGTATGTGGTTATTATTCTATAAGCACGTGCAAACACAATGAAACGTTAACGATTTGTTCACCAAACATTTACTGTGATGGAAATTGTCATTCCCTCCGATCAACTCTGATTCAATACTTCCAAATGTCCCCAAATCGGCAGAGAAAGAGCCTTAATGATGCAACGGTCAAGGCTGGGACTGTCTGTGATTGGTCCATTCCTTAAGCAAGGTCACCTGTGAACTCAACTGACGGATCGATCGATTTCTAACGGACATGTTATATGCACGTGTGTGTACGTGTAGCGTGCGTGTGCTTGCTGGCAGTGAGGTTTGAATACCTTCTTTCTCCACGTCCACACCACAGAGCAAACGAGCTACAGCAGAGCTCGTCGATGGAAGAAGAATTTTCCTTTGGAGGACGAGCAGGAGGGCCAATTAGGAGGCTGCACGCTGGCAGGAAAGACTCACTGATAGGATGGGCAGCAGCTCAAACTGCAGGGAGCCGTTTAGTTCCCAGTGAATCAGGCTGCCAGCCAGGCCTGTCATCCAGAACGCTGGGCCCGGTTCGGAGGAGTTACCAGACGGTCAAGTTCATGAGGAAAAACAGAAGGAAAAGCTGAAAGGAGAAGACTCGGGCTTCTCGGATTTTTCTGCGTTTACCGAGAATTTAACAGATTATTCCGGATCATTTCTCATTCTGCCAGACTTGGGAACTGCTCGCGTTATTTCCTCACCGGTAGTCGAGTTTCACAGTGTTTTTTTTCCCCTTTTTTTCAAAGCCTTTGTTTTAATCCAATAATTCTGCGAGGAGACTTATTTATTCCTCCTCCTTATCGAGACCTCTTTTTAATCATTCGGTTGGCGCACCGTGACACACTCCTAGGCCCCCCAGCCCCCCCCCCCCCATCTCTGTCACCCACCCCCCCTGCCACCCAGAGCCCCACTCCTCCTGCGGATGAGCCTTTGGCGTCGTTCTTGTTGACACTGGTGCCGATGGATATGGCTCGGAGCCACAACAAATAAAGCCTCGGATGGTTTTGCAAACCAGGCAGCGGATAACGATAATCTGTTGTTGTACGTAAGGGCCCTTAAAGGCTCTGACAGGGGGAGGGGGGCGGGGGGGGGGGGACTGTCACCTGGAGGTCTACTGGGAAGGGGAGCGGTGGGGGAAGGGGCCAGAACTCGCATGCTAATACACAAATGGCGAACGACTTAATGGTAAATGGTTTATGGCTTTAAGGGGTTTCGTGTTGAATTCAGTCCAGTTTCCCGTGTTCTTCTGGCTCTTGTGTGTGCGCGCAGAGGCAGGCGAAGGCATTTGACATGATTTGTTCCTTCCTAAATGCCCCCCCCCTCCCCCCCCCCCCCCCCACACACACACCAACACACACCTCTGTAGACAGCTTGTTATCCCTCCTGACAGTTTAGGATGAAGCGCTGTTCGGAGGTATGTGTTGTTTTGTGGTTCGAACAATGCAGAGGTTGATATTGATGTTGTTGTTGTGTGTGTGTGTGTGTGTTCCAGGAGATCCAGGAGAGGATGCCGGGGCTGGGGCAGAGAGAGACGTGGGGGGAGCTGGGGAGCGGGGAGACGGAGGACGCCAGTGGAGACTGCGATGATGAGGATGGGTGCCAGGGATCAGGAGACCTTCCTGAAAGAACTGGTGAGTAACACACACACACTCGCGCACTCACACGCACACACTCACTTGCCAGGACTGAGACACTCTTGGACGAGGAGTTCACAGATGTGGTTGCAGGCAGCTAGTGGGTTCTGGTCCCAGGTTACCTGAGCCTTTATGCTCTCTGAATGGCCACACTGGCACACAGAGACGCACACTGGTAGAAAACCTTCATGCTCTCCCCTGGTGGAGAGGAGTCGGATATAGATGGAGCCACAGACACACAGACAGCCTGCCACCAGACAGACACCTACCCAGACAGACAGACACCCAGACAGGCAGACAGACACCCAGACAGACAGACAGACAGACACCCACCCACACAGACAGACACCCACCCACCCAGACAGACACCCAGACAGACAGACAGACACCCACCCAGACAGACACCCAGACAGACAGACAGACACCCACCCAGACAGACACCCAGCCAGACAGACAGACAGACAGACACCCACCCACACAGACAGACACCCACCCACCCACCCACCCAGACAGACACCCAGACAGACAGACAGACACCCACCCAGACAGACACCCAGCCAGACAGACACAGCCAGAGAGCCAACCAACCACGAGACACTGTAGAACCATTTTCAGTGCTGCACAAGCATTTGAACAAGTCCGCCGTGGGTAAATACTCCTCTACCACACACAAATGTGAGGCAGGCTACATTACAGCAGCGAATGAGCTTGAACAGAAGACACTGGCTCCACGCTGACTCCAGCCTCTAGCTGAGAAGCACTGCTACGGTTTCAGCAGCACGCAGCAGAAAATATGTCCGCACCGCTGAGCCAATCTGCTAATCGATAGCTATTACATTTCCAGATACACCATGCCGGCTCCCTTTGCCCTATGTTTGACCACCCACACACACACACACACACAGAAAAGAAGACACATAACACAATCATAGTTTATTAAATCAAATCTATGAGGCTAAAACGCATATTTGTGTGCGTGTTTTGTACTGCATATTTGGTGTAGTCAGCACATCTTAGATAGATAAGATAGATAAGTCCTTTATAGTCATTACACTCATGCAACAACATTTTGTAATCTTAAGTCTGTGTGTGTGTGTGTGTGTGTGTGTTTGTGGGGGGGAGATCTTTCCCTTAACCGAGATTCTTCATTTCTGAACTACTTCATTAATGACTTTCTCTCCCTCATATATAGATTTAAATAGCTTCATTGTCTTTCAATAGTATCTTCAAATACGCTTCAATAATAACGTTTGCCATCATAATACATGTACATTTGAAAACGTAGAGAGCTCGTTTTAATGTCAAGCAGAAATGGTACTGATATTCTGGTACATTTTCATTCTATCTCATTCTCTTTCTTTGTGGTTGTCTTTCTTGCTCAATCCAGTAACAATGGAATGCTCTATTGGCACAGTAAAGCATGCAGTACTTTTAATTACGTTGGACTTGATTAAAAAGTATGGATAAAGGATAATAATAGATTATTTGGTGTCCTAACAAGAAAGCGATCGTTTGGAAAATGTATCAGGCCCATTCTCAGGGCTGACTCATAAACTTATCACACAGAGAAACACATTTTACTTCACGTTCCAAAAGACTGATTTTAATAACATACTCAAGGATGTTCCCAAACTCAAACTCACCACGTTTCGTTTTCTTACTTCACCGTATTGAATCTGCGTGGTTTGCTATGACATGACATGTAATTAAACCTGATCAAATGAGGAATCGTATCAACAATAGTCATCTTAAATCCTCCCTAGAGTGGCGTGTCTGAAGGATTCAAAAGGAAAGCCCCCAAAAAGATGGTTTATTAATTTCCCATACAGCGTTTAAGCGATGAGTCTCACCTCTCCCTCCACTTTTTGTGCTCAGGGATCTGTGTGTGCTGTATCTTTCCTCCATGTGGTCGCGAGCTTCCGTCACTCTGCTAACACTGCCAGAGGTCTTAATACAGTCAGTAATTAAGCTCAACAAGTACAGTATGTTCGCTTCCAGAAGGTTCCAGAGGAAGACGGAACACGTCCTCCTGCGGAGGGTTTGTACCAGTCGTGAACTCGGTTATGTAGATAGCCTGTGAGGCGCTGCGCTGATTATACAAACCAAGCATTCCTTACAGCTCTATCTCCTCAGGGGAAATGGACAGACTTTTCAACAAAAGCTAACCTTTAGGAATCTGACAGGGCTGGGTAGGTTATTTTTGTGTCTTTGAGCCAGCCATCCCTAAGCTAGGCAGCTATAGGTCTGTGCCTGTTCCTCTGAGACCAGGCCCTGTCTGTCTTCAGACCTCTTCAAAGGCAGACTTATCAAGGATGAATCATGTTTTCAAAGTGCTTTAAATTGCTTCTTTTTTTAATGAAATCCAAAGGTTGGTCTTCCTTTCTGAAATACTGAAGGGAGAACAGCCCTGGAATGTAGAAGATATTAGGTTTGTGTTGCCTCTGAATGCTTATATTGCTGTTTGCCCCTGGATCTGGGAGATATAACTGCCTACATGTTATTTCTCTTTCTTCTCTCTCTCTCTCTCTCTCTCTCTCTCTCACTCCCTCTTTCTCTGTATGTGTCTCTCTCAGTCCTTCCACACCAATAACAGTGCCTAGATCTATGCTTCTAAACAGTCGAAATACACTGGAAGAAAGGCGACTTGATCTTTCCTGAAAAGCAGAACAAGGGAGCAGGAGAAGGAGAGCAGCTTTAGTAGAATGGAGCATGGAGGCCCAAAGGAGTGGAGTTGTTAGGCTCATCCCAGCATGGCAGGCCCATCCTGGGCCCGTGGGGCCGGCTGGCCTGCAGATGTCAGGATCCCATTGCGGATATTACCTTTGGGACTGTCATTTCCTGTGGTCTTTCATCTGGGGCTCAGGGGGCTGAAGAAGGCTTCTGCTGACCAGGACAGAGAGGGAGAGAGGGAGGTGGAGGGATCACTGACGGTTTGGCTGAGTTCCTGGCCGGGTGGCCATGGATGGGGCTGGGGGTGAGATCAGGGGCTGGAGCTGAGGCCGAGATCAGGGGCTGGAGCTGAGACTGAGATCAGGGGCTGGAGCTGAGGCTGAGATCAGGGGCTGGAGCTGAGGCCGAGATCAGGGGCTGGAGCTGAGGCCGAGATCAGGGGCTGGAGCTGAGGCTGAGATCAAGGCCTGGAGCTGAGGCCGAGATCAGGGGCTGGAGCTGAGGCCGAGATCAGGGGCTGGAGCTAAGGCTGGAGCCTGGGGCCAGGGATGGGGCTGGGGGTGGGACCAGGGGCTGGAGCTGAGGCTGGAGCCTGGGGCATGGGGCCAGGGATGGGGCTGGGGGTGGGACCAGGGGCTGGAGCACCGGAGGGGGAGTTTCATGTAACATTCTACAGGCTGCCATAATCTGTATTAACAAGGAGACTAATGGTAGCATGAGATAACATCGTACAGAGTGAATCCTAAACTAGCTAACTGGCTACTCTTCATTACAGGCTACAAACCCCCCCCCCCACATGAACTCATGTGTTTAAACAGCTTTTAACCTTTGCTCATCTGTTCACGAGGCCACATGGAGTTGACTATCGAGCGGTTCATGTAAACTGGTTCGGATTTGTTGAAGAAAGTGTTTTGTCCGTCTCTTCATAAACAGAGTGACAGTTCATTTGAGTTCTGGGTTTAATACGTATTTAAGAATCTGCAGATTGGGAGAGAAATGACCAGACCTCTGGCAACAACATGAAGACAGTACGAGGCTTAGGTCTCAATCATGTCTCTCTCCCGGATGAAGGCAAGAGAGCATTCTTTCACAGGGCACAAGAATGTAAACATAGATAGTGACAGTCAGGCGGTAATGACGTTACAACAGTCTTCAGAGAAGGTGCGTTCAGTAGTGATTAATAAAAGTACACAGGAAATATAATTTCTTCCACAGTTTGGAGGAAACATTTGCCATTACCAAACTGTCATAGTTTATTGAACTAAATTGACCAAACTGCCTCGATCCCAATATGTGCAGCATATTGCAGTCTTAATGCAACCCCCCCCCCCCCCCCTCCCCCCCCCCCCCCCCCCCTCCCCAGTCCCATCCTGGCTCTCTAACAAGAGTTGCCATGCCGGTGGGTTTTACAGCTTTGTTAGAGAGCATTAGCGCTGAGGACTCCCTGGGTGCACGGCCACCAGGGACCCTCTCACCATCGTTTAGCTCCCGAAGCAGATCAGCAAGAGACGCATCCCTGCCCCGCGTACGAGCCCCTCCACGCACCGCTAAGGTGTCTGGAGGGGCATTCCGAGAATTTGCCGTGAAAATATTTAATTGTTGGCCGCACGAAACTAATTAAGTCAGCGTTGTCGACGGTCAGGCCTGTGCGGCCGACACGTGTTCGTGTGTGTGTGTGTGTGTGTGTGGGGGGGGGGTCTTTGCCTGATCACTAACCTCCGCCCCCCCCTCCAGAGCCTGGATGTCCATGATAACACGGAGAGGGGCAGTCCCGCTTAGTGCTCCAGCACTAAGCAAACACAGCAGCATTCCAGTGATATTGAAGCAGGCGTGGGGAGGATATCACAGGGATGGGGATGTTCTACCTGGGGTTTAGCTACAGGGGGAGAGTGCAGGAGCATGAGGAGGAGAGGAGGGGAAGGGAGAGGAGGGGAAGGTACGGAGGGAGGGAGGGAAGAGGGGGCATAGGAGAGGAGGGGAAGGGAGAGGAGGTGAAGGGAGAGGAGGGGAAGGGAGAGGAGGGGAAGGTACGTAGGGAGGGAGGGAAGAGGGGGCATAGGAGAGGAGGGGAAGGGAGAGGAGGTGAAGGGAGAGGAGGGGAAGGGAGAGGAGGGGAAGGTACGGAGGGAGGGAGGGAAGAGGGGGCATAGGAGAGGAGGGGAAGGGAGAGGAGGGGAAGGTACGGAGGAGGGAGGGAGGGAGGGGCACAGGAGAGGAGGGGAACGGCAAGGAGAGGGGGTGGAGGGTGAGGGAGAGGAGGAGAGGGGAGAAAGGAGAGCAGGGTAAGGGGGGAGGGGGGAAAGGAGAGGAAAAGGTGAGCCTGGAGAGACTGTGGGCGCTCAGTCGTACCTGTTAACCTTTGTACATCCCAAAGCCACTCCTCTGGACATTTGTGCAGTTCAAGGACATCGTTTTGTACTTCAGTCTAGAGCCTCATTATAAGCAATCTAAACACCCCTCCTCAGTACCCAGGTGTGTGTGTGTGTGTGTGTGAGAGGTTTGGGGGGGAGAGGGGGGGGGGGTGGTTTGAGAAATGATTTAGTTCTGTATCCTTCACGCTTGTCCTGGATCGTTTCAGGCCAGGATATGATGAAGCCTGCCGATGTACGCCTGCATCTGGTAGGTGTGTGTGTGCGTGTGCGCGCATGTGGGTGGGGTGGGGGGGTACGTGCGTGTGCGTGTGTGTAACTGTGCGTATCTGATCGCCGTCGCTTTGTCACTTCAAAACGAGTTCCCTCCTGTTACAGTGAGAGGTGTGAAAACATTGTGCGCGTGTGTGTGTGTGTGTCTGAGTGAGCGTGTGTGAGACTCCCTGTTCCCCTGAGAGCCCCCTTACTCTGTCCCGTGGAGCGTGCTCCATCAGGAGACCTTGTCACATCGACGGGTGGAGGTCACTGTCCTCCCATGGGCCTCCGCCCCTCAGCGGGCGCGGGGTGGGATGGAGCGCCCGGGGAGAGGTACTTCATCAAGCCGGTGAAAGTGAGCGAGCGTTATTTTCCTTCCCAGATTCCATTGCACAGGTCGCTGCCTAATTGTTGCCAAGTCAGCGCCTGTTGCTAGGCTACTTGTGTGGCAGACTGTGTACAGAGCAGGGGTGACGATGAGGTGAGGGGTGGGGGTACAAACAGACTATGTGAACATGCCCTGACTTATTTAAAACACTCTGTCTTCTCTAGGTCTTTCTTTTGTTGTCTGATTTTCCCTCGCTCACAGACATTTACATGTATTCATTTAGCAGACGCTTTTATCCAGAGCGACTTCCAGTAAGTACAGGGACATTCCTCCTGAGGCAAGTATGGTGAAGTGCCTTGCCCAAGGACATAACGTCATGTAGCCACAGCCGGGAATCGAAGTTTCCCGACGTTTCCAGAAAGAACGACCATCCATTCTGTCCCTGACACGGATTGGGCACAGTATGGCCAGCAGGAAACTGCTCCCGCCCGTCTGCACATCATGTGACTAAACGCCTGATTGGCGTTGAAGGACGCTGAAACGGGCCGGCTTGTATCGACAAGAGCATTAAGAGCTAGCTTAGCTAGCTTAGCTTCTCTGGCTGCGGGTCAGACGCCCCCCCCCCCCGACGGTGTCGATTAGCTCTTGACTTTGACGCCTGTGTGTGTGGAGTGCTCAGCGCGGATCAATCGGTGCTTCCCAGGTCAAAGGTCGTACCTGTAGTCAGATAAGCACCTGACTTTGCTGAGAGTGAGGGAGAGAAACTAGAGAGAGAAAACATTCAAGCCAGAAATTGACAGTGAGAGAGGAAGGAGAGAAAGAATGAATGAGGGAGGGCGTTGACGGTAAGATGTTGAATAGGCGTTCTAATCTCTGGGACTCCCTCCCTATGTAAGATGTAACAGAAAGACACTGGAACGCAGTCTACGCATAAGACTATTCATCCTTAGAGAGGGTTGGTTACTTACAGCTGAAACCTACACTCACAAACAAGTGGACTGCTCCAAATGCCTAGAATAGAACAGAGTGTAATATAATAGATCGCTATTCTAGAGCCTTCCTAAGGCCCGCTACACAATAGCTCCATTTCTGACGGTCGTTCTGCACAATCCCAGGCTGCCCTTCTCTCTCCAAACCCCCATGTGACACTCCGTCGAACTCCCCCCCGCCCCCTCTGCTTCTCCCAGACCAGAACCTTCCGCCATAGGCTGTGTGTACATGAGCACGTGTGGTTGTGCCTGTAACGAACGTGCGTCAACACAGAGTGGTAGGATAGGAATCTTCTCAGGGTAGAGATAGAAAGACAGAGAGAGAGGGTTTCTTTGCCGTCTGACAGGATTTAGAGGAAGTTCTGCAGTGGCAGGACAGTCACTGCCAGAGGAGGAGGCAGAGACTGTGAGGGGGGCGACGGGGCAACTCTCTGGGTGTCAAGAGAAGCGGATGCCAGGTTCTCCTTCTCAGATGTTTTCTAAACCCTGCTCGTTTGTTTTCCCCTCCTTCCTTTCCGTCTCTCCTCTCCCTCACTTACATTTAGTCATTCATCAGACGCTCTTATCCAGAGCGACTTACAGCAGGTACAGGGACCGTTCCCCCCTGAGGGAAGTAGGGTGAAGTGCCTTGCCTAAGGACACAACGCTGTGTAGCCACAGCCGGGAAGCGAACTCGCAACCTTCCGATCGCGAGCCCAACGCCTTAACCGCTCATCCACCTGACTCCCCTGACACCCACTTCTCTCAGGCTTCCACCCCCAGTCCAGAGAGGGTGTGTGGGTCCAGTTGTAAGCTGAGCAGGCAGGCAGACAGCTGCTGTTGTGTTCTCTGGATGTCTGATTCAGGAATGAGCACAGTGCATCAAACCTTACAGTCTTCACCATCTGGACTGGCTTGAGGAACAGGGACGTATTGTTTGGCTCACTGAGACGTACACACACACACACACACTCCCGCACACTAACTATAGAGTTTCAATGTTCAATGTATATCCAGACTGAAGGTTTTACTGCTATTGGGGTTGTCAACACTATTTTCTTATTACCAAGACATAAACACAGAGGACATTTTATGGACGTATTTCGTCGTATCGTATTTGATTTCTTCACAATGTCCTCCCCCCGACCCTTTCCACAGCATTTCCTCTGTCAGTGTTCAGGTCCGAGTTTACCTCAGCCTCTGGGCTAGTGAGCTGTCAGGACTGTCACAGTGTTCCACACGCCGATCGTCACAAACTGGAGAACGTGTGAAGATCTTTCTTCGGTTTGTTGAGAATTCGACGGCGCTTTTCTGGAACCTCAGAAAAGCCGATGAAACGTTGGATTTTAAAATGCGTTTCCATCCATCTAGGATTCCGCGAGACAAACCGGTGTTTAGAAGAGGGATGGGAAAGGTTTTCAATGGCGGAATAGTGTGTCGGTTCGATGCATCAAGCCTTGACTTTTTTGATCCGTACTTAAACCCTGCCACGGATCTTCTAGAATCGCCAATTCATCTTCCGAGCCGCATTTCATCCAATCGCACACGCCTACATATCGCATACACACACACCCACACACACGCACGTATTACTGCCTTAGTTCCATCTTCCCCCACGGCGTTGAGCTCCGCTGTGGTTGGCCGTCACAGCCTTGAGAGGCAGATGACAGATTCTCCACCGATTTTGCTCTCTGCCTCTAGACAAATAGGCCTCCTCCTCTTCTTCCCCTTTCATCTCTTCTTCGCGGCCGCCTCCCAGAGCGACTGAAGTGTGTGGCTTCAGGCAAGGAGTTCAGAAACCAGAGAACTGCAGTGTGGAAGATTCTAGAGTTGCGCTGTAGTCAGGCACTCTCTCATCATGTAGGATGTGCCACGCTACGGGGCTGCGATGGTAATGCTGTGCTGTCGTACGACCCAGGTCATCTCTGAGGTGAATTACGCTTTTCGTTTTGCGATCTCCACTTTCTCAGCCCAGCATGAAACAGAGAGCAATGGCGCCTTATCAGTAGTATGGTGTTCGTCGGCTGATATACGGCAGGGGTAGGGAATTCCGGTCCTCGAGGGGCCACCGTCCTGAATGTTTTAGATGTTTCCTTAGGGTTAGTACTGTAGTACACCTGATTCAAATGAAAGGCCATTATCAGGCTTCCACAGAGCTTGATAACAACCCATTCCCAGTAGAGTCCGGTGTGTTAGAGCAGGGAAACATCTAAAACTGTCAGGAGAGTGGCCCTCGAGGACCGGAATCGCCCACTCCTGATATACGGGACGAAAAACGATTCCCAGATTCAGAAGAACTTTAACATCATTTTTGCACATATCACGTATTATTTGGTCTTGCTTAACACCGCCGGGAAACACTTTCGCTCCGAACCAACCGCTCGACGTCTTAGAAAAGTTTCGACTTAACCCTGAGTCTTGGATAAATGATTATGTACAGACTATACAATTACAATCATACAAGTATTGGTCTTGTAGAATCAGTGTTGTCAGGATGTACAGGGTTTACAGGATACACAGAGTTTTAGCAGAATATACATAGTTATATTACAGGATGTTATGTCAGACTAATGTACATTGTTATAGGTTAACGTTAACGTTTATTCCCGTTGTGGAGGCTCTGTGCATTATGTGGCGGTTCCAGCTTTCTGCTCCTTTTGATAAGGCAGCCGTTGGCGACCCAAATCCAACTTTGAGAGGAATTCACAATTTCCTTTTGTCTGCCAGTCTCAGCGGTCTGATTGGCCTCAGCTGCGGAAGCTCTCGGTGAAAGTCTGGTTACGTCAGGGTTTCCGAGGAAGGACCTGTGTCGGGTCCGAGGGTTTTGCGCTTGCCGTCCTCTCTCCGTCCCTCTGTTCCCCTCTCTCCGTCTCTCTTTCTCCCTTTTTCTACCCGTCGTCCTATGTGTGTCTCCTCTCTTTCTGTCTGTCTCTTCTCCATCCCCATCTCTCTCTCTCTCTCTCTATCTCTCTCTCTTCTCTCTCTCCTGTAGAATGGTATGAACGCAGCAATAACACATTTCTTCATTCGGTTTTAGACTTGGTTATGGTCTGACTTTAGACACTTACTGACTTAGACATACTGGGATGACAGCAAACCCCCCCTCTTTAAATGTTACCATAGCGACACGGCCAACATACAGACGGCGCATCTGTCGATACCCAATCAACACACCGACTCAGACCCAACACATCCGCAAACCTGCTGCGTTCTGTTAGCAAGACGAGGATGGCCACGAGGCCGGCGTCTCTTCAAAACCCTTACCTGACAGAGAGAATCGCTGGGCGGATCGTTTGACGGCTTCCCGGGTGTTTGAGCGTTGTTCCCTCGCGTACAGGCATGCCCTGTGTTGTTCTAGATGCCATTTCCTGACCTGGAAAGATGCCATGAGCCCCACTGGTGATGCCTGGGGTCTCAGTTGAATGGAAAATAATTATTGTTATTATCTTCCTAAATGTACAAACGCAAACATATTAAAAACACGCAACTGACGAACCATCCGGGACTATGAACACCTAGAACTGGCCCTCTTACTGGCAAAGGGGATCAAATGCAACTAGATCAAAGTGGCTTGAGAAAGCTTCTCCAGTTGAGTAGGTGGGGATACAGCTGGATTCAGTTTTTCTGCTTCTTAGGCAACTTGAAGAGAGGAAAAGTGTGTTGCAGAATAACAAGACAATGCTACTAATGCCCCAAAACACAGGAGCTGGTTCAACCAACACACTAGCAAAAGGACAGGACATAGGGGGGGGGGGGAGTCAGGTGGCTCAGCGGTTAAAGCGTCGGGCTCATGATCGGAAGGTTGCGGGTTCGATTCCTCGCTGTGGCTACATGACGTTGTGCCTTTGGGCAAGGCGCTTCACCCTACTTGCCTCAGGGGGGAATGTCCCTGTACTTGCTGTAAGTCGCTCTGGATAAGAGCATCTGATTAATGTAAAAGGACAAGTACCTGTGGATACATGTGGATGCTGTTTGTGTCATGGTAAGAATATTCCCGGAAATTATTCGCTGCAATTTGAATATTATTTGCAGTTATTGTGGTCATCATGGGTATAAAGGTGTCTAATTAGTATCTAGAAACTGTGTTTATTTCCTCAGTAGCTCAATGGCCTGATGTAACTCATTTCCATAGAAACGGTGACACCATCCGCGTGGCAGATAAACGATGCCTTTGTCTGTTGTGTTCTAACAGAGAGAGAATAGAATCTCAGCTCTCTCTGTGTCCTCTCCTCCTGTCCTCACCCCTGTCTCTCTGTCTCACACACACACAAATACACACAGGCGCACACTGAAGTAATGCGTATTTGAAACACAGATCGATGAGTTCATCACGTCCGTCAGGGTCTTTGCTCCACGAGGGTGGGAGAGGAAAACTCCCCCTTAGCGAGATCTCAGAAAAGTGGAAGCCTTTCCAAGTCGTTGAGATGCTGACAGCCGGTCACGGCGTAGATCAATCGTATCACCGCCGTTGTTGCGTTCCTCGATATGTTCTTTTTTCTTCTTCTCTCTCTCCTTCCGCATCGTACGGGTCAGCGGGTGCGTTTCCCCCCCCGCGTGCGTCAGCGTGCGCGCACATGCCAGGCCGCTGCGGGTCATCACAGGCTCGCCAGTGTTTGTAGCGGTCACGGCCGTTAAGATGGCTTCGACACGGGGGCTTAACTCGGCGGCGTGAACACGTTTATGACCTGATGGCTTTCCCAGACGGCCCTCGCTCTCGCTGCCTCTCTCTCCCTCTCTCCCTCTGTCTCTCTGTCTCTCTCTCCCTCTGTCTATCTCCCTCTCTCTCTCTCTCTCTCTCTCTCCCTCTCTATCCCTCTCTGTCTCTCTCCCTCTCTCTCCCTCTCTCCCTCTCTGTCTCTCTCCCTTTCTCCCTCTGTCTCTCTCCCTCTTTCTCTCTCCCTCTGTCTCTCTCCCTCTCTCCCTCTCTGTCTCTCTGTCTCTCGCATGCCCACCCACGCACGCTGTCCTCTAAAGAAGAAAGAGAGATGGGGGAGAATTTAGGAGAGAGGGGGAAGGGGAAGGAGGAAGGTGGCAAGGCAATGCAGAGAATGGAAATGAGTGGTGATGGGGGGGGGGTAAAGTTATACGGTGAGAGAGAGAGAAAGAGAGAGTGAAAAAGAGAGAGAAAAAGAGATTGTTGCAGAGGAAGGGAGGTGAGAGAGAATCTATGAGATAGAGGGACACTTTATTCAAACAGTGTGGGCTGAGATTTCACCGATGTCAGCAGGAAAGTGTCTGCGTGTGTCTGTGTCTGTTTGTGCTGATAAACAAGACTGTGTGCGTGTGTGTGTGACTGTTCGTGCTGATAAACAAGACTGTGTGTGTGTGTGTGTGTGCGCGTGTGATGCTCATGATGAAATGGGCTGTTGGTGACCTGTTTCCCCTCCTCCCATTATCTGATCTATCTGATCGACACTTTGACCTCTGAACTGCAGATTACAGCCGTCTGTCAGTGTGTGTGTGAACTTGAGAGGTTGATTATGTAAGGATCTGCACGCTGGTCAGAATACAGGAGAAAAGAGGATCCGATATCATGAATGGGCGAGTGAGCTTCATTTTTGCTGACAAAATCAAATAACCCCTCTTTCTCTCTGTCTCTTTCTCTCTCTCTCTCTTTCCCTCTCTCTCTCTCTTTCTCGCTCTCTCTCTCTCTCTTTCTCTCTCTCTCTCCCTCCCTCTCCCCCCCCAGTCCACACAGAGGTGTCGAGTGCCGTCCGTCCCAACGATCCAGCCATGGCCAGCCCCGGGGGGAAGGCGCCCCCCGTGGTCAGGGTGAGAGGGGACGCTGCACCGCCCGCCTGGGTGCACCTTGGCCTGCTCCTGGCCTGCCTGACCCTTCCCTGGAGCCTGTGAGGCCGGCACCGCCAACCCCCACCCACCCTCCCTTCTGCGGGGCCCCCTCCGCACAGACAACCACCTCCGATCCCCCACCCCCCTCCAAGTCCGCTGGCCACCAACAGGAGTCGATGCTGGGGTAGAGGTGTGGGGGGGTGGGGGGGGGGGGGGGGTGTTGGACTGGGGTGGGGGTTCACAGGGGCCGCAGGGACAAAGACAGAAGGGGTGGGGGCGGTATGGAACCTTTGCCGTTCCCCCCGCCATGCCGGGTTCGGAAGTGTGCACTTGCTTGTCGCGCACACGCACGCGCCCGTTGGTTTCGCTCGCGCACACACACACACACACACACACACGTGTGCAGGCACAGGTAGAATGTTCCGTACATGGTTGCTTCCTCTGGGCTGCTCTGTGCGTGAGAGACTACCGTCAGCCCTTCTGCGCTCTCTGCTTACACGCACACACGCACACACTCACACACACGCACACCTTATCTCTCTCACTTGAGAATGCTAACGAGCTGAACTGTATTCTACTGACTCGTACGGTGCGCGCAAGTGGAAATAGAAACTTGCGCGAGTACGCCGTCGATCCTATGCTATCACACATACTCTCATATCTACGGCTTATAGCCGCCATTGTCTTCGCTGTTGCCTCAGCTGCTTGAGAGATCGCGAAATTCAGCTGCGTTTCAAAGTCGTGACATTTCTTTGGTTTCCCAGGAATAAGGAATTGGTGGGAGATTAATGACACAATCCCATGGTGGACAAGGCCCCAATATTTGTCCCGATTAAATAATGCATCTATGCAGGAAAAGAATGTATCGACAAAGAAAGTACAAGAAAGCACGTTTACTTGACTGAGGATGTGTGTATAGTATGAACTTGTAAATAGGATTGATTCGATGGAATATATTTCGAAAAGTGTCGTTGAAAACGTTCCCAACAGTCACCCTGTTTTTTAAAATGTCCTTCAGCGCCCTGACCGGATTTCGATTCGACATCGCTTCTCATGTTCCCCCCACTCTGTTCTAGGCTTTGAGCTTTCAGAAGGACCCCCCCCCCCCGCCCCCCTCCCTCGCCACAACCTTTCAGTCAGGGCCTGTTAGCTCACCGTTGACACGCCAGTTCGTTCTGTGTTGTTTTTGTACGTTGAGTTGCTTCCAAACGCATGCAGACTCTACGTACGTTATCATAGTGTCAGAAGGTACGACTTGATTGAGAGGGGTTAGCGTGGAGGGTAGGGGGGCTGTGAAATTATTGAGTTAGATGAGGGAAAGGGGGGTGGGGGGGTGTTTCTGTGTGGGTACCAGCAGAGGTCAACAGGTGTCAGAACACGGTTCGTTACGATCACCCAGATATTCAGACCGTGTGGGCCCGCTCACAGTCTCATGATGTAGTTCGGGTCGATTCGGTCTCGGCTCCTGAGAATCCCCGTCGTTGTTTCGTTTCTTCATCGAAACTCGATCGAATCCGTGAATCAGGTGAAACTATGCTGTACCTGTTAAAGATCTGTTCTGACCTGGACCCCCCCCCCCCTCCTCCCCCCCCCCCCCCCCCCCCCCCCCCTCCCCCCGTTCCAAACCCAGACCCTCGTCTCTGGTCTTGCTTGTCTAAGCAGTTCATCTGGTTCGGTATCCTGCCTCTGTTTCTCCATGTGCTGTACGTATGTTCTTAACCGGCCTCCTGTACTCCCTCCTTACGTAGAGTCATATCGCATGTGTATAAATGTATATATTTCAAGTCTCTCCCACTGTCTTTTCTTTTTTTTCTTTCTGCTTCCCGTGTTTTCTATTCGGGAAGGCCTCACCCTGAGACCTCAGACCTCCCCCTGAGACCTCAGACCTCACCCTGAGACCTCAGTTGGTTAGGAGGAGTTAGGGGATATGTTCGAGGGTGAATTTGAGAGAGTGTATTTGGTTGCAGGAGAAAGCCCATGACTATGAACCACACCGTGTACGGGGCACGCACACACACACACAGGGAGAGAGCACACACACGCACACACACAGATTGAGTGTTCCATTGAGAGTGAGGGGAACCTGGGGTCACAGCTGCTCAGATCTCTTGTCTGGTCTATTTTAAAACGTTAACATCAGCACAAATGAGGTGATGGCATCAGCTTAACCTCAGTGCCAGCTCACACACACACACACACGCACAGAGTGCTCACAGAGTGTGTGTGTCACTAAACAGGAATACAACGCGCATTTCATATTACCATATCAGTGTGGTCATAAATACACGCACATGCACGTTATTTATGGGAAATATTCTCCCCCTGGCCAAAGGATGGGTTATGGAGGAGCTCGGATAGTTTTTCCCAGAATGCCTGGGGACAGGCAGGCGATACTGCAGCTCCTCTGGAAATAGCTCTTCAAACTACGTGAAAAGGGAGCGAAGGAAGGAAAAGGGCTAAAGAGGAGGGGGGAGGGAGGGAGGGAGGGGGAGGGAGGGAGGGGGGAGGGAGGGAGGGGCTGGGACCAGAGCTGCTACTAAGCTTTCATTCTTGTCTGTCACCTTCGACTCAGAGAGACAGAGGAAGAGAGAGAGAGAAAGAGAGCGAGGGAGACGGAGAGAGAGATGGAGGGAGAGACAGACAGTCAGGGAGAGAGACCAAGATAGAGAGAAAGGGAGAGTCAGAGACCAAGACAGCTAGAGAGAGAGAGAGACCAAGATAGAGTGAAAGGGAGATGGAGGGAGAGTCAAAGACCAACACAACTAGAGAGAGAGAGAGAGAGGGAGAGGGAGACGGAGAGAGAGGGGGTGAGTAGTCTGACAGGATTCAGCTGCTCAAAAGAAAGAAAAAAAACCGGTTGAAGTTCACGGAAAGTTCAAAAGTTCAGTTCATCGCTCGCTGACGCGTCAGTTACCGAGGACTTCAAGAAGCGCACCAGGCCGAAGGCATTACTCTTCCTTCCTCCGATTGGCTGAACATCCCGTGTGGAAGGGGGTTCTTGCAGGCGGCGTGAAAGTGAAGAGAATGACGATACTCTCTCTACACACTCCAGCATACAACCAAGCTTACAGATCAATCCGATTCACACACACACACACACACAAAGAAAGGACACCCTCATACAGATCATGCATGTATAATCCCCCCACCATGGTCAATGAGTGACTACCCTTTCCCCCCAGTTTCCTCTTGCCCACTGGTTCAATTCCATCTCCACAAACAGAACCAGAAAACAGCACAGCTTTTACCCTCCTTTAGCATGTCCAGAAGTTGTTCTTTTTCTGCGACTGTTAACATCTTCCTCTGCCTTTGGTCGGTGCAGAACGTTTTGTCAACATTATTGGTTAAGAGAATTTGCTTGTACAAGAGACATTTACGTGTATTTTATTTGGCTAGCTGTTTTGCACGCGTACAGTATTACAGTAAAGCGCAACGTTACTGACGCACAGGTAGAGAAGAAGCAGAGAGACTGTTCAGCCAATCAGAATGCAGAACACAATGCACGATAAAAATAAAAAATAAACGTGAAGTAGCAAAACCGTGAAAAGTGAACCGTGATATAGCGAGGGATTACTGTACTGTGTTGCAGGTGACGAATTATAGAGAGTCTCCCGTATAAAGTATTTCGTAATGTCATATAAATGTATGTACATAATTCATGTAAAGTCTAAAAAGAGCTCAAGTCAAATGGCTCTTGTTCATCTAAAAAAAGAGCGTCCACTGCGTTTGCTTTTTGAGGCAAACGCTCGCCCCGGCAGCGACGTTTGAAAGCAGGGGTTCGTTTTTTCTCTCTCCCACCGCCCGACAGATTTACGGGCCACATTTGTTTTACAGTGCAGTTTTACAACACTGTACGAGGAGAGTGCTGAAAGGAGCGTTTATCTGAGAGCCGGTCTGCATTACTGAAGCCGGCCCAGCGCCTTTACAGGTGTGCGAGGCTGCGCGAGCAGGATGTGCGCGCGTGTGAGAGGAGATTCTAAACGCTTGCCCACACCATGAGAAAACTTTCAACCATGGAGGAGGGGGGTTATTCTTTAATAACACCCCTAGAAAAACATTTCTTTTCGGACGGTTTCTTCATTAGACGAGTGGCAAAACATCAACCTTTCCTCATCTCTCCTCGTGTTGGACCGAGGGCGAAGTTACAGCGGACCGTCTACTTCTGTCAGCGAAACACGTGGGGGCCAAGTAACTTGATAAGAGGGCTTCCACTGCGAGGAGAACGCAGGAATGTCCAAAGAATTTCCCTGCTTTCCCGGGTGGTGGTGGTGGTGCTGGGAAAATAATGAAACGCTCGGCGCGGGGGTCTGAGAACAAGAGAACATGTATGATATGTGCCCCCCCCCCCCCCCCCCCCCCCCCCCCCCGCCACGTTGTCCAGACCAGAAGGCTTGTCCGCTACATAGCTGATGTCTTTATCTCACCACACAAGGGGCCCCAACCTGCCCCTGGGTCCAAAAGCTATTTATAATCATATCAAATACTGTGGAGGGTGCAGGATTTGACTGTGACAGTGAACACAAAGGGCCGGAAAATTCGCATGATCCCGTTTCGATTTTCGACCACGGTATGAAAATATGGCAAATCTTCGCGTGGCAAAACGAGACGTGGATAGATGGTGAGGCGGTGTCGCACGTTGATTGAATCCACGCAGCACAGTCGCGTAGCTCGACAACAGCAAACCTTATCGTCCAAGCCATTGCGTTTGACGGAAAACAGGTCACAGCCTCGTCGGCCCGCTCACAACATACGCTCGTACGGTATGAGAAGGGGGCGGGAGCGACTATAAGACAAACAAACGTAGTCCAAACGTTTTCCCGGGCAGCTCTCCAGAATAGGGTAAAAGGTAACCCCCCCCCCCCCCCCGGCCCTCCCCCCCACCCTCACCCCCCCCCCCCCCCCCCCCCCCCCCCCCGCCCTCTGCTGGGGACGTTCACGAGTTCTCACAGTCGGAGGCTGCTTCAGAAACGCTCTGCTAATTTAAAAGTGTGTGGGCCAAACGAGCAGACCGACCGGATGAAGGTGTGTGTGTGTGTGTGTTTAGAGGGCGGGGAAAGGTTGGCGCACGCACCAAAATGGGTGCGGTGACGCTGGGGAACGTAGCGGAGAGGGTTGGTGTGTGCGTGAGGGTGTGTGTGTGTGCGCGTGAGGGGGTGGGGGGGGTAAGGGAGGAGAGAAACCCTGAAAGAGGCTGGAGCGGCTCAGCGCTGGAAGGAAGAACCCCCCCCACCCCCCCCCCCCCCCCCCACCCCGCCCCACTCCTGAGACGCCTCAAGTCCCATGACTAATTCCTCCTCGTCCCTCCCCGAGCCCCGGGTCCCTGCCAAAAAAATGATTGCGAGTCTAAGGTAGATGGGTGTGACAAATCACACCTATTATCCACCTAACCCCCCGCCGGAGACTGACAGCCGCGCGGCCAATCGGTTGCTTCTGATTGATTCGTCTTATGGCTACCGGCGGCGACGGCCGTTCGGAAGCGCTCGCGGTGGAGTTATGATCCAGCCGGGCCTGATGAGAAGGAGCTCTCAAGGTGAGACGACGACGCCAAGCTTGCCCCCCCCCCCCCCCCCCCCCCCGCCTCATCTCGACCCCTCCCCGGTCATGTGACCTCTCCCGCTCGCCGACTCCGCCGAGGAGACCCCGAGGAACCCGGGCTGGCTGGAGGGAATGAAGTCACACGTCCTCTCACTCTTTCCGTCCTCCTGTTTTGTCGTTTTCTTCTCTCTCTCTTTCCCCCCCCCGTCCGTCTTCGTCGGTGGTTCGGTCCTCTCCACCAGCTTGCCTTTCTCTGTCGCGCTGTTTGCGCACCCGTTTTCATGTCCTCTCCTCTTTCTTCCCTTTCTCACGGTGCGTGTGTGTGGGTGTGTGTGGTTGACGAAAGCTGTTGACTGTAAAAAGCCCAGCGACTCAGCAACAGCTCTGAACACAGTGTTGCTGCTCTCTGTGTAATACTGATGCAATGGGCATGCCATGTGTGTGTGTGTGTGTGTGTGTGTGAGAGCCTGTGTTTAAGTGTGCACGTGGGAGTTTCAGTGAGTATACGTCTGTATGTAAAAAGGTGTGGCCCTACCTCTCCAAAGCAGTATAATTCCACTCAAATCCCCATCACGCTCAGAGCAGGCTTTGCCATATAATTACAAGGAGTGTGTGCATGCATGCTGTAGAGTGGCTGTATGGAAGATCTCACCCACAAAAAAACACACACACCCATTCTATACACACACACCCACACACACACACCCACACACACATGCATATACTCCCAGCAGGATGCTGGTCCTCATTAGTGTTCTTTCATGGTCAGAGCCAGTAAAAGTTGAAGGAGGAAGTCTGGAAGCAACCTGCAGCAGCCATTGGCCACTGTTAATGACATCATCTGGAGCCCAGCCCTAACTTCCTACTTGTTGGGTTTCTCACGATGTAGGTTTCATAATCTATAAACCCCCACCACGTTCGGGGACTATCACGTTGTTATGATCCGTGACCGATGCTCTTTCGTGAAGCGCTCCCATGGAAGTCGCTTTGGATAAAAGCGTCTGCTGAAGGAGTAATTGTCAACGTAAAGGTACTTCTGCAGCCCTTTACCATCCTGTACACTCACACGACACACACACACACACATAGAACATATCCTTTCTTGCTCTTGTCTCTGGTGCACGCACACACAAACACACACACGCAAATTCACGCAGCGCGAGTACTCCCCCCTGCTCTTTCTCTCTGACCCAGACGCTGACACACATACACACAACCCACAAACCCAACCTGTTCCTCTTTTCTCTCCGTCACACAAATCCACCGCACACACACACTCACACACACACACACAAACACACGCTTGGCCTTGTCAGCAGCACGATAACCTACCACAGGTGACCGACCTTGTGCGAGTGAGTACAACGCCACGGCGACAGGGAAGGGAAAAGGCAAGTGTCAGTGTTTATTAGTCGGTGTTACCGTCCCGCGGGAGGTGAGAGGCCAGCAGCTATGTTTGGAGGCGTCCAGTCACACAGGGACACAGTATTTATAGAGCGTCACCGCCTTAACGTCTTCAGGAACGATATCCCTGAACCCAAATACAACCGCGCCAGCAGGGGAGGGATTATTTACGGCATCTGGTTAACGGACTCGCCTCCTCCTCCGCCTCTTCTTTTTGATTTCTTCCTCTCCTCTCCTCCCTCTCTCCCTTTATCTCTCTCAATAATTTACCCTCTCCATCAACGTCAATTTCCTGTCTTTCAATGACCGCTAAGATTGCGCGGCGCGTTTCTTGAGATAATTCAACTGGACACACTTTAACCTCTGCCTTCCGTTTTACCCACGACACATTTCTGATAGAACCCCCCGTCCCCCCACCCCCCACGCCCCTCAAAACAAGTTTTAGAGGGAAAAAAGGTAGGTTTGCGGACGTACAGGAAGCGAGCGGGTTCAACAATGCACACAAGTGAATTTGGAACAGTTGGTCGAAGAACAGGCGGTGATTATCTGAGGAGGTGCGAGAGTGAGAGGTGGTGAAAGCACGGAGCCCGGCAGGCACCTGCGGAGAGGCCGTGGGACGCTCCCTGACTCAGTCTGTGCGGAGGAGCAGCAGCTTCCCATTAAAATACATCATGGACATCACACTTCCGCCGCCACGCAGCGAGGGACTGCCAAGGAGAGTGTGAGAGAGGCAGGAAGAAAGAACGGGGAAAAAAGAAGGAAAAGAACGAGACTGATTTAAATCTCAATGCATTCCGTGCAGCAGAGTTGACTTTGGACTTTATAATGGAGCGGGCCAGCTGTCTATACATTATTAATGCTGCGCAGGTAAACTGCAGGTTGGTTCGTGAGAGGAGGAAACACACAAACGCACGAGTTCACTCACTGACTCACACAGTCAGCCAGTCAGACAGTCAGTCAGCCAGTCGGTCAATAAATAAGTCAAATCAGTCAATCACTGATCTCTCTTACAAACACAAACTACACCAGCAAACAACCAAAAATATTGATGTGTGTGTGTTTGTGTGTGTGTGTGGGTGTGTGTGTGTGTGTGTGTGGGGGGGGGGGGGGGTTACATATTGTACAGGCTGTCTCTTGTTTTCTGTCTAATGACACCTTGAGGATTGCATGTGGACACTCACTCCTGATTGGAGGAACACGAGTCAAGACCTGACCGAAGCCTCTGATTGGAGGTCAGGCATCTCAGGTTAGAGTGACTGATAATTAAATGACCTGAGACACCTGGGCCAGACTGCATGTTCCACATTCTCCAGCAGTTTCCCCCTTTGGAGATCAGCTATACTCAATCCTAGTAGCAACTCATCGCAAATCTAATAGATAGATAGAGAAAATACATGTTGTTCTGACTTGTTGTACAAAAATGTTGGTAAGTTCAAGGATTTGACGCAGGATCTTGTGAAAAATAGATCGTGCTGTCTTGGTGTTCTCTCTCTTTCTCTCTCTCTCTCTCTCTCTCTTCCCCGATCTCTCTCTCTCTCTCGCTATTGCTTTCTTCCCTTCTCTCGCTCTCTTCCCCGATCTCTCTCTTTTGCTCTCTCTTTCTCTCCCTGCCTCTCTCCCCTTCTCGCTCTCTCTCTTGCTCTCTCGCTCTCTCGCTCTCTCTCTCTCTCTCCCTCCCTCTATCTCCCCTCCTCTCTCCGCTTCTCTCTCTCTCTCTCTCGCTCTCTTCAATAGGACAGCCTCCCACCCATATTTGTCTCCGCCTCCCCTTCTCGAACGGAGTGCCAGTGGCCGGGCAGAGCATCGTTCCAGTGAAACAGATCGGACCCTTCATTCCCACCGAACCCTCCCTCTCGCTCTCCCCGGTCCTCGGGTCCCCTGGAGACATCTCAAGGTAAAGCTCCATTAAAGCCACGCGGAGTGACATCTCAGCACTTCACGTCCTTTTTCTTTTCTTCTTTTCCCACGATACTTCGGTTTCGATGCCCTCTAACTCTTTCTTTTTTTATACCTACTCTCAGGTTGGAGATGCACCGGCTCCACGCGGACGTCTGATTCTTTATTAGGTCAGTGTGGTTAGAGGCTCGTGCGTCGTGCGCGCTTCACACGCGCTTATTTCTAAGGAGCGGAGCCCCTATCAACAGGAGAGGACGTGAAGGGGGTATCAAATCGGGAGGGGGGGTACCGACAAACGGGGAGGAATTCTCTCTGCTCAGTCACCTGTCCGCCCGATTTTTTTGTATTTTCACCTCTTAACGGTCGAGATGACGCGGATCATGGATTCGTACGCGGTCGTTATTCTGGTCCTGTGCGCTCTAACCGCGCCGGGGAAGGGGGACGACGCCACCGCCAAGGCCAGGAGTTGTTCGGATGTCAGGAAGTTTTACACCGGTAAAGGGTTCGGTCTGGATGAGGTCCCCCTGTCTGAAATATCAGGTACGTTTTCAACGCCCAACCCCACGTGCCGGTGGTGCGTCACTTGGTTACCTTTTAATGTTCACATCTATTTATTTACTTTTTTAATTATTATTTGTTATAGAGGGACAGTGTACATCAATTGACATTTTACAGATACAATGTAAAGGCACCCAATTATAGCCAAAAGGCTAGTTTCCATTGGTAGTTCCCCTGCCAGAAGGAGAATGGCTCAGAGAATGACACATCTATCAATCATAAGAAGGCTCATACATACTTTGAAATGGTTTGCCTGTTGTAATAATTGGCCATGAGGGTTGATCGCCTCAGGCTTGTTGCTGGAACATAGTAGATGTAGACTCTGCAAATTAGGCCTGTCTGCCAACAGAATTAACACATTTGCACTTGATTCAATGGATTAGATAACTTCCCTCCACCAAAAACACAGTCGCTCCCTCCCGCCACCCCTGTCCTTTTGAATTTTTAGTAATTCCCTGTGAGTCCTTATCTGCAAACTCCAGTCAGAAGTCAGTTGACCCCCATGGCGTATAACTGCAGCGCAAATATGCTGGCTGTGTCATCCTCTGTCAGAATGGGCTCTCTTCATAGACGCTATCGCAATCTAGCTCTGGCTTCCAGAATCGCCGGAGAGCCTCCCAGGAAATTCTCCCCACTGGTTACCACACATTTACACACACACACACACCCCCACACACACCACACATCAAACACACACTTATTTACAGACATGCACGAACCCACACAGGCACATGTAGACGTGTACACGCATCCCCCCCCCCCCCACCACACACACACACACACACACAACATTTGTGCAACGTTCCTACTCGGATACAAGGCCCTCTTGCTCTAGAAACAAGTGTTGCGCTATTAAATAAGATGTATGTGCTTGTGTTTGGATTCGCAGCTACAACCAGGTCATTTCAGCGGTAGCCATTCATTTGAAGCGCTCCGATGCGGCCGATGAGTCTGGAGGGAACGGTTAGTGTCACCGAGTGACAGCCGTCGTTAAAACAGAGGAGGCCCCGTTGCCACTTTTGCCATGATCAAAATGATTGACCGCTGAGTCTTAATCAGTCACCGCACATTAGCCCCGCGGCACGGCGCAGGTGACAAGGCTTTCTCTACTCGGTGTCTAATCAATAAGACTCGGAGCACGGATCCGTCACATGACTGCCATCTGTCTGAGTCTGTGCCAGAAGAGGGTGAGAGACCAAGACAGAGAGAGAGAGAGAGAGAGAGAGAGAGATGGAGGGAGAGACAGACAGTCAGGGAGAGAGACCAAGATAGAGAGAAAGGGAGAGTCAGAGACCAAGACAGCTAGAGAGAGAGAGAGACCAAGATAGAGTGAAAGGGAGATGGAGGGAGAGTCAAAGACCAACACAACTAGAGAGAGAGAGAGAGAGAGAGAGACCAGGCCTGCCAGAGAGAGAGAGACCAGAACATCCAGAGAGAGTCAGAGAACCCAAGATAGAGATCAGATCTGCGGTCTCTCCTGGACCTTCCGAAGCGTTCCGATCACAAAGCTCCAGGCTCCGCAGCGGGCACGGCCCACACCTTCTCACCCAGGACGCGAGGCGTCTCCTGGGTGTGCCACCGGCCTCATCAGGCTCCTCTTCCGAAAATCCCATGGTTAGCAGGGCATTCTTGCGATTCACCGCGTGACAGCCATTCGTCCTTAAACGCGTCCCTTTTCCCAGAGGTCAAAACGATCCTCTCCTTGTTCATGCTGCGAGCCTCCGTAAACCTGACGGCCTCCGCCCACCTCCTACCTTCCTCTCTCTGATTCCCCTCCAGCCCTGGGTCTCGTCACCCCCTCCCATCCAGTTCTCTGGTCATGATGAAATCCTCCAGGTTTTAGGGACTAGCTTGTGACTTTCTGGCTGGCTATGTGTATTGCCGTGAAGGAGACAAGGAGCGTTAAGTCATGCAAATGTCTGTCTTGAAGTGTACTTTAGCAACCATGATCTTGCATGGATTTTTCTGTGTACTGACGGTCTAATGTAATCCCAATCTTAGATGTAATCCCAAGAGAACCAAGCCTATTTTGTGCCTTAATCCTTTTGGTCTCAGATCGGGTTTGTGTGTATTGATAGACGTTACGGTGTTGTTGATTTTGGCATGGTTTCATACTGATGCCGGTTGCTTGTGTGTTATTGTGTGTGTGTGTGTGTTTGAGGTGGCTGGTAGGAGTGTGTCGTGCCACCTCCTTGTCCCACCCCATCATTACAGAGACGATGGCTCTTAATCATCGGTTTGTCTTGAAGACCAGTACACACCCCACTTATCGAAATCCTCAACCGTGCTGTTTTCTAGTCAGCAGAAACACGCAATGCCGTACACACACACACACACACACACAAACACACGCGCGCCGTCCGTCTCCCCCCCCCCCCCCCTCCACACACACATGCTCTTACACACACATATACGCTGCCTCTCTCTCTCTCTCCACAGACGCACATGCACACACGCCCACAGAGCCTTATATAATGAAGTCGTGGACACCTCTGGTAGGGGCAGCGTGGGCTTGCGTGTCCCCAGGATCCAGGCTCCCTCACTGCTGTTTACAAACGAGCCGTCGGCTCTGGGACTGCGGGGCCCGCTGATTATGGGTGTGTTGGCGGAGACACCAGCTAAATCCGTGTGTGTGTGGGGGGGAGGGGGGGTTCTACAGCCCGGGATGAGGGGTTGTCGGGGAAAGACTCGGTTTGGGGGTTGAAAATGCCTATTTTCGGCGTCGTCACAGGCAAGGGAATTTCTAGTCTTTTTACCGACGGGACAACATGAGACCGTCTCCGTGTCTCGGCATTGTAGCAGTTAATCTGTGTGGGGGGGTGGGGGGGGGAGGGGGAGTGTGTGTGGCAGGAACCCCCCTCCTCCATCTATGCACACACGCAATATCGCCGCTCGATTCAATATTAACTTTGGAAAAATCAGGCTGACGATGAAACCTTATCCTGAACACATAATCTGAATCTTTAACCTTGCTCCTAATTTGAACCTTATAACCATCCCTAACTCCCATCCCCCCAATTACAACCGAACACACAAATCCCACACACGTGCCGACAAATGTAACTAGTTCACCAGGGGGGTATCTTGTCCCCACTATAATGGTTAAATAAAAGCACACACACACACACACACACACTGCATACTCCCCAGAAGCCAGGCATCAACCGTGCAGCCTGTGACATATTGTATCCAGCTGAAGGTCTCGAACAGCCTTCATGACGAGGCTGAGGCTGTCTAAAAATACCCCCCAGGGGGCTGCGGCCTGTCTCAGGCCCGGAAGGAGCCCTCTGCACCCAGCTAAAGGTTGACCCCTGCCTGCCTCAGAGCAGCTGGATGGAGCCAGGGCGTCCATGCCGATGGAGCCTTTTTTTTCTTCTTCGCTCGCTGCCGCCCCACTTCATCCCCCCTGGTTATTTTGGATCTGTCTGACATCGATACCCCCTCTCTCTGGTCTGCCTCAAACGCACGCATGAACATTTCGGGGGTTTTCGGTGGCCCGCGCCGTCCGTCCGGAGCTCCGGGCCGCTCGGAGGGGGTTCTCACCCTGGCGTGGGCTCGGCCGCCTGGGCGTGTTTTCCGCTTCGCTTCGGTGGAACGCGGCGCTTCTTGTCCGTCCGACTGCGAACGGCCCTCCGTAAATCCGTCGCCGTTCGAAATTGGGTGGGAAGTGCGTTTGCCGGTGTTTGCGCGCATGTGTGTGTTTGCGTCCGTTTGCCTAACCTGTGCATGGGCTGAAGTTGTTAAAATGCTGATGTCGGTAAGAAGGTTCTGGAAGCATTAAGCCCTAAAAGGCTGCTCGAAGCATGAAACAGACCACGGAGTGTTTGATGTTCTTCAGTGGAGGAGGAGAGGAAGAGAGGAGGGATTTTGTGAAGTGAGGGATCGGACATCTATGCATCTAAAGAGATACTAAAAGAAAGGAGAAAAAGAAAAGAAAATTTGCAGCATAGCGCTAAATTGCCGTCTTCAGAGATGAAATGGAGGTTAATGTTCAACATCGCTGCTTACCAGAGGCATCTTAATGGCACTTAGAAATATTAGAAATAGTATGGCACTTAACTCATTTGCGGATGATAGAAAGAGGGAGAAATGTAGGAAATGTGTGTGTGTGTGTGCGTCCCTCTAGAACTCTGAATAACCTCAGGATGAGCAGTTCACAGGGTTTTTTAGAAGAGCCAACGGCACCTTTAGCAGGTCCACGTAGGACCACACACAGTGGATACACACACACACACACACACACACACGCATGCGGTGGACTCACAAACTCCCACACAGAGACAAGCAGGGCACAACACCAGCCAAGGTGACCTTTCCTCCCCCTGTGGCAGGTCTGTTTGATGGGTGTGTGGGAGCGTGGTGACAGGGTGGGGCCCCGGGGCCAACGTTTGACCGGTGCTGAGCGACCAGGAGTAGCAAAGGCCGCTCGACGCTGGGAGAGAAACCGCTTGAAACGGTCTTAAGGCAGCAAAACCCCTTTTTTTCAGCCTCAATCTCACAATTGCGATCCGACATGCAACGAGGCCCCAGCTCCGCAAGAACGGTCCCTCGACGTTTATGAAACTGCGATAACAGGATCCATGTTCCGGGAAGCGTAAGACGCATGGCCGTAATAAGCGAAAGGGATATTCTTTTCTTTCAGACTTTTCTTTCAGACGAGTCCCAAGGGAAACTCATCCTAGACGAGAAGTACGAGTGACGGCATAAGGGAGAGGAGAGACAGGGAGTGGGCGAGGGGGGGGGGGGGGGGAGGGAAAAGGAAGACGTATCCTAATATAGAATGAAGGAATATGACGCAGGTAGACGTGTTGGAACCTGCCGGTCAGGCGGAGCTCTGTGCATCTCTAACAGGGAGGCTGGGGGGACTCTGCGTCAGGTGGGTCTGGAGGAGGAGGAGGAGGAGGAGGAGGAGGAGGAGCACAGCAGGACGCACACTTCAAACCCAGGGCTCCCAGTGCATCGTTTGATTTGATCGGTATCGTTCCCCCCAGCCCTAGCTGTCAAAGAACGTTTCGAATGGGAAAGGATCCCGTTTTCCGCTCTTACAGGGGAGGAAGAGAGGCGATTCTCTCTCTGAGAGACAGAGACAGAGAGAGAGAGAGGAGGGGTGAACAGGGAAGAGGGGAGCCCCGCACTCACACACACACATTCCCCCGCTGATGGCTCAACAAAACCTCTTAATTAGAAGAGTGCGCGCGCGTCGTTCTGTTTGCACAAAAGCAGGTGCGTGTGTGTGTGTGTGTATGGAATGCGGTAGACAATTCCAAGACACCGCATGAGTAGACGATTCGAGCGTTCTCCAGGAACATGCTACTTTAAAAACGGCTTTTTAATTTTTTGACGCATGCAAATGGTCTCCCAGCCAACAGAACAGCCGGCAGCGAGAGAAGGTCACGGTCGTTAAGTCCACCTAACATCTGGATGCGGTTCGGCGTCCAGCCTGTCACTCTCGGCAGCATTGTGTCCTGTACTCGGTACCGCTGCGAGCCATTTTGGTCCCCCCCACCCCCCCCCCCCCCCCCCTCCTCCTCCCCCCCTACCTACTCTGAGGAAAAAGTGCTTAATATTTAAGCACTGAAATCATACCGGTAGTATAATTCATCACGAATGTGATTATTTTTCATTTGGCTCTGTTGTTTTTCATTTGCCCCCCCCCCCCCCCCCCACACACACACACTTACTGGCAGACCTTTTCATCCAAAGCGCTGTCCGGTCCAGGGATGCGACCCCGCAACCTGATGGTTTGGAGTCAGACCCCCTGAACCCCCCCCCACCCACCCCCCTTCCCCTCCCTCCCTCTCTCTGATCCACGGGTGTCAAACTCTAGCCCCCGAGGGCCGCCGTCCTGAAGCTTTTAGACGTTCTGCATCAGGGAACACGTCGCAAAGCGTCGGGACGGGCGGGCCCCCCTCGAGGACCGGCGTTTGACAGCTGCGCCGGTCCGTCTCCTCGTCCCGAAGACGGCGACGGCATTGGTGCGGCCAGGAAATAGAAGCCGGGCAATCAAAGCGCAGGAACATTGCGGTCCATCGCCTTGATGAACGGCAATCGTCCTTCCCGTTGTTGTTGTTGTTGTTGTTGTACTGTATCGAAGCGAGCTGCTCATTTGCCTCGCTTCCTCTCGACATCGTCACGATATATGTCCGTCCCTCTGCCGTCCACTTATATTGAAAAGTAATGAAAGTGGAGATCGTTTGTCCTTCCTCCTCTCTAAACAGCTACATTACCTACACCCCAAGAGCTTTTCACATCCCTCTCCGCTGTGGAATTAGTTTCTTTAAACCCCACGTTGGCCTTTAAATTACACGAAATAATCCTTTGAGAAAAATGACCTTATCTCGGCCTGGGCGGGCTAGTAATGCAATGAAAAAAGATTTCGGGGGGGGGGGGGGGGCGGGGGCTTTTTGGGGTGTTTACGTAGCAGTTTGTCTGTATGGTGGAGTTGACGCATTGCTCTGCATCATCAGCAAAAGCAGGGCCGCTTAGTTTCGTTCGCTCGGTCGCGTTCTCTTTTACGCTTCGTGTCTTTTTTAACCGTCAACACTCCGGTGCCTTTCAGCGGCGGTCCGGGAGGAAGACGGAAGGAGGTGGAGGTGAAGGGAGGGGGGTGTTGCCCCCCTCTCGGAGGTGCTGAAAGGGTGCTGTCCTCTCCTCCTCCGCCCCCCCCCCCCCTCCCCTCCCCGCTCCCAGACTTCCAGCGGATCCTGCTTCCTTCCTCCCGCTCTGCAGTGCATCTCTGTGGATCTGTCTCTCCTCGTCCTCCCTTATCTGCTCTCTCGCTCTCGCAATTTTCATCTCCTGTTCATCCCCTGCAGAGTCCTGGTTTATAAATATTTGAAATGGCTGGAACGAACTCCTTCAACTCCAGCTTTCGTATGTGTAGGATGGTGCGTGTGTGTCTCAGTATGTGTTAGTGTGTAAATGTGAGTGTGAGAGGGGTTATTTGTGTGATTTTGTGTGTGTGTGTGTGTGTGTGTGTGTGTGATTGTGTGTGTATGGTTGGTCCTGGCTCTAACTCAAAGTCTGTTCTTGTGAATCTTTCATGTTCTCAATGAATCCTTCTGAGATTGAGAGAGGCAGGGAGAGAGTGAGGGAGAGGGAGAGGGAGAGGGAGAGGGAGAGAGGGAGATAGAAAGTGACAGAAGTAGAGAGAGAGAGCGTGAAAGAGAGCAATAGAGCGAGCGAGCAGGGCATGACAATAGAGATGGATGGGGCTCTAGTGTACCGTACGGATGGGATACTGAGCATTTCCTTTCTCTCTCTTTCCATTTCAATCATTGATCTCCTTTTCTCATCCCTTTCTTTTTTCTGGATCAGTTCCCTTCTCGCAATCTCATTTTTTTCCCCCCACCGTCTTCGTCACTGTCCACCGCTGTCCTCTCCTCCATCTGGTGCGTATTGCTTGAGCTTGTGTCCAAGTGGTGATACGTGAACATTGTTGGGCTACATTTACGTTTCTTCATTTAACAGACGCTTTTATCCAAAGTGACTTCCAAGACTCGGAATCCGTTTTATTCGCCATGCAAGTTACACAAACATAGAATTCACTGTGGCCGGATGGAGCAGACATAGAACATATATGGAACTTGAATAAGATAGCGAGAGCTTTACAAGAGAGCATGGGTCACTGATTACAACGAGCCAAAACGTGAAGCAGACATTGTGAGAAACCAAACAAGCGCCAAAGGGAAGAACCACAAGAGCGTTCAGTTAAACAAGTTATAATTAAACAACATGAACCTCAGAACGTGCCAGAATGTCCCTGTAGGAGAGCGAGCAGCCATGTATTTCTCAGCGAGTTAAGAACGTTAAATCGGTTCCAACTGAACAACAAGAGCAACAAGTCCCTCGGTAAGAGTCATTGTGATCCTGGAAGACGTTTTTACTCTCGGCATTAATCTCAGCTGTTAGGTGAATCGTTCAGCGTTCGATTGATCTGTTTCTAACGTACTTTTTACACGCTGACGATGAACAGGAACTCGTATGGGTTGGGACCTATTTATTTAACGTTGAACTTATTCATTCGAAGTTTAGCGTCTGGTGATTGTCAAGAGGCGCGGAAGCAACCTACCTGCCCGCCTCTTCCTGTTCTTGTTAAAGTGGCAATAAACTGCAGCTGAACTTGAACTTGATCTTGACCGTGTGTTTCCATGAGTGGGTGTGTTTGCTTGGGGGTGTGTGTTGTGTGTGTGTGTGTGTGAGTGTGTAAATCTCCTTCAGCTGTAAAGCTGAGCAGTCCTTGTCCTGGGTCCAGCTTCTCAGCAGCCGTACTATCCCAGGCTTGGAGGCATCACTCACACAAATTAAATCACAAATCCAGAGGCGCTGCCTGTCTGCTTATCTGTATGCCTGTATGCCTGTATGCCTGTCTGTCTGTCTGTCTGCCTCTGCCTGCCTATCTGTCTGTCCATCTGCCTCCCTTTCTGTCTGCCTGCCTCTCTGCCTCCCTTTCTGCCTGTCTGCCTGCCTGTCTATCTGTCTGCCTGCCTCTGTCCGTCTGCCTCTCTGTCTGCCTGCCTGCCTGCCTATCTGCCTGCCTGCCTATGCCTGCCTGCCTCTCTGTCTGCCTGCCTCTGTCTGTCCATCTGCCTCCCTTTCTGTCTGCCTGCCTCTCTGCCTCCCTTTCTGCCTGTCTGCCTGCCTGTCTATCTGTCTGCCTGCCTCTGTCCGTCTGCCTCTCTGTCTGTCTGTCTGCCTGCCTGCCTGCCTGCCTCTCTGCCTGCCTGCCTCTGTATGTCTGCCTGCCTCTGTCTGTCCATCTGCCTCCCTTTCTGTCTGTCTGCCTGCCTCTCTGCCTGCCTGCCTGTCTATCTGTCTGCCTGCCTCTGTCCGTCTGCCTCTCTGCCTGCCTTTCTGTCTGCCTGCCTGTCTGCCTGCCTCTCTGCCTGCCTGCCTCTGTATGTCTGCCTGCCTCTGTCTGTTCATCTGCCTCCCTTTCTGTCTGTCTGCCTGCCTCTCTGCCTGCCTGCCTGTCTATCTGTCTGCCTGCCTCTGTCCGTCTGCCTCTCTGCCTGCCTTTCTGTCTGCCTGCCTGTCTGCCTGCCTCTCTGCCTGCCTGCCTCTGTATGTCTGCCTGCCTCTGTCTGTCTGCCTGCCTCTCTGCCTGCCTGCCTGTCTATCTGTCTGCCTGCCTCTGTCCGTCTGCCTCTCTGCCTGCCTTTCTGTCTGCCTGCCTGTCTGCCTGCCTCTCTGCCTGCCTGCCTCTGTATGTCTGCCTGCCTCTGTCTGTCCATCTGCCTCCCTTTCTGTCTGTCTGCCTGCCTCTCTGCCTGCCTGCCTCTGTCTGTCTGTGTGTCTATCTGCCTGTCTGCCTGCCTGAACCTCTGTCATTCAGTGTTGCGCCCGCCTTGCTTTAACATGCATCGTCAAATCCGTAGACTAGTTTCACTAACGCATCCCCCCCCCCTTATCCTAGATGGATAATCATCTTTCATGGTCTGGCAACGACGACATTTAGACAAGAGTTACAGACAAGAATAGAGTCTGGCCGGGCTGGCAGTGCAACCACAGTCATGTTTCTGTCGGAGTTGGCATTAGGTACGTGTGCCGACGCGGTGCCAAGCTAGTTCGAGCATGGCAGGCAGGGCAGGAAAGGCTCGTTGACGAATTTAGGCGATGGGAAGGAAATCCCGTGTGACCTTGGCTTTGTGGCATGGTATTTATAAAGCGAGCTGTCTCGACAAGACGGTTGTCCTCTAGTGAAGGTGTGCATTTGTGTCTGTACGGGCATGCGTGTCCATGTATTCGCGGGTTGTTGATGCGTAACGTAATGATCGTCCCCGCGGGCTCCGAAGAGCTCCCACGAAAATCGTTTTATTCGGTGCAAGAAATGAACCCATGCGAGCCGACCTTACTTTGTAGTACGATACCGAGCTAGCTGAGCTAGCGTACGGTTATTAACTTTACACGTTGGACTGTGTGTTGTATAATATGTTCTTTATCTCTTTCTTTCCTCTCCTTTTTATCACAATTTCCCTGCTTTTCCTAGAAGCCCTTCCTCCCTCTAAACACAGGGAGGGTTATTGTATTTGACAGGACTCACAGCAGTGGCAGTTAGCAGGTAGCTTAGACAGCAGATGGTCACAGTGACCAGCCCACACTCGCATTAATACGCCATTACACAGCTATAAATACACACGGCCGCCTCAACGCTGCGTACCCATCCGTCATTAATCTATTATTATTTCATATCCCACGTTTTTTGGGGAGAGATACAGCCTTCTTGTCTGCCTGCCTGCCTGTCTGATTGCCTGCCTGCCCTGTCTGCCTGTCTGTCTGCCTGTCTGATTGCCTGCCTGCCTGCCTGTCTGCCTGTCTGCCTGTCTGATTGCCTGCCTGCTCTGTCTGTCTGTCTGCCTGTCTGTCTGATTGCCTGCCCTGTCTGCCTGCCTGCCTGCCTGTCTGTCTGTCTGTCTGCCTGTCTGCCTGTCTGATTGCCTGCCTGCCCTGCCTGCCTGTCTGCCTGTCTGATTGCCTGCCTGCCTGCTCTGTCTGTCTGTCTGTCTGCCTGTCTGATTGCCTGCCTGCCCTGCCTGCCTGTCTGCCTGTCTGATTGCCTGCCTGCCTGCTCTGTCTGTCTGTCTGCCTGCCTGTCTGATTGCCTGCCTGCCTGTCTGCCTGTCTGATTGCCAGCCTACTTTTCAAAGAAAGCCCCCTGGGAAGTGTACCGACATCGTAGCCAAACAGTGTCTGGGAGGGAGAGCCTCCTCCTCTCCGCGAACAGCCATGGATCATCATAATGACGATGATAAACTGTCATAATGGCCGGTTGATTACCTGCAAACCCGCAGTGGATGCAGCATCGCAAACCCGCACGATCCCTCGCAAACATAAACCCGTTCGCTAACGAGGCCCGGTCGAAACGCGTCGACGTTCCAACCAGGGAGTTCCAGCGTTCTTACCTCGAAGGGTTCTCCCAGATTCGGGCCCGTTTCCTTCAGAAGGAATCGGGACCCAGTAAGTAGAGGAAATGAACCGTGCTCTCTCGCATTCAGAGGGTCCATTTGGTGTTTACACAGGAGTTAGATGATCTCTCGTCTCTGGGAAAGTCGCTCTGTTAATCACCCACACACACACACACAGATTCTCTCTCAGACACACAAACACACACACACACAGTCTGCTTTATTGCAGCACCAACCCTACAATCAGATGGCCAAGTAGTTTTGTTTGTGTTGTCGATGCCAGAACAATCCTGTGTTCCTGGGGTTGTAATGAGGTTTCAATGAGTAAATCCCTTGATTGGGACAGGAAACGCAAGAGACCGGGGGAGTCTGTGTTATTCAACCGGGTTATTGGCAAAGCCGGACTTCGGGTGGGAGTTTGTGAGCGGGATAAAATAGAATGAGTAAAAAAAAGGACTGTGAATCTTTCTGTCTTCTTTATTGAGTGTTGGGATGGTGGGGGGGGGGGGGGGGGGGGGGGGGGGGTGTATTGAGCGCTCTGTTGTGCTGTTCCAGATGCGTGTGCCAGTCGTTAAAAAACCCGTAGCATCACTTTTTATCCGTCTGTCCGCACCCTTAACGAGGCTCTGGGATGAGCTGGGACAGTGTGTCGCTCCACGTCTGGATCTTAATCAGCGTTATGTGTCTGTCACAAGTACTGACGGGGAAAGACTCGGGTAAATAAATACGTTTTTTTGGGGGGGTGTCTTTGTTGCAAAAAACAAAACAACGCAACGGAGAGAGGCGGACCTGTTGGAGAACGCCCACCCTAAGTGTTGAATCGCTTTTTGGAAGAATAGAGATGTTTCGAGTTAGTTTGTTATTACGGCCGCGCTGACCGCTCCCTAGTTCGCCTGATCTCCGAAGCTGAGCTCGGTCGTGCCAGGTTGGTGTGTGGGCGGTAAACACGAGATCCACTGAGACCTCGGGAGAGCGTGACCTTTGACCTGAGCACGGGGTAGGTGGTCGCTGTACTGTCCTCGACAACTGCGCAGTACGGTATATATGCAGTTATTTAGAAGACGCCGTCTTATCCAGAGCGACTTACAGCAAGTACAGGGACCATTTCCCCCTGAGGCAGGTATGGTGAAGCGCCTTGCCCAAGGACACAACGTCACGTAGCCACAGCCGGGAATCGAACTCGCAACCTTCCGATTGCTCGCCCGACACCTTAACCGCTGAGCCACGTGACTCCCCGATCTCGACAGGATCTGACATTTCGACAGGATCTTATATCACGCTTCGCCATACCAGCGTCTGCTACGTTCGCGGTCGAAGGTCGCCGCGGCGACGAGAACGTAAACCCGGAGATCCCCCGAGTTATGGGAGGCGAGTCCGGGCTCGGGCTGGGCTGTCTACGAAACACGCGTCCAAACACAGAACTTAACAACAGACACGCTCGTCACCTCCATCTCTCCTTCAGACTGCAGTGTTTGTGTATCCTGTCAGTCTGATGAAATCCCTCGTGTCGGAGACTTCACGTGAGGCGTGTGTGTGTGTGTGTGTGCGCGTGTGTGCGTGTTCCTGCTGAGTGTGTGAGCAGCGGATCGTCTCAGCGCAGGGACGGGCTCCCACACAGCCGAATTCCCCCTTCAGAGATCAAATGAACACATGACCTGACATGCTATCCTGGCAGGCACTGTTCCAGTTGACAGATTAGGAGTTAATTAAGAGTTTTCTGCCGTCCACAGCCGTGGCGGGGGGGGGGGGGGCTGTCAAGTCTCGCACAATGGAGGGCTTTGTGATTGGCTGGGATTCCGGGGGCGGGGGAGGAGTGCGATGATGTCAGAGGAATCGTGTGCTTTGATCGACTTTGATCGCAGTCCCTCGGCAACCCCGCGCCCCCCACACCCTTGCACGCACACACCCTCGCACACATTCACGCGCGCACGCAGAGCAGGAAGAAGATGCTGGCTAGGTTAGTGCTCACCAAGGTGGGTGATAACGTCGGAGAGGATAATGAGGGTGGAGGCCATATTAAAAAGACAGCTCTTTGGTAATGATTATGGTGATGTGGGTAAGGAGAATGACGGCGGAAGATTTCGACGGACAGACCTGTCTGTCTGTCTCTCTGTCTTTCTCTCTCTCTGTCTCTCACTCTCTCTATTCTCTGTCTGTCTGTCTGTCTCTCTATCTCCCTCTCTGTCTGTGAGAGGATAACCACCTAGCCTTCTATAGAGGCCAGCTCTAATGAGTATTTTCAGGATGAGGACAACATAGAATGCCATCTTTGTCCCCTTCACACTGTCGGCCATGAGCATCCTTCGGAAGGGGAGATACGGCGTGTCATTTAGACAGCTTGACGATAAGGCTGTCTAAACTATAGGGGAGAGGTCTTTCAGCGTACGTTATTAGGGCGACGACGGATCCGTCTTGAAATCCACTGAGACTTGAGGGTTCACGATGCTGGTGGCGCAGGCGTGTAGCTGACTGATGTCATACGTACACGTTACCTGGAAATGCATCGGTTCGTATGTGTCACATCAGTCAAAGGTTAGCCACATGCCGATGGAAAATGTGGTTGTATATTGTGTCGGAAAGCTGTTTCAGATGCATGTCTAGGCCTAGGAGATCTGCTAGGATCCAAATATCTATCTCATCCGTCTGTCTGTCGGTTTGGAAATGCCCTGTTGTGGAAGATCTGTCTTCCGTTCATCCCGTCCGCAGGAGAGGAGACCCAGGGGAGAGATCCAGAGTCAGGGGAGAGATCCAGACCCATGGGAGAGATCCAGACCCAGGGGAGAGATCCAGACCCATGGGAGAGATCCAGACCCAGGGGAGAGATCCAGACCCAGGGGAGAGATCCAGAGTCAGGGGAGAGATCCAGAGTCAGGGGAGAGATCCAGAGTCAGGGGAGAGATCCAGACCCAGGGGAGAGATCCAGACCCAGGGGAGAGATCCAGAGTCAGGGGAGAGATCCAGAGTCAGGGGAGAGATCCACAAAGACTTCAAACATGTGAGGATAAAGAAAACAAGGCACAGAGACAAACAGGCAGCGATTTACACGGCGTATCACAGGAAGAGTGACACACAAACGCGATGTTTGGGAAAGCCTGTCAAGAGACACACACACACGTGAAAGGGGAATACATAGGATCCAATGTGATTTAAAAAAATAAATAATATATAATATATTCCTATTAAATTCCTATTTACAAGTGAATTTGTGGGTCCCGAAAGAGAAAGTACCAGAGACCAGAGGAAGAGCGGCAAATAGTTTTCGACGGGAGCCATGGAGACGGAAAGAAAACGCCGGAACGCGACGCGGAACGGAAGTTGCACGGCCGAGTTCAGACAGGGTACGACTTTATTTGATTTCCTGAAAAGAGTTCCGTGGGAAGTTGCCACAGTGCTGACACAAAAGGGGTATTTAGCAGCAGCAAGGCCAGAAGAAAGACCGAAACGTTCCTCTGCGCATCTTCTGCATTTACCTGTCAGAGGTCCTGAATAACGCCGGTTTTGTGGGCTCCCGGCCCAGGGTTTCAACTGGTCGAGAGCCCTTGTACGGTCGTTTGGTACGAAGCCATCTCGCTTTCTCTCTTTCCGCTAATGGAAATATCTCATCTCGGTCAACCCCGCCGTAGATTTAAAGAGCCGTTTCAGGTTACTTGAAAGTACTTGAACGCTGGGTAGTTTCAGACATGGCGCTGGGGCTTTGTAGCATCGTTCTGTGAATGTTTCCAGTTCCACGGTCGAACGAGTGGAATTGCAGGCCTTTCTCTGTGGATGGACCCACTGTCTGACGTCTAAGGGTCATTTGATTTATGTTGAACAAACCTCAAGATGTCCATTTAAATCCCTCTGTAGACGTCCGGTCTACTGGGAGACTGCAGAAAGACGTGATGCTGAATGATTTGCTGCAGTCACGGACGATCTCCGTGTGAAGAATGCTGGGATTGTGACGACGGTGTCAAACGAAAGTCCTCAAACTGTACATGATCTCCACGGTCCGTGTCTGCAACGCGGAAACCAACGAACATTTGGTCTCGTATGGTCGACAAACTTTTCGAGATGTTTCTGTTTCCAAGGATCTCTAGGGAGGCAGCGGTACGTTTCCTTAACTCTGGCGTTGACGGATTCGGAGATTCTTTGACCAGTCAAATTGAGGACTCGGTTTTGGGGTCATTGAGTTAAAGAAGCGTTTCGTTCCTCCAACTGTTTTTTTGGTTCTGGCTGGTTCGCTAGTTCATTTCGTGGACCAACTGACCTGCATCTCTGGGGAGGACAGGTAGTTGAACGGTGAGGGAATCAGGCTAGTAATCAGAAGGTTGCGAGTTCGAAATCCCAGCTGTGCCAACATGATGTTGTGTCCTTGGGCAAGGCAGTGCAACCTGCTTGCTTTGGGGGGAATGTCACTGTACTTGCAGTAAGTCGCTTTGGATAAGAGCGTTTGCTAAACGACTAAATGTTTATGTGTGGCCAACCATTCCTGACTGAATCTTGATGCCAAATGAATCGTTTGAGGAGGACCAAGAGGTCAAGGAAACTCAATTTCCCAAGAAGCCACTGAGGACGTTCGAATAGTAATTCGTTTTGCCGGTTGTTGTTTTTCTGTTCTGGTTCCTCTCAGTTTTGGTTCAGCTTCTATCGAGTCGGCAGCGGATCATCGATATTCATCCATGGCCAAGACCAACCGATTGCAACTCGCGAAGAAACCCGAGTGTTGAATCCCGTCAGGAAGCCTTGAAATGACGTCGCCTCGTCATGTGATCGTGACTCACCGGGTTTCATCCATCCCACCGCATCATCCTGTCTCCTCGTTTCAGCCCGCGAAAGTTCAGATGACTCAGCTTCCCACAATCTCCCCGGCTCGCGCCGGCCCCTGGAAGGACGGCGGCTGGTTTCACTGTGGTCTTACTGGTGAATGCCCCTGGCTGTGTGACATCATCGGCCTGTGGCCTACATTGAACAATGATAGTTGGCCTGGATTCGGGGGGGGAGGGGGGGGCTGGCTAACAGCTGTGACGCAGTGGTTTCTTGGGGCGTTTCATTTGCGGCTTTGGTTGGGGGAAAGATTGCGATGGTCAAGGGAGACGAATCATTTCTTTTTCCAGTCGCTTCCAAATTCAACGTCTCTTGTTTTCCCCTCCCCTGTGCGTTCTTTTATATATTTTTTATCATCCTCTTGCCTCTCTCTCTTCCTCCATCCTTTTTTGGTTTGTTGCTGATCCTGTGTCTGTGTCTGTGTCTTCCCGCCTGGCTGCTTGTGTGTTGTCTGCTCGTCTGCCCGCCTGCCCATGCCTCCGTCCATCTGTCAGCCTGTCTGTCTGTTTCAGCTGTCTGCCTGCTCAGCAGTCTGTCTGTTTCAGCTGTCTGTCTGTTTCTCAGTCACAGCATCGCGCGGCTCAGCATGTACTAGCCCGCTGTGAATATTAGACCACACAGTGTCGACGTAACTCGTCCTCTCAACGCTATCGAAAGGACTTAACGCTGTCGCACGCCACTCTCGTCACTCCCCCGGCTCACAGACGCTGATCCCGTTCGCGCAAAAGGGAGTTCGGAGGGCAAGCGGTGTTACATTGATCTCGTGCACTACGCCGATCGAAAAGTTATCGATCGATGAACGCGTATGATGTGCAGCGTTTGCAGCCTGGCTGGCTGTTATCCTTCGATCTAAACTGATCATCAAAGAACTGCGCGAGAAGTTTTTTGGGGGGGAGCGAGAGAAAGCATTTTAATTGGACCCACAAAGCCGATTTGTTTTCGGACTTATTTTTGAATCTGAGTTCGTTGAATTTGGTAAACTCGTAAACAGCATGAGCCACAAGCGACGCCGCATAAAAACACGTTATGATGATTCCCCCGCAAGGTTGGTAACCGTTCCTGCCCAAAATACTGCTGTCAAAGCGAGGGAGAAGGGCCTGTGTAGGTGGGAGTGTATTTTCTCTCTCTCTCTCTCTCTGTCTCTCTCTGTGTCTGCATCTATTTTTTCCTCCCTCCCTTTCTGTCTCTCTGTCTTCCTGTCTAATACTTTATTGCCCCCTCTTTCCTCTCTCTCTCACTCTCCCTCTCTCTCTCTCTCTCTCCCGCTTTATCGTCCTCTCACTTTCTCTTTCTGTGTGTCTCTCTCTTCCTCTCTTTAGCAGCAATTCCTTGGCCAAAGGCCCAGGAAAGACGGAGGAATCCATGTAGGGAGATGGAGGAGCGCGAGGTGTGTAACGTAGAGAAGGGCGAGAGACACAGAAGAAACTGCTTTGATCCTTGCTTGGCAACGTTCTCCGGCGTCTACCTACGGGCTGACGAGTGTGGAACCGGCAGCGAATAACATGTCCCAATCAGCTGATTAGTAACGGTCACAGGCGGGGATGGAAAAGCGGGGTTTAGGATTTCCAGGAGCCTCTTTTTCTGGGTCTCATTCGTAGCCGTTGGGCGGGATGGAGAGAGGCAGAGGCTGGCAGTCTGGAGGCAGCGTGCTCGGAAGGTCGAAGGTGCTGACAGAAAACAAGTGTGCATTCACCCGTGCTGGCCATTACCCAGCCTCCACCCCACCTTCTCTTTCTCTCTCTCTTTGTCTCTCTCCCTGCCTCGCTCTCTCTCTCTGCACTTCTTTCCACCCCCCTCTCTCTCTCTCTCTCTCTTGCTCCCTGTCTCTCTCTCTCTGTACTTCTTTCCACCCCTCTCTCTCTCGCTCCCTGTCTCTCTCTCTCTCTGTACTTCTTTCCACCCCCCTCTCTCTCTCTCTCTCTCTCTCTCTCGCTCTCTCTCGCTCCCTGTCTCTCTCTCTGTACTTCTTTGCACCCCCCTCTCTCTCTCTCGCTCCCTGTCTCTCTCTGTACTTCTTTCCACCCCCCTCTCTCTCTCTCGCTCCCTGTCTCTCTCTCTCTCTGCACTTCTTCCCACCCCCCTATCTCTCTCTCCTGATACCCCACCTTCAACCTCCCCCCCCCACATCTCCCCCCCCCCCCCCCCCCCCCCCCCCCCCCACCAACCGCCCCTCAGTCAGACTCCAGTGTGTCAGCTCATTTGGCTCTGCCCTTCACTGGGACGCGTGTGTGTTGTGTCTGAGGTGCGTTGTGCCGATTTGCGTCTCGCCCGCCGGTCTTCTCCCCCTCTCTCCTGGCCTCGATCGCAACGTCTGTCAAAGAGGTCGGGCTCTCTGAGAACACTTTCTGAACGCGGTGACTCACTGTCAAAATGCTCCAGTTCAACTCACCCAGCTCCACACACACGCGCACTCGCATGCACCTTGCGCCCACACGCATGGAAATGAGGTCAGCCCTTCTTGTTGTTGTCTTATGTTTTCCGTGACCTAAAACGTGGTTTTGGTATGTGGACAGTCACACACACACAGACATGCCCAGACATGTTCTAAAATGCCTTCCTACAGGGCCTAACCAGGGCAGGGTGTGTTTGCGGTGCGGTTGTCATTGTGCTGGCTTGTTCCAGTTCAGAGGCATGAACCTGGGCTGGGCTCACTTCCATTTTCATTCAGTCGAGTCCGGGTTGGAACAGACCGGAAAGTGAGCTGAGGCAAAGTCGATGAGATCCGGAATTTTCTAGATCTTACTCCGGGATGGGGACTGTCACTTTTTGCTCACACGGCCATTGGTTATTCATTGGGTGCCTTCGCCACTGGGATCTGTGTGTGTGTGTGTGTGTCTTTCTTTGTGAGTGCCTTTTGTGGTTGTGTGAGTAAGGGTTGTGCGTAGGTGTGCACTCTGTGTGAACCACATGGCACATTTCTGTGTGTGTGTGTGTCTTGTGTGTCTTTCAACTCCTGGGTTGTTATAAAATGGAGCCTGGTTTGCTTTTGAGGTAAAATTTTTTTAGCTGTTATAATCTATCATGCACTAGAACTAACTTTCTTTGTCACCTGCCTGCTAGTCTGCCTGGTTTTCTGCCTGCCTGTCGCTGTACTTGCCAGCCTGCCTCTCTGCCGGATTGCCTGACTGCTAGGCTGCCTCTACGTTCCTCTCTGCCTGCCAGGCTGACTTCCTGCCTGCCTGTTTGTCTTTGTGCTTCCTGTGGATTTATCCAGCTCATCTTGAAGAAAATGCTCGAAAAATAAGAAAATTGACGTTTCCAGTGAAAGCCAAGGAGATTAATGGGATGGAAGGGGAGCTGGGGGTGTGTGTGTGTGTGTGTCGTCCACCTGCATGGTGCTAATCCCCAACCAGCCCAGCTGTGGCTGTGTCATATCTCCAGTCTGTCCTGACGTCACCTGGACGAGCTGGGAGCGCACACTCTCTCACAGATCACTGGATTACAGCACTAATCCCTCAAGTCCCACCACTGGCAGACACACACAAAACACATTTTACGTAACATCCATCAGAGATTACCTGCTACAATCATCCAGCTGTGTCAGAGTGTCAGTGAGTGTCTGTGGATTGACAGATTACAGAAAGATCGCCGTCTCGCGAGGTGACAGGTCACCTGCCTTCATTAGAGCGGGGGGGACCAAGCGGAGGCCGAGCGCTCGCTGCTGACTGGCATGGGTTTGATTTGTTTTGCCTTTTGCAAATCTGAATATCCCTTCTGAATGGTTCCCTCAAGGCTGATGAATTAATGTGTAATTAGTGTCTGTCTCTCTCTCTCTTTCTCTCTCTCTCTCTCTCTCTGTCTCTCTCTCTCTCTCTCTGTGTCTCTCTGTCTCTCTCTGTCTCTCTCTCTCTCTGTGTCTCTCTGTCTCTCTCTGTCTCTCTGTCTCTCTCTCTCTCTCTGTCTCTCTGTCTCTGTCTCTCTGTCTCTCTATCTTTCTCTGTCTCTCTCTGTGTCTCTCTCTCTGTCTCTCTCTGTCTCCCTCTGTCTCTCTGTCTCTGTCTCTCCTCTGTATCTCTGTCTCTCTCTGTCTCTCTCTCTGTCTCTGTCTCTCTCTTTCTCTCTGTCTCTCTCTTTCTCTCTCTCTCTGTCTCTCTCTCTGTCTCTCTGTCTCTCTTTCTCTCTGTCTCTCTCTCTCTCTTTCTCTCTCTTTCTCTCTCTCTCTCTTTCTCTCTCTCTCTCTTTCTCTCTCTCTCGTCTGCCTTCCCTTCTCTTCGGTATTTCTTTGACCTCTATCGCTGACCCTTTGTTTTGCCGTAACGTGGGTGTGGCTTTAGGTGAGCGTGTGGATCAGGGAGGGCAAGGATGGGCGGGGCTTTAGGTGAGTGTGTGGATCAGGGAGGGCGAGGGTGGGCGTGGCTGTAGGTGAGTGTGTGGATCAGGGAGGGCGAGGGTGGGCGTGGCTGTACTGTAGGTGAGTGTGTGGATCAGGGAGGGCGAGGGTGGGCGTGGCTCTAGGTGAGTGTGTGGATCAGGGAGGGGCGAGGTGGGCGTGGCTGTAGGTGAGTGTGTGGATCAGGGAGGGCGGAGGGTGGGCGTGGCTCTAGGTGAGTGTGTGGATCAGGGAGGGCGAGGGTGGGCGTGGCTGTAGGTGAGTGTGTGGATCAGGGAGGGCGAGGGTGGGGCGTGGCTGTAGGTGAGTGTGTGGATCAGGGAGGGCGAGGGTGGGCGTGGCTGTAGGTGAGTGTGTGGATCAGGGAGGGCGAGGGTGGGCGTGGCTGTAGGTGAGTGTGTGGAACAGGGAGGGCGAGGCGGGCGTGCAGCATCGTGTTGACCCCTCCGTTTAACTCAGTCGCCATTCAGATGGCAGCAAGCAAAACGATCCGGCGGGTGTCGACTCTCTCACACACACACACACACTGTTTCTGGCAGAGGAGCAGGTATAAGTACACAGATTTTGGCCAACAACAAGCCCCCCCCCCCCTTCTCCCCTCGCACCCACACACACACACGCGTCTGTCTCAGGGATGTACGTCACCGGCAGTCTGGTTCTCTAGTTGGCTAGGATGACAGGATGAGCCTCACACACACACACACACGCGCGCACACACGCACACCAAAGCAAAATGCACTCATCTCCACCCGACACCCATAGAGCCAGTCTCCTTCAAAGAGTTGTGCCGCTGCCCCATTGAACAGCAGGCCCATCGGCTACCGTGGAATGGATGCATGTAGCAGACCCTCGCATCCTGAGCGACCTACAGCGCGAAGGCTGAAGTGGAACCTGTGACCTCCAGATCTGCAGTCAAATGATCCACTGATCTACACCCTTCCTACTCTCCAAGACACACACACACACACATCATACACACACACACACACACATCACACACACACACACACATCAACACACATCATACACACACACACACATCATACACACACACACACACATCACACACACACCATCATACACACATCATACACACATACACACATCATACACACACACACATCATACACACATCATATACACATCACACACACACACATCCTACACGCATCATACACACACACACACACATCATACACACACACACACACACATCATACACACACACACACACACATCACACACACACACATCATACACACATCATACACACACACACACATCATACACACATCATACACACACACACACATCACACACACATCATACACACACACATCGTACACAGCTGCACGCAAGCCCTTCATCCCTTGGATGGACCCAGCCAGTAAAGACAAACAGTGTGTTCTGGCG
>CM059328.1:10081960-10093411 GCA_030340685.1 Protosalanx chinensis
CAAATCATTTTTGAAGAAACATTAAGGGCTCCCTGGGTTTACAGAGGGTGAATCATCACTCACCGACAATGAATGCCTGCATCCTTCACAGGGAAGGGAGAGATTGAACCGAGAGGGAGGGGAGGAGGGACAGAGGGAGAGGGGTGAGAAAGAGGGAGGGAGAGAGAGACATTTGAGCGAAGGAGGGAGGGTGAAAGAAAGAATGAGGGAGGGGAGGGAGACGGAGGGAGAGAGGGAGGGGAGGAGAAACAGGGAGAGGGGAGAGAAAGAGGGAGGGAGAGAGAGACATTTGAGCGAAGGAGGGAGGGTGAAAGAAAAGAATGAGGGAGGATGGGAGACGGAGGGAGGGAGGGAGGGAGGAGAAATAGAGGGAGAGGGTGAGAGAGGGAGGGAGAGACATTTGAGCGAAGGAGGGAGGGTGAAAGAAGAATGAGGGAAAGAGGGAGGGAGAGAGGGAGGGGAGGAGAAACAGAGGGAGAGGGTGAGAAAGAGGAGGGAGAGAGAGAAATTTGAGGCGAAGGAGGGAGGGTGAAAGAAAGAATGAGGAAGGGAGGGAGGAGAAGGAAGAGGGAGGGAGGGAGGGAGGGGAGGAAAATAGAGGGAGAGGGTGAGAAAAGAGGGTGAGAGAGAGAGAATTTGAGCGAAGGAGGGAGGGTGAAAGAAAGAATGAGGGAGGAGGGAGGGAGACAGAGGGAGAGGGAAAGATAAAGAGGGAGGGAGGGAAGTCAGTGAGGACCAGGAGAGCAGGGGCTGTGTACACATCAGAGCGTCAGACAGCAGGCAGGTACACCAGACAGAAGTAGATGTTATCCAATCGGCTGCTGCGCTGCCCGTAGGTCCCTCCTCTGCCATCTGGATTCACCGTGTTGAAACGACAAAACTACATTTAATGTAGATCGGACTCACGCTGTTCAACGCAGCGTGTGGAAAACACACAGCTTTTCCTGATCCTTAGAAGCAGCGGACCTCCAGTGTGGAAAGGGTTTAATAGCCAGTAAAAATCAGCATCCATGGACCCCAGCATCCAGCCCCCGCTCTGGGATGATTTAGGCTGATTTGAGCCGCGACCCGCCACAGGTGCGTTCGGCCCCTTATGCGCAGGCAGAGGAATGTTCTTCAGCATAAACTATAAAGGAGACAGGAGCTGACAAGATTTCAAACTCTCATAGGATAATAGGGTAGAACAAAAAAACACTTAACTCCCTACAATTACAGATAATAATACTGCCTGTCCACTTACAAGAAGGCTTGATGATGAAGAGGCGTTAATTAAACTCAGCGTTCTCCGAATGCGCGTCGCTCGACATTCCTCCAATCAGAGCGGTCGAATGCTTTTCTCTCCTGTGGATTTCTGCTGTCAGGGTCACCTTTGACGACACGTCACGACCGAGCGACAAGGACAGCTGCTCGCTGGTGCCCGTCTGATTGGCTGGCGCCGGCAGCCTGCAAACGAGCTCGGATGAGAGCGGGAGGACGGTGGCCTGATTGCGCCAAATCTGTGACTCATAAAGGGAGAGAGACATGAACAGTGGAGAGAGAGAGAGAGAGAGAGAGATGGCAAAAAGTCAGGAAAGTAGGGAGGACAGAGGAGGGAGGCAAAGGGGGAGACAGGTAAGGAACAAACAGATTGGACAATATATATATTTATATATATATATTATGTATATATATATATATGGAGAAACATATTTCAAAAGAGTGGGCTGGAGAGGAGCAGATGACAATCCATGAAGAGACGAGGAGAGAAGGTTTGAGCAGGGTGGTTACAAGTGAAAATAAGCACCCCCAAAAAAACCGGTAGGATGAGAAGAGAGAGGGAGGGAGGGGGGGGAGGGAGGGGGGGGGGTGTCTTCGTGCGTCTTCGCTCTCTTGTTTAACACAGGAGGGGTGTTTCAGTGGCGTCAACATGCTTGTTGAGGGTTCAGCCGGTCGACCGCACGTCTATTTAGTGTTCAGATTAATGGAGAGGCCATGGACTGACTCATAAACACACCCGGCCTGTCCTCTCTCTCTCTCCGGGCCTCACCACGGCTCAGAACTAATACGTCTAGTGTGAGTGTGGGTGAGTGTGTGTGTGTATGTGCAAAGTATGCATGTGTGTGTGTGTGAGTATGCCCCTGTCGCACAAGCGAGTGAGCGGCAGGAAGCGAGAAGTTTCTAGAAGTTTGAAAACCACCGAAAGCATTTCGGAGAACGCAGCGATCCGGAAGGGGCGGGGGAGATTCAGAGACACCCGACTGTGACGTAGAGCGACCGCTGACCCCCCCCCCCCCCCCCCCCCCCATCCTCCACCCCCCCCAGTTCAGGATGAAGGTACCCGCAGGAGAGATGGGTAGGGGGGGCGGGAGGCAGCGATGCAGGGAGGGAGGATGAACGAGGGGCTCCTTGGAGACCCCCGAGCACCGTAGAGACACAAGCCTAGGGGATAGAAAGGTCATTACACCCCCCCTAACACACACACACACACACATATATAAACACGCACAAGAACACCAAACTCTCCCTAGTCGTTGCTAATGAATCGTCATTAGTCACCCTGCTGAAGGGCATGGGGAGAGTCCGGTCTCCTTCGGAACACAAATAATTCTCGAGCCCTTCCCTCGATGAAATGTAGTGCGACTTGTGAGCGAGAGTGTGAGTTTCCATGGGAAAACTGAGGAAACCTGACGTTTTCAAGGCAAGTGCCTCATAAAAATGTCCTCCTGTAATGCAGGCGCAGCATTTCAACAGAACAGGTCTGTTCAAGCTTCGGGAAGTTATCTGTATCTGGAAACTGTGACCCCTACTAGACAAATGTGGTGTGCTTGGGCTCTGTGTGTGTGTGTGCTGGAAGTATGCTGCCTATATGACTTCATGGAACACAAACCATGCCTTTACCTGGTATCCTGGGAATGGATTCACAAGTTGGCTGGTTGCTGACGTGCTTGACAGGAAACTAGAAAGCGGGCTAAATTCTCCTTCATTTCAGCGGTGACGGGAAGCATGGCAACGTGTGTATCTGCCAGTGTGTGTGTGTGTGCTCGCGTGTGTGTGTGTGAGACAGAGAGTGTGTGCGACGGCTAATCCTGACAGACAGCCAGGTCTGAGAAAGCGTGTGTGCGTGATTGTCCGAGGTCAAGGACCCGGGGGACCGATACGATGCCCAGACAGGAAGTAAGACAAGCCGTTTCCTGTCGGCGGGGCCCCAGAGCGCCGCACAGCAGCAGCTCGTGTCCCCCGGACGCCGGCCTGCTCAGCTGCGCGGAGCAGCTGTCAACCTCCAAACCTTTTCAACGTTACACCTCAAGAACGTCCAAGTCAAAAGCACAGCAGATGCCTGCTTTATCGCTGATAACAAGCTCCTTATCTCCACATTTTGTTTACCGAGCAGAATTGGCGAGGGGAACAAAACCATCATTCCTCTCTCGTGGTTCAGACGCCGCTGTGCATTCTGGTCCAAGCCGTCCTATTGGTAGATTTGCGATAGTTTCTCTCAGAAACAGTAGGGCGATCATTATCACTATGCTTGCGATCGAATCTCTTGGGATGGTCCACCTCTTCCTCCCCCTCGCTCTTCCAAACTTAGTGGCTGTCTAACACACCATCTGGCTTCCTCGGTGGGGAAAGAAACCTGAAATAGGCCCGTGAAGAATCAAGACGACATTTACATAACGATCGATGTGGGAAGATATGCAGCTCCGCGCGCTGTAACAGCGAGCGGGAGGTCTTATCGACGGCGGCTGACGAGGACGGAGACCTTTCGCTTCGAGCCAATCTCTGTCGATGTGTGAAGGAGCAGAGGCACAGCTGATCAGGGGGATTTCTGAATGAGTGAGGCCAGACTGGAACAGCCTGAACAGTAACAGCCTGAACCGTAACAGCCTGAACAGTAACAGCCTGAACCGTAACAGCCTGACCGTAACAGCCTGAACCGTAACAGCCTGAACCGTAACAGCCTGAACCGTAACAGACTGAACCATAACAGCCTGAACCGTAACAGCCTGAACCGTAACAGCCTGAACAGTAACAGCCTTAGCAGTACTTAGATAACGCTGCAGTCAGGTCCGATTGAGCTTTCCGTATTAACTTTGTTACGCAACATTTTCATCGCTGGTTGTCTTCAGCTCTGTGTGGGAGAATCAACTGTGTCGACTTGACTGTGCGTCGACTCTTAGACGTATAGATGGTTTGGAATACGGTAATGTGCTGGGCATGTTCCAGTGGGTCTGTGGAGGTCGTGTGGATGTGTGTGCGTGTTTGCGCGCGTGTGACGGTTCAGGGAATAGGTTGCAGCCCGAACACTCTCTCTTCTCCTTCTCATCCGCAGTGACGAGGCGCTGTCGAAGCTACGCTGCTACTCACATTCCCTCTCAGTTACTGTCTCTCTTTTTCTCTTTCCCTCTCTTTCCCTCTCTCTCTCTCTCTGTCCCCCCCCCCTCTCTCATCCCTCACCTCCCTCCCTGTCTCCTTGTGTTGATCCCAGTCTCCGCCTCTCGTTCCAGAGTTCGTCATGGAGGCTCTGAACCGCTCGGAGGTTTCCCTGCAGGAGTCCTTCCCTCCGGCGCTGGGCTCCCTGTACACGGAGAACGCCCGCGTGTTCAGGGACCTGTACACCGAGCTCAGGCGCTACTTCCGAGGCACGTCCAACATCAACCTGGAGGAGGCGCTCAACGAGTTCTGGAGCAGACTGCTGGAGCGACTCTTCAAGACCGTCAACCGACAGTACACCATAGGTATGAACGCAGGGACGGGAGTCAGCGTAACCTGAACACTGTTGACCTACTAGGGTAGAACGTGGCCACTAGATCACAGATTTAGCTGTACGAACACAGCTGTGTCTTATAGACTGACAAAATAGCTTCGTTTGCAGATGATGAACGATATTTCATCGACTCGTACCCAGTCCAGGGCTCTAGGTTTACGTTAAATCATTAAGCAGACGCTCTTATCCAGATGCGACTTAACAGCATGTACAGGGACATCCACCCACTGAGGCAAGTAGGTGAAGTGCCTTGCCCAAGGACACAACGTCATTTTTCGGGCCCAGTCGGGGGAATCGAACCGGCAACATTCCGATCACTAGCCCGATTCCCTAACCACTCAGCCATGTGACTCCCTACAGGTGTGCCAACGTTCACCCTCTACCAACTGAATGTTACTAATCAATTCATAACGCTTCGATGTTGGATGAATGACATCAAACAGCACTGTAATACTAAGCCTTTACGAAGATCCGTTAGCATCGATGTCGCGTATTCACGATCGGAAAGCAGTGGCTTTGGCGCGCGCCACCGCGGTGAATTTTGGGCTAACGTCCTTAACCCCCCCGGCAGGGGACGACTACCTGGACTGCGTGTCCAAGAACATGGAGCGCCTGAGGCCGTTCGGCGGGAAGCCCCCACGCCCTGTGGACCTCGGTGAAGAGCACCTTCGTGTCCACGCGCTCCTTCGTCCAGGCGCTCCTGGTGGGCGGGGAGGTCATGCGCAAGGTGTCCCAGGTGAGAGCTCCCCCTCCCCCCTTTTCCTCGTCTCCCCCTTCAACCCCCCCTCCTCCTCTTCACCTCGGCCGTTCCGCCCTCTCTCGCGGCGCCCCGGGAGAAGATTCCGGTCCCCCCCCCCCCCCCCCCCCGAGGCTGTGGCTCCGCTACGTCCGCGGCCACCTGCGACATGGGGGTCCTTTTCGCGCGCTTGGTTATCGGTCTCTCTAACTCTCCCCCCCCCCTTTCCTCCCTCTCCTCCCCCACCCCTGCAGCCGCCTCCTTCCCTGCGATGGCATGGTTTTTAATCTGCGCTTAAACTTTCCTCCCCGACCCCCCTGTGCGGTGACTCACACACACCCACAACACGCACCCGCACACGGGCACTCAAACAAGCCGTGTATCCCTGGCAAAGTACATGCGCGTGCGCCTCACCACACACGGTGGCCCACCTCCAGGCAGGGGGTGTCGAAGGGCAGCTGTAGTGAAAGGCAAGGGGGCTGCGGATCGATGCGGCGGGGGCGGGGGGACCGGGGGGGGTGGAGGGAGGAGAAGCTCCATAAAGCATCGCCCAGGGTGCAGGCAATCAGAGCTGCTACAGCAGTTAACGTCACAGGCGCGCTGAAAAAATGTTCCCCCGGCCCCCCCGTCCCTACCTCCCCCCACCGCCCCCCACCACCTCAGATGGGGGGGAATGTCAGTACCCCGTGAGAAATGACACCCGCCCCCCCCCCACCCCCATCATGATGGAGGGGCGTGTCCCAGATCCCAACCCCCCTTCCACAGCGAAGCTGGACGGCAGACGACAAGCGTTAACGCTTGTCGTCCCTCTAATGATGTCAGCGTTCACGTCAGAGATCCCCCGAAGATCCACCTGGCCGTTGGCTGTCCGTGGGGCGGGGGGGGGGGGGAGCTACTCGCGAGGACAGGCCGTAACATCGTCAAAGTTTGTCCGATCGGCGGTCCTTTCCGCGGAGGCAGAACGACACTGTGACCGGCATGGCACAGCTGGGAGGTTTTTGCGGGGGCGGGGGAGGCGGGGTGGCGATCGGGAGGGGTCGGTGGCAGTAGGAGGAACGAGGAAACACAGCCAGCGGAGCCTAGCTGGTCTCTCAGGCGTGAAGAGCGAGAACACGCTGCAGCCTGGCTCGCGTGTAAGCTGGGCCGGCCCGGCTCCCGGGGCAGCTGCTGTGCTAGCCGCGGAGTGGCGGAGGGTATTTAGCATGGGCGGACACGCTAAGCTGGCATTTTCAATCCGGATTTGTGCCCCCTCCGGGCGCTGCCCTTCAGACCTGAAAAAACACTGGCTCAGAGCCCCCCCCTCCCTCCCTCCCTCCCTCCCTCCTCCTCTCCCCTCCCCCCCACACCCCACCAGAGGTCTGCAGCCAGTGCCTGACACACTTAGAGGTGAGAAACCCATGAGGACACACACAGACACATCCTCTCTCTCTCTGTCTCTCTCTGTCTCTCTCTGTCTGTGTCTGTCTCTCTCTCTCTCTCCTGTCTCTCTCTCACACACACAGACACATCCTCTCTCTCCCTCTCTCTCTGTCTCTCTCTCTCTCTCTGTCTCTCTCTCTCTCTGTCTGTCTCTCTCTCTCTCTCTCTCTTACACACACAGACACATCCTCTCTCAAATTCCTTCTGTAACCCCCCCCCCCCCCCCCCTCCCCAGAGAGTGGTTTGATCTTGTTCCATATTCTCCGACCACTTTGCCACGGCGGAAGGACTGAGCGATGGCTTCGTTTAATGAGGTAGGCTGGGGAAAGTGTGTGATTAGTGTGGCTTTTGCAGAATTACTAAATGTCATCCTTTCTCTAATGTGAGGGCACAGGCGGCCAGCGCCAATCTCAATGAGCCCAGGGACTTCCGTCTCATGTACACGCGCGCTCGCACACACTCACCGCGCACTCACACACACACACACACACACACTCACACACCAAGGCAGCTTCCGCAAGCCTTTTCCCTTAATGTCAGGGCGCGTGTGCGTGGTTAGGTGTGCGTGCGTGTACATGTACTGCATTTAGCCCAGTGCTCCGTCTCAGACTGAAAGAGGCGAGCTCTTCCACAGCCTGATTGGAACCTTGTCGCGAACGAAAGAAAGAAGAAGAAAAAGTGGGAAAAAGATCTCCCACCATATTGTCATTTCCCAACAGGCCATCGGACTGGTTCTCTGTCGCCTCTGCTCTCATCCAATCAGCCGCTAGCCCGCCCTGGGCTTGGAGACTTTGCATGGGGCCCGGCTTATCTGGGCCCTGCCCTCTACTTTGCTCTCACCTCTGCTCCTCTCCCTCCTCTCTCTCTCTCTCTCTCCCTCTCTTTCTCCCTCCTCTCTCCCTTTCTCTCTCTCTCTCTCTCTCCTCTCTTTCTCCCTCTCTCTCCTTTCTCTCTCTCGCTCTCTCTTATCTCTGCTCACGTCCCAGTCCTCTCCTCGTCTTTTCTTTCCTCTCCTTTCTTTTATTCCAATCGGCTGGCATTTCCATCGGTCAGAGCCGCAGATGAATTCCCCCCTTTATCTCTCTTCCTCCCTCTGGAGGTCCGTCTCCCTCTCCGGTTTGTCCCGCTCTAACTCGACCCGCTCTCTCTCTCTCTCTCTCTCTCTCACTCTCTCACTCTCTATCCTCTCTCTCTCTCTCTCTCTCACATCTCTCTCTCTCTCTCTCTCTCACTCTCTCACTCTCTATCTCTCTCTCTCTCTCTCTCTCACTCTCTCTCTCTCTCTCTATCTCTCTCTCTCTCTCTCTCTCTCTATCTCTCTCTCTATCTCTCTCTCTCACTCTCTCTCTCTCTATCTCTCTCACTCTCTCTCTCTCTCTCTATCTCTCTCTCTATCTCTCTCTCTTTCTCTCTCTCTCTATCTCTCTCTATCTCTCTCTCTCTCTCTGTCTCTCTCTCTCTATCTCTCTCTCTCTCTCTCTCGCACTCTCTGTGTGTCTCTATACCATCCCTCTGCTTCCTCACCCCACCCCCACCCCCCTCCCCCCCCTCCCACGATCCCCTGCCCCCCCACCCTCTCCTGCGGGAGAGAGCAGTTCGGGGCGCTCGTCTCCGGTGTCTGCTCCTGCAGTAACTCTATCTGGGATCGATTAGGCAGCCCTATTCCTAGCCCCGCTAATGGCCCGGCGATCGACGACATCCAGGAGAGGCGCGGGCGCGGGCGCGTTCGAGAGGCTGCTCCACACCTCCGTGTCGGACGACACGCCGAGGGGTTGCGTGCGGAAGCCCGAAACGACGAAACCAGACGAGAGGAAACGGAAGGTCGCTTTCGCAAAAAACTGTGGTGTCGGCGGCTGGGCTGCCGCCACGGATGGAAGGGGGGGAGGGGGGGAGTGGGAGCGGTGGAGAGAGAGAGAGCTCTTCGACAGACACCCCCCCCCCCCCGGTAGACAAAGACTAAGACAAAAAGCTGTGTTTGTTATCGCGCTTGCGTGTGCGCGGGCTTGCGTGCGTATGAAAGTCATTATCCGTAATCTTAATTAAACAGTCCCCCCCCCCCCAGCCTCCTCCCCCAGCCCCCTCTCCTCCCCCTGCGACTTGGCATGCGGGTGTCCCTCCTGCGATAAGAGAGGAGCTGTCCACATTAACCCCAAGCAATTAAAGGCCGCGGAGGAGACACTAAAGTCATTGGAAACTGCTGTCAGTGCATTCGAGATCCGTGCCGGTGTGGCGTAGCTTGATAACATTGAGCCAACAAGTTATCAATCAATTCTCCTTCCTCTCTCTCTCTTTTCTCTCTCTCGCTCCGCCTTTCTTTCTCCTTCCCTCCATCGCTTTCTCTCTCTCCCTCCCTCCTCCTCTCAGCTTCCATCTCTCTCCCTCTCCGTTTTTCACCGAGTCATCTTTGGTCAACGCCCGCTGGAGGGTGACGAAGGGGAGGTGGGGGGGAGAGAGAGAGGGAGTGGGGGAGGGAGGGAGGGAGGGAGACTGGGGCGTGACTCATGGCTGGCGTGAGTCACGCTCCGAGGGATGTTTTTTGTTTTTCTCCTCGTCTCTCCCCCCCCGTCCCGCTGGCAGTGAACACCAGGACTGTGACACCCCCCCCCCCCTTCCCACCCACAGCCCACCACGCACCCACGCGCACACGCTCGCTGCATATCCTACTGGTCTGGTCATCATTACCCATCGTTACTTCAACGACAACGGCAACAACAACAAAAAATGCGTTGGCTCCGTTTCGACCAAGGGAGAGAGAACTCTAACTAACTGAGGGAACTCGTTAGTCGGTCCGGGGTGAGGACTGTTCTGAGCCGCCCCGTCTCTGGCCTGGTTTAAAAGTCATGGCAGCGTTCCTGGGAACGGGGAAGATGAAAGGTCAGGGGGGTCAGCTGGCAGCAACCGTTAGCCGGTGCTAGTGAGGCCTCTGGAGTGTGGATGGGTCGACCAGAATCGCATTTAGTATTTTCCCTTATTTCATCCTCACACATAATTTTGCTTCCACGAACAAACGATAAGAAGAGCAGTAAAAAAGCGAGATCGAGAAGTAAATCGGAGGTTTGTTTGATTTGTTCTTGTTATGGATATGGAGCCTTTTTTGTTTGATCTTCCTGCAGAGTAAACTGCCCTCTAACTTTCTGAAATATCTGGTGTTTTGAGAAGGAATATCGACTGGCCTGGATTTCAGCTTCGAGAAGTTTCGTACGCGTAGAACACACACACAAACGCAGTCCCAGACACACACACACACACGGTTTTGTATGCACAGCCGTGCTCTGTTGCGAACAGAACTTGCTAGTATTAACCCAGTTTCAGTGCGAGTCCTCTTCCTGAGGGGAACGGCCTTGTGGGATAGCGAGACGGAGGGGGGAAGGAAGGACAGAGGGGCTGGATAAAGAGCGGGAAACAAGGATACAGCCCTTTTAGCGTGCACAGATGTCTCAGGCAAAGGACTTTGAGGGACAGCTGAGTGACTGGATGTCGAAGTCCTGCTTCGCCACAGAAGCCAACCTCCGTGTCCGAAACCTCTGTCTCTCTCACGCCAGCTGTCCATTACCTTTTATTTGTGTGCGTGTGTGGTATATGTGTGTTGATCGTTTATAGTTGCCCATGAGCGCAGAGTGTACCCGTGCCATCATGAAGATGACGTACTGTTCCCACTGTCGAGGATCGGCCTCTGTGAAGGCGTGTCCCAACTACTGCCTGAACGTTATGAAGGGTGCCTCGCCAACCAGGCCGACCTACACACCGAATGGAGGAACTTGCTCGGTAATTCACGCACACATGCGCACACACACACATGTACACACACACGTGCACGCACACACACACACGTGTACACACACACACACACGTGTACACACACACACCCGTGTACACACACACGTGTACACACACACGTGTACACACACACACACGTGTACACACACACACACGTGTACACACACCACGTGTACACACACACGTGTACACACACACGTGTACACACACACGTGTACACACACACGTGTACACACACACACGTGTACAACACACGCACACACGTGTAGACGATTCACGGCTAGCGTTGCCACGTTGCGTACCCGGTTCCTTAGCCAAGTCGTTCGTCCGAGCGTCGACGGTTCCTTTTTTCGAAGTCACGTTCGGCTCCCAGGATAGGGATGAACATGTCTCCTCTCTCCCCCCCCTGTCCTCCCCCCGTCCTCCCCCACAGACGGCGCTGGAGCAGGTCCTCAGCCACATGGAGGGCCAGGCCAACGTGGAGGCGGTCGTCCTCACCCTCCCCGCCCGCCTGGCCGAGGCTGTGAGCACGCTGCGGGACAACACGGACACCTTCAACCCGAAGGTTAGCCCCCCTCCTCTCCCACGATGCGGAGGCCGTTCCACCGCCTTCCTTTCCTGTATTCCAGTTCTCAGAGACGTTAAACCTGAGTTACATCAGACATCTGCATCTTACACGTGGGTTTGGAATACATCGATTTTCGTCTTGAATTTGTTCAAAGTGCGATTCACTTCGTTGACTTTCGAAAACAAGTGGGTACTGTCTAACGTATCTTTA
>CM059328.1:10093911-10182054 GCA_030340685.1 Protosalanx chinensis
TGCTCGCGTGTCATTTCCTATAGACCCGTCTCCGGCTCTCCGACACGTGGGTGGCTGATGTCTCACCGCAGGCTGTACGGAGAGACCATGAAACAGACACTGTCAGGAACCGCAGCAGTTCAATTCGCTCATTGTAACTTTGACAGATTCATCCTCAGAGAATGGAGAGAATCAGCCGTACGGTTCTGTACGAGAGGTCAAAGATTGCTAGCAGGGCGGACTAGAAAGCCTCGTTGGAGGGAGGGGAACTTTTACTGGATAGTGGAGTATTTACCGGTGCAACCAAAACATTACAGCTTGATGTAACGGCCCATTTATCGGAAGGGATGTTCTCAAGATGAGTGCTGTGTAGCGGGCTTTATGAATTTGGTTCATAAACGTGCTAACAAAAGGAATGGATGTATCTCATATCTTGTGTAATATCGAATAAACAGGGCACCACCTCAATATTTGGAAAGCGGGTTGAAGAGAAAAGCTTATGGGTTAATGAATTCATTTTTGACGAACCGAACACTTTTAGAGTTGCGCGGTGGTTCGTTTAGGCCGCGATTCATCGCGTGACGCTCTCTCGCGTGCGTCCAGCGACCTGGCCGGTCAGCTTCGGTCCTCGCGGCGTGGCCGAGCTTTCGCCGTTCAAAGGGGACGGCGTGGGCTTGGCTTGGCTCGAGCGAAGGCTTTGCGGTGGTCTTTTTTGTCGACTCAGCTCCTCGGAGGAGGAGAGACCCTCCATCGTGTTGTGACCCCCCCCCCCCCCCCCCCCTCCATATGCTTTTCAAAACAGAACGCCTCGCCGCTGTCATTGAACGCCCTCCGGTCTGTCCTGTCGCACGAGCCCCCGCCCCCCCAGGTCACCCCCGCCGGCCCCCAGCAGGCTCCATACATTACCGCTGAATACAGATGGAGGCCGTTCGGCAAACTCGCTCAGGCATAACTAATCGCTCTCCCCGATCGCTCCGTGATTCCAGATTCTGACAGGTAACTGCGAAAGTGACAGGGGGGGGTGGGGGGGGGGGCGTATGATTATGTGCATAAATATCAAGCGGCGTAATTGTCTTTACGTACATCTCTTGGGTTAGCGCACGAACGCGTCCCTCCGACGATTGCTTGAATTCTTTCAGCATGCTACCGCTGATAAAGAGAGTACAATTTCAACTAATGTGTAACTGAGCGATGCAATCAGTGGTAAACGTCTTTCCAGATTGTGCTTCTGATACGTGGATTTGTTTTGCGAGAAGACGCATGGTTCGTGATAAAATAACTCACTTTGGTGGTGTAATGGGCGAGAAAACAGAATTCAGAAGCAGATTTCCAAGCCACCCAGGTGCAACGCTTTTTTAATTATCCTCCCAACGCTCACAACAAATGCCAAAGCAGCAAATATAAAAAGAATTTGTGCACTTTCATATGAAGTTTTCAACCACATAGCATTAAGTAGTCATTGCTTTATATATATATATTTAAAAAAGAGTCATTAAAAATCCATTACGTTTTTTTTTTTCTCTGTCCAACATTTGCGCTTTGGAAATGATAACATGTTGTGTTTGCGGGGTCGATAATGTTCCATCATTGCTTCGAAACTATTCTCCCATGCTCGGCCTCTAAACTTATATTGCTTTTGAAACGCGGCAAGTCCTCAAATCACCCCTCAAGTCATCATCCCCCCCAGACCCGATCCAGAGAAGCTCGCGGAGCAGAACGAGGCTAGCGCCAGCCTGACGCGTTCGCTGGTGGCTTCATTAAAGATGCTCATCGGCTAGAGGGACACACACCCCTTTCCGGAACGTTCCACGTGCGAATGTGCTGCAAATGAGGAAACGGCTCTCTCCGAACCCCCACCTCCCCTCCTCCGCCCCCTCCGCTAGCCTTCCGTCGGTTCCTCCCCCCCCCCCGAGTGATCTTCCTTCGCGGACGGCGAGGAGCTGCCTTGGGTGTGCGTGCTCCCTCGCCCTGACAAGTCAATCCTAATCTGTCTAGAAGCATCTCCGCGGCCTGGTGAAGACGAGCCCATCTAAATGCACGAGGGGGGGGGGGGGTTGCCTCCTTGGCCTTGGACTTTCAATGAGGCCGCGCCTCGTTGCCGAAAGCGAAGAGCGCAAAGGGGGTGGGACTCCGTATGGTATGTCTTTATTCATCCTGAGCTTACAGCGTGGAGGAAAATCTAAGCTCGCATGTAGGATTGCTCTCTGAGGAAACCTGATTATCTTTCATACTGACCAAGCAATCTAAATTCACTTTTGGAGAAGGTTTCTCCTTCGTTACCTGCGTCGTAAACATTCAGTTAAGGTAATGTCTGCTCTTCCTCTCTGGTTCTCTTGGCCTGGGTGCAGAAGTGAGCTAATATCACCGGATGTCTTGATGTTAGTGTCAGGGAACTGGAGGAGTGGGGCCTCCCACGAAAACTCAACGAAAACCCTGAAAACTAATTTGCTTTGAAGGCAAACGACAAATGGCAGCGAAATCCAATGTTCGCCCTTCTTTCGTGACAAGGACCGACCCATTGACGTACTGCTATCAGGACATCTTCGCTTTCATCCAATCAATGCATGGTTGAGAGAGAAAAACCTTGAAAATGGACGTTTCCTTTGAATGTCTTGGTTCTGGTTGTACTAACTAGCGAATGTGGCTACGTTAGGACAACAACCGTCGCATGCTATAGATTCACGCACAAACTGTGGTGTCGCGTGCATGGGTTTGGAACGTTCGTGCTCCGTTTATGTGTGTATACGTCTTCACCGGTGCGTGTGCTAGTGCGAGTATGACGGTATGGTGGGCGAACGGGCCTAGATTTCACCTCAGTTTTCTGAACACCAGAGTCAAGCGATTGTTGACAGGATAAAAGCCAGTGGGACGGCTTAGATTTGCGGTATTCTCTTTCACGATCTCCTTTATGTGAAAACAGAACTGTAATACATCTCTCTCTCTCTCTCTCTCTTTTTAAACGACAACCTGTTTCAATTCCCCAAAAGATCTTCCATCGATCCAAGCGAGACTGATTGAACCAAAGCGTTACGTAGCTCTCGTCCAAAATGGCAGCCAAGAGTGAACTGGACTCAAACTGTGTCCGCCAAAGAAAAAACAAAGGCTGACTATGCAACAAGCATACCTTCCCCGAGGCTCGCTGTTGGAGATGAACAGCTTGCCTTTGGAAGAGGAAACCTCCCTCTTAGGGGGTGAGCAGATTGTGTTTATACTGCAAAACTGGTCCACACTCAAATATTGCCACTTTGCAGTTTCAAAGGTTTTTGGACAGCGAAAACTCCTCCGTACCTCTGCATTTATGACAGAGGCTTCAGGATTTTGTTGAGGACTTGGGCAGATAGAATCAATTGCCATCTGAGTGGAATGTGTCTCGAAAATCCTACCCCCTTGAATGTAAGCCTGCTGAGCTTGACTTTATGGCAAAAGATTCACGACGTTCAAAAATCAATCTTCTCAACTCCTCTCGTGGGGGGACTGAAAGCTAGTTATCGATGAAAGGGAGATGATGGTAGTCGGTGGGCGATTTTCTCCCACCTCAGCATTTCTCCCCGACGTCTCATCACATCGATGTCAGAAGGCGCTCGTATACTCCAGATGGAACCCAGGGTTCATCTGGGTCCAGTTGAACTTGCGTCTCCCGGTGAAACCACAGGTTTCGATGACGTGGCACGCCGCTGTATCCTAAGCATGTGACAGATTTAGTTCTGAGAAGCCTTATCCGTACGGCGTCCGTGGGGAACCGCAACATCGTCGGAAACAAGATGCCTGGATCGGCTGGGTTTTTCGCAATCGTTTGTGAGAAGCGTTCGACGCCGATAGAACACTGGAGAATGTTTGGCCTGAAGGACACGGACCCATCCTGATCCAGCAGGTCCAGTTGAGCTGACTCAATAGGCGTTACTTTACCAGCAGTCTTCCCAGAGCCTAACTTCAAAGGAACGCTTTCTTAGTTTAGCCCATTTGAAGAAATCCAGTCTAATTCAAATAAAGACTTTACAGACAAAAGTGCTCGACAAACAGAAAGAAATAGAATGAAGAGAGCTTTGAAAGCGTGAGTACGCTAGTTCCGGACAGGGATAGTGGGCGAAAGACAGACAGTTGGAGAGAGAGAGAGAGAGAAAGACAGAGAAAAGAGTGAAAAGTTGCAGGTTTAGCATGTGCAAGAGCTAATGAGCGTTCCAAGGGGCACCTCACTCAGTTATTTCCCGAGCTTGTTTTGTTAAGGGAAGGGTGCAGCAATTAGCGCCGAGGAGCTGCCATCCCAGAAGTCCCCCTGCGCTCGACTGCGAGGCAACACGAGGACCTCTGTCTGTCCAAAAGACCCGTAGGGCCTCGCGCCAAAGAGGGGGAAACGAAACAGTGTGCCGTGACTTCTAGAAGTAAGGGACAGAGGAAAGAGAGAGAGATAGAAAGAAAGAGAGAGAAGAGAGAGAGAAAGAGAGAGAGAGGTGTAAGGGAAATAAAGAGGATAGAGAGAGAGGAGAGACAGAGAGAGATATAAATAGAGAGAGAAGAAAGAGAGAGGAGAGAGAGAGAGAGAGGAGCGAGGGAAAGAAAGAGGATAGAGAGGAGAGACAGAGAGAGAAATAAAGAGAGAGAAGACAGAAAGAGAGAGGAGCAAGAGAAAGAAAGAATAGAGAGAGAGAGAGAGAGAGAGAGAGAGAGGAGAGAGAGAGCAAGCCCATGCGAGTGTATCCACTTGGGGTTTCTCTGAGAGGCAGTGTGCATATGCAGTAAAGCCTAATGTTGGACTGTCCCTCTTCCTTTTTCCTCCTCAAGGACCTTACTTGTAACCTCTGTCGAACCGGGAAAGCAATCTCTTTCTCTTGTCTGAGTGCTTTGACTTTCTAATTATTTTTGGATGAGGAGAGGAAGAGAAGGACTATCTTCTGTCTTTTTTCACGGTGGGGGACCTTTGGGTGAGATGAGCAAAGCTTAAATATGATACAGGGTTTGGCCATATTTGGGGATAATTGGATTTCTCATCTTGTAATAATTCAATTTGGGATTCTGAGGATGACAGGATGAGGTCTGAGTTGGAAGGAATTTGGGCTAAAAGGGGTAATGATGATCGGAAATGAATCAGAAAGGGGTTAGGGGGGAGGTATTGGATAGAAATAAAATGAATTGAAACGACAGATCAGAGCAATGATTCATGGATTTGTAGTAGAGGGACCCTTCGGAGACCGAGACTGTGACTCATTTCCACACAGCTCAGTCCCTGACACGCCAACGAGGAAACCCCGTACACTATTTCTATGAAAAGACTCGGAGGAGCACACAAATCACTGGTTCAAACATTATCTGGGAAAACAGATCAAAGCCAACCCCCCCCCCCCCCACCCCCACCCACACACACACACACATCTGGAGTGGCAACTACCATTTGCACATCCTCAGCCAGACAATCCCATCGGCGACCTCCAGAGACCCTCTCTTTTGAAATGTCAGCTGGCGAGGATGCTAATTGTAGCCGAGGCCCTCCAATCAAGGGGAACAAAACAGTGATTTTACCTTCCCTCCCCCCCCCCAATTGCCGCACGCAGACGCCGCTCGCGAACACGTGGAGACGCCCCCCCGCGCTCGCACGCGCTAACGAGCAAACGCGCACAAAACCGCCCCCCCCCCCCACCCCCGACCCCCCCCAACCCCAGCACACACAAACACACAGGTGAGTGGTATTGAGCTGGCGCCGCACGAGGAAGGAGGCCTGATTGAATTGAAATGTCAGAGCGTGCGGGTAAACACGGTGATTGAAGCCCCCCCCCCCCCCCCCACCTCAGAAAACACCCCCCCCCTCCCCTCAGAGAGGGTTGCCCCCTGCAGGCAGCTGCAGCAGCTACACCCCCGCGCTCTAAAAGTTCAGCCCGGTCGCACCCGAAGCCCCTGATCGGCAAAACGATTGGCGGGGGGGGACGTCCTTCCCGGATGTGACATCACGAGCCAGCGGTGACGAGCGCTCTGTTCGTTTGTTGCCGGTCAGGTACGTCTGGCGTAACGGTAACCGTCTTCGTGTCGAGCGGATCTCCCTCGTATGGCAGGCCAGGCTTGATTGTATTCTCCCGTGTTCAGTCATGCTTGGGACAGGGGGCCTGAAACACCCCTAACACAGCTGATCCAGCCTTCAGCTGGGGGGGGGGGGGCGCGGGGCGAGAAGGCGGGGGAGAGCTGAGGGGAGACGGAGGGAAGGACGGAGGGAGGGAGGGAGGGTGGGACCAGAGAACCAGAGAGACGGAGGAGGCAGACGTAGCTGACGGTGGAGAGGAAGGCCTCATATTATCAGAAACCAAATTAAGGAATCGCAGGATTTTCCCCCTCGGCGACCCACTATAAATGCAAATGCCGGAGGCTTGAGTGAGTAGGGGAGAGGAGCGGCGAGGGGGGGGGGGGGGGGGGGGGGGGGGCGCTGATGTGTTAAGCGGGCGTTTTATCACCCTGGGCCTCCTGTTGCTGCTGGGAACAAATTAAAGCAACTGGAAAGAGACCCCCCCCCCCCCCCCCCCCCCCCCATCTGGGCCCCCTGACACACACACACCCCATTTTTTGTTTTTGTTTGGTAAGACAACCTCAGAGCATGCGGTATGAACAGAAGAGGCCAAGGAAGAGAAAAGCTTCCGGAAAGTTGCTCGTTCGCCCGCCTCAACGCTCTTTTGTCTTCCCCCCTTTCTCCAGCGAACGAGCTTTCCTGCCTAATCCCCCCCACTGTGAGGGGGGGGAAGCAGAAAAGTTCCCCCCCGCACAGACTGCTGGTTTGTGTGGCGTACGTGAGCGTGTCGGAGCTCAAAAGCGTCTTCGAGTTTCCCAGGATGCAAAGTTTAGAAACGCTCCTAACCAGCATAATGAGCTGGAGTGTTAATTGTACAAACATTGGTCAAATATTTCCACGACAAGTGTCATATAACTTGCACTGCCAGGAAAGTACGTAACTTGCTTTTGTGAAATATCGCTTCTGGGCTTGATTAGCTTATGCGTGACCTTTGCTTGAGTTGAAGGTCATACCTGACCGTCGCAATGCTTACACACACACACACACACACACTCATACACAGAAAGGAGATGTGACTCCTCTACGAATGGCTTCCTCTCCAAAGGTGGGCTTTACCCCAGGGAATCCTTTCCCAGCTGTTCGTCTATCGTGCTTTAGAACACATGGAGGATCTTGTGACGTTCTCCTGCGTCACAGGTGTCAAAGTCCTGTCCTCGAGGGCCGCTGTCCTGACTGTTCTAGATGTTTCCCTGCTCCAGCACGCCTCCACAGAGCTTGATAACGACGCTTCATTAGAATCAGGTGTGCCGGAGCAGGGGAACATCGAAAACAGTCAGCGGCCCTCAAGGACTGGAGTTTGTCGCCCCTGTACTATGTCGTACAGTAACGTTACGATCAAGTTTGATCGAATATTTTGCAAAAGCGTCTTTTTTTTCTTCCAGAAACATATAAAGGTAGCACTAGTAGATAGTCACAGCTCCATTTTCTCTGCAGGCTGACTCTTGTCATTCGTTAAACGTTAAAGTGCATCATCGATACGAAACAGCGGTTCCTCGTCAAACAGTTGTCCCTCGAGCCATCTTTTATCACCAAAAACAGCCTCGTATCCTCCGCGCGAATCAATTACACCGAAATACTTTGTCAAATTTGCACAGTCGCTTAGACGAGAGGACCGCAGCGTCCAACTGCTTATCTTTGTTTGTGTTTACCCTTTCAGTGTTTTACCCTTCGAAAATCCCCTTCTCCCTCCGCGTCGGAAAACGTTTTATTACTGGAGCATCACAAAGCCAATTGACACAGCATTTGTGCGTTTTCATTAAAAGGGTCTTTTTCCTCGTCAAAATGCACGGAGGCCTCTAAATTAAGCTCAAACGCAGCGAACCGCCGCAAATCTTTAATTTCGTTTTTTGGGGGGACGACGCGCCCCCCACCCAACCCATCCATCCATTCATCCATCCGTTCACCCACACACACACTCATACCTCTATATCTCTGCTCCTACCCCTCATTATCATGCCCCACACTCCCCACCCCTTTCCCCTCTGTTGCACCATCCCTTTCCCCGGAGATAAAGATAGGAAGGAGGCGATGGGTGGGTGGGGGTGTATTTCAAAGCCAGGCCACTTTGAGATCAAGCTCAGACTAACTCTGGCGATGTAGAACGCGAGGAGGGGAAAATGCTTACATTTGTATAAATTATCCGTTGCAAAAAAAAAAGGCAAGGTCATCTCGTGGTTACGGCATCCGTATTGGGGCGAATTATAATTCAAGGTGGAGGATCGCTTGAATATGGAAATGCGGATCATGGGTTTTTCTGTCTTTTTCTCTCCCCCCTCCCCTCTCCCCCACTCACTGAATTCATTATACAAGCTGCATTGTCAAAGCGCCTCCCCCCCCCCCCTTCAATTCCTCCCTTTTGTCCTTTAAAGAAAAAAAATCTACACCTGCCAAAAGAATCGGCGGATCACGGCCATTTTGTTACTGCTGATGTCAAACCCGACCCTCGCGGAACTCTCTGGAAGCGTCTGCTTTCAGCTTGTGTCTCGGTCAGCGGGAAATACGGTGGTTATTCTCGACCCATTCATCATCCGGCCCTGCCGACTCTGGCATGGCACTTCTCCCTTCCTCTCATCAAACCCAAATAAGATGCATGACTGCCTCGGTGGGGGATTATCCCTCACCCAGACACAACTGGATGGTCCTCCAGAACATTCCTGCATGTTTAAGTCCGGTCTCACACGCGCTCAGCAAGAAAATAGAAAATAGTATTCGGAGAGAATACGTACCCTGCAGAAAAATACTTCGCAACATCATTTAGTCATGACTAAATACACGAGTAAAACAAGCTTCACCTGTATGCTTTATGTTACTTGGTTATTTTGTTGTCGGGCGCTTTATTAATGTGATTAGAGTCCAGTACGATTAGGGTAATACTATACTATAATAGTATCAAAGAAACATGGATGGGGGGGTGGTCAAATGTTGTGGACTCAGATCTTGGCGGGCCGGGCACACGGTTCTGACCCTTCTAACGGCGATGGACACAAGGACGTTGCGATTGTCAGAACTCACCTCCACCTGTGATCCAATGACCGATGCTCTTCGTAAAAGCTCTCTCTTGTAAGTCGCCTTGGATAAAAGCGTCTGCTGAATGAATACACGTAAATGTAAGAGGGTGCGGTGTGGACGCCAGGTGAGCAGAACAGAGGGGAGGCTGGGGGGCCGAGGTGTGCCTGCTGGGAGGGGGCTGGCGTGCATCTGCGCCTCTCTGATGTGCGTAAACCTGGAGGGGAAGATAAGGAGATGTTGGGGGGGGGGGGGGGGGGGTGTATTGACGAAGCGAGCCTTCCATTCAAAGATCTCGCTGGGGGAAAAAGATCACCGGGCACCTCCAGCCCTCTCGTCCGCGGCTCCTTGTCTCGACGCTGATCACGATCGCTGCTCCCAGACGCTGGTAACACCCTGCTGGCCTGTCGGTTGCACTTAACCTCCCGGTACCCTGGATGAATATCAGCATGCGGCTTCCTCCCCGGTCTGGGGTTTCATGCTCTCACCCCTCAGTCTGACCCACGCTTGACCCCCCCAGCGCTGTTTTGGAACGTGAAGTCATAACATGTTACGACCCAATCATAACATCTGCTGTCAGAAGCGTATGGGAAAGCTCGTATTATGAGCGGCGGCGACCACGGCGAGGCCTTGAAAACGGAGACGCCCAGAGTCTCACAAGAGCGATAAGACGAGAGCCGCTCTGACTTTAATGCCTCCCCTCTTCCCTCCGCTGGTCAGCTGTCCGACTTTCAGAAGGCTTGGGTTTCGCCCTCGTAAATCGGGCGCCGAGGCCGGGCAGCTGTTTGCGCGCTCGCTAGCCGTTTTGTAAACGTCTTGAGGTCGCGTGGGAACTTAATAGGGAGGGCTTGGACCCTCGGGCTGGGACTCTTGGGCTCGGTTCAACGCCGCCATAGCTTCTAAAAGGTTGAGAGGAGAGGCACAACGGAGACGGGAGGAGAATCGGTCCACTCTGACTCAGTGGGTGAGCGGCGTCGCGTTCGTTTGTTTTCAGCACGGACCAAAGATGTGAGGTGGGAACTTTGGAACACAAAAAAAACACCTGTTTTTGCTGCTGTTCATCGTCTTTACACCATAATAGTCTTCGATGTTCTCGCTGATGTTGTTGGTCGGTTCAATTTTGGGAGGTTTTTGTTACAGTCTTCCTGGAATTAAGCGCAGAAAGATTTTCTTTTCCGGGAGCTTGTTTCTGTCGAGCGGGAAGAAGAATGAACATGTTTTCGCCGCTGCCCGCGAGGCGTCGGTCCGTGGCCCCACAGGGTGGTTCCGCCTGTCGCAGAGATGCTAATGTTACATTTCCAACTCAGATTAATCATAAGGCCGCGCTTAATCACCGCGACACGCGGGGAAACATCTGCGGCCGTCCTCCCCTATCTCCTCCCTGCAGTCCACAACACTCCCGCCCCCCCCAGACACCGTGGTCTACGAAACTCCCTCCCATAACCCAAACCCCCTCCCCCCCCCCATGCTTTCTGAAATCCCTGTGCCTGGAGGCCGAATAGTTATTAGGGGGAAATAGAATATTCCTATGCTAATATGAGAGAGGGGACAGGGAGAGCAGCGTGAACCGAGCCTGACGGAGGCCCTTGTGGCCACCCGAAGGTGTCGAGAGGCCAGGGAAAGACATCCATCATGTGACACAGGCCCTGCTGAGGCCGACCGGGGCCTGCTAAAGATGGATGCCCCTTCACCTGGCGTGGATAAATCTCCAATACGGTTTGAAACAGATTGAAATTACAGCTGAATTATAACAAATAATTTAGCCCCTCCCTCGCTGCCGGAAAGAGAGGGGGTCAGGTGGCAACTGCTGTTTTCTGTTTTTCTTTTGGCTGTTGAGAGTCTTCGCTCGCGCGGCGCATTTGAGGGCAAGTTAGCGATTCTCGTTTCATATCTGTTTGTCGTTGTGTGATTTATGTTGTAAACTTCAGGTCCGTACACACACAGACTGCAAGGTGGAGGCAGAACAGCAATACAAATGACACGGCAATAAATGCCTTCACAAAACAGATTTGGAGACTGTGAATGTACGTGTTCGTGTGTGTGTGTGTTCGTGTGTGTGTGTGAGCGCGTGCGTGCGTGTGTGTGAGTGCGTGTTGGTGTGAGCGTGCGCGTGTGTGTGAGTGTGTGTTGGTGCGAGTGTGCGTGTTTGTGTGTGTGTGTGAGTGTGTGTGTGTGTGTGTGTGAGTGCGTGTGTGTTGGTATGTGTGTGAGTGTGTGTTGACTTCTGTGTGTCAGTGCGCAATGCTCTGCTGTAGTCCACCTCTTATCTGTTTTTCATTTTATGGTTGATGCATCGGACTTCCATTTGTCACCCCCCCCTCACACACACCCCACCCACACACACACAACGCACCCCGCCCACACACACACACACACAAACACACTTGAGGGTGCAGACTAACATGGCAGTAAATGCCTTTCAGCCTGGCTCAGAAGGGTTTGGTGAAGTGTTTGTCCGTCCGTTTAAAGGGTCCTCCCACCGGCGTGTCAGGGTAGAGTGTCTGCATGTCAGCGCGATGTGGGTGTTTGTGTACGCTTTGTGAAAGCGCGTTCCCATGTAGAACGCCTGGGTTTGTATATTTGTGTTTGTGGGACTAGTCAAGTAGAGCACCCCCATGCCCTGTTCCTTAGTCCCATTATGGAAGGTTCCGGTGGCTGAGCGTTTGAAGAGTGTGGAGTGTTGGAGGTGTAAAACATGGATGTCTTTCACAGCGTTCCAAAGATCTTCCAGCGACATCCATCGATCTGGATTCCCCCCCCCCAAAAAAGAAATAAAACACCCGAAAGACACGCTTGTTTTAAGGAACAGGTTTTCCCTTTTGTCTTAACATCGAATACCAGGAACCATTACGGTAATGACATCACAGAGTCATCCATCAAACAAGATGCTGAAAACGCTTTAAAAGTCAACGACGTTTTTACCTCCTCCACGAATAACAAAGTCACATGCTAAACTTGTAACACAATCGTCGCCAGTAAGTCTTGACATTCCTTAAATACCTCTGCCACTAATCTCTCTGTTTACCGTTTGTAAATGTCACCGCTGTTCCGGCCAGCTTTGCTCCGTGGGCGACTGAGACAGAGAGCGAAGTAGATCCTCTAGTGGCGAACGATGCAAACGCACGCGGAAAGATCCAGAAGCCAAAGCCTTTCCGGGGGTCTCGGCTACGTAAAGAACCTCTTATTGAAAAGGAAGTTCAACAAGGGGGACTATTTGAGTGTAACACGCTCTTTTGGTGTAGCGTACATGCACGCGGGCGTCAGTGCCTGTCATGATGCGATGGCGGAGGGTGTCGGCAGACTAGCGTTCTGGCGTTGCGGATTGGATCCAGCGTCTGTTGCGTTGGGTGCGCTCAGGGAGGGGTCTGAGTGTGTGTTGGGTTTGAGAGGGTGTGGGGTTTGTGCATGTGTGTTTGCGTGGGTTTGTGTGCGTTTGTATATGTGTGTGTGTGTTTGTGTGCATGTATGCGTGTGTTAGTATGTGTGTGTTTGTGTGCGTGCGTGTTTGTGTGTGCTTGTATGTGTGTGTGTGTGTTTGTGTAAGTGTGCGTGTGTTTGTGTGTGCGCTTGTGTGTGGGTGTGTGGGTGTGTGCGTGTATGTGTGTGTTAGTATGTGTGTGTGCATGTATGTGTGTGTTAGTATGTGTGTGTGTGTGTGTTAGTGTGTGTGTGTGTGTGTGCGTGTGCGTGCTGCATCAGCACAATGCAGATCCCCAGGCTCTTCCATGCGGCCGTCTATCTGTGGCAAAGATGCATGAGCTTCCCAGCAGCGCTGCTTCTAATTCCCCTCACACACACACACACATACATGCACACAAACCCACACAACTGCACATACACTTACACACACCCCATTACATCCACTGTACAGCCGACACTGAGGCAGTCACAAAGACCGAGATAGAGGCAGAGATAGAGGCATGAGTAAGACGTAGATTGAGTGTGATAAAGAATGTACGTATGTGGCTGGATGTTACTGTGTGTGTGTGTGTCTGTGTGTCTCTGTGTGTGAGGGAACTGCTAATAGGATGAACTGCGGTTTTGCATAAAACTCAATTATGCCCTGAAAATAATCAATGTTGTTACTGTGTCCTCCAGGAGCGGATATAAGGGAATCATCAGGATGGCTTTACCCAGGCACCAAACCTTCCTCTGTAATCACAGCCATGGAAACAGCAAGCATTTCTATTCTGAAGGCATGCCTTTACTCAGTGACCAACTCCAGTCCATAGTTATTTGCATCTTTGTGACGTCTAAACGTGCCGTTCAGCCACGTCTTTGCTTTTACCTTTGAGAACCTGGAATTCCCTTTGATTTTCTTGGCCTGTTCCTCTATCCTTCTTGCTGTCGCTGCTTTCTTTCGCTCACTCGCGTTTCTCTAGGACAGGGGTATTCAACTAAAATGTAAAGAGGTCCAGTTCGAGAAAATTACATGAAGCGAAGGTCCGGAAGATCATAATGTCAAATTTTGTTTATGTCTACTTTCCTCAGACCTGGGAAAGCTGTCTCAGGGACCATTTGAAGCCAGCAAGTACAAGGGTCAGTTCATACTAACTGCTCTTTCAGGGCTACATCTACTTGGAGTTCAAACAATTGAATTTGGAGAAGCCTAACATTTACCCATTTAATAGGGTAAATTAAATGGGTAAATTAAATGACTCCGAAAGGAGTCTGTGCATTCTGAATTAAATGCCCTATTTTCGCTGCACACTTTTCTTTTTTTGAGAGCCATTTTCCTCATCTTTCTCTCCCTTTCCGTCTCGCTCCTCCGTGTCTCTCTCAATCGTCCGCATCTCTCCCTTTCTCTGTCTCACTCCTCCGTGCCTCTCCCGTGGTTTATGTTTGGGACAGCTTCTGAGACAGCTTCTGGGTCCGGTCCCGGACCGCGGTCCGCCAGCTAGTGACCTCTGCTCTAGGATAACCCCTCCTGCTGTAAATTTGAGAGAGTTTTTTGCCCGTGAACCGAACCTGCGGAGCCATATACGGAAATCCCAGTTCACAAAGTGAAGCGTGAGACAGATTGAGTGAGAGGGAGAGAGAGAAAGCGCGAAAGCACGGGGGGGGGGGGGGGGAGGTGAGACAGAAAGTGAAGGAGGAAAAAACCCACTCCTCAGCACATTCCTCCCAGCGACGCCACCAGATGCAACGCTTTAGGAGAGGGAAGGAAAAAATAATCAATCAATCCCCTCACCTCAGGCAGGTTTTAACGCTTTACAGCTGTCAAACACGCTGGCGGTTCCCCAGACGCCCCGGAACCCGAGAGAACGGTCCGAGCCTGGCCTCCACAAGACCCCGCGCCAGATTAGCAAACCGCCGCTGAGCGACGAGCCGCGTTAGACGATCTAAATCTCTCCCTCCCGGTTCGACGCTTCGCGGAAGCCGCTCGCAGAAAGACAAACTACTCGCCTGCTGTCTGCGACATCACTTCCTCTCCTCGCCGCTCGCGAACGCCTGACGGCATCTTGCTTCGGAGGCCGCATGTTCGATAATCTCCCCCTGACGCCGTCACAGCGGCTCAGGACAAGCACGTCTAGCGTCCGGCTCTGGAGGAGAGGGCAGGTGACGGTGGACCCGTGGCAGAGGTGTGCGGCTGAGGCCCGTCCCCACTGCCGCAGGTGTGAGGCGGGGTCATTTATCGAGAGAGGGGGGCCGCTAAGCTTCTGATATACCCCGCTGTGCTCGCCAGTGCTAACGCTGCCTGCTCTGTGTTTATTGAGACAGCCTCAAAGCAATCTGGGATGGCAGGCACAGATGGTTCTTCTAATCCAGGTAAATTGTCTTTGAACCTTCGTCAGAGTAAACAGACTTACCCTTTTTTTTCTGGAGCCCTGCCTCTCAGAGGAATAAAGAGAGAGAGAGAGAGAGAGAGAGAGAGAAAGAGGGTAGAGAATAAGAAAGAAATTAAGGCTGCTTAAGAGAAAGCAAATCAGCATCGACTTTGAAACCATCTCAGTGTAATGGTTTACGGTGCATCCCTCAGTATCGTAGACGAAGCACTCGTTCTTGCATCCATTCCTAGGCAGCGGCCTATCAAATCACACGTTTCCAATTCACGAAAAGAATACAACTCGTTTTCCAAGTCCACAGAGGTGGACCCCCCCCCCCCCCCCCCCCCCCCCTTAGCTTCTGTAAACTGGCCGTGGTAGCGAGGGCAGAGGTAGTGTTTAAAGATGGCCGCCCTGGTGTGTTGTGTGACTTGCGACTGCAGAGATGAGTGGTCCTGTGATGAATGGCGCTGTCATGCGCGCCTATAATCACGCCCACGCTCGGCTTCCTGCATAATTGATTTTTAATCCCCTAATAGAAAGTAAATCACACGAGCAAAGCCTGCTTTGGTATCGCTGCAGCCCTGAAGACAGGGGGGAGGGGAGAGAGAGGAGGAGAAAGAGAGGGGGGTGAGAGAGAGAGAGAAAGAGAGGGGGAGAGAGGCAGAGAAAGTGAGGGAGAATATGGCAGAGGGAGTAGATGAGAGAGGGAGAGAACCTGAGAGGGAGAAAAAGGGGAGAGGGAGAGAAACAGGCAGAGAAAGAGACGGGGAGAGCAAGGGAGAGGGAGAGAAAGGGAGAGAGAGAGGTAAAGAGAGAGGGAGAGAAACAGAGGCAGAGAAATAGAGAGGGAGAGAAATGGAGAGAGGGAGGGAAAGAAGAGCGAGGGAAAGAGAGAGAGCGAGGGACAGAGGGAGAGGAAGAAAGGGGGCGCGTCCGAGACAAGCGACGTAGCTCCAATTGAAGGGAGAATCTAAACGAAAGGCACCGGTGGATACGAAAAAGGTTTAGCTACGGCAAATAAGCTCGGAGCTGCAGTAACTAACCCCAACACTGGGAAACATCAAACGTTGGCCAGGGAACAGCTCCTGAACCCTGCTATCTGCTGGCACAGGCGCTCACTGTCACACGCAAACACCGAGATGACACCTCCATCTGTGTGTCAAAAGAACGGGCCTGTCACAAGGCCTTTCGAATCTCTATGTACCCTGTCTGCGAGTCCAGGTGCAGATGTTCCGGGTAATCCTCGGTAAACTGGTGGACCAGGCTGCCTGGACAGCTCGCTGCCATGTTGCCAATAATCTGTCGTTTCATCTGAGGAGAGACAATATGACAGTTTGGTCAATGTTGTTTGCAGTGGTGTTAGAGGACGTTATCTTCGCGTGTGTCAAGGGCTTTCCGGATTGGCAGTTTCCTCCCAGTATATTACACCACAGGTGCTGTCGTTATGTAACAGGTGACTTTCTTGCCTGGAGACCCATAAAAAAAAAAACTGTAGAGCTGGATTTACAAACTGCGCTTTCGGTAATTGTGAGGCTCTCTCTTTCTTTCTCTTCTCTCTCTCTAGCACACTCTCTCTTTCTCTCTCTCTCTCTCTAGCACACTCTCTCTTTCTCTCTCTCTCTCTCTAGCACACTCTCTCTTTCGCTAGCACACTCTCTCTTTCTCTTCTCTCTCTCTCTAGCGCACTCTCTCTTTCTCTTCTCTCTTTCTCTAGCACACTCTCTCTTTCGCTAGCACACTCTCTCTTTCTCTTCTCTCTCTCTCTAGCGCACTCTCTCTTTCTCTTCTCTCTCTCTCTAGCGCACTCTCTCTCTTCTCTCTCTCTCTCTCTATCTCTCTATTTCTCTCTCTCTCTCTCTCTCTGTCAACATTTGGTTTGTTAAACAAATTCGCAAATTCGCACACGTCTCCTTCAGACCCCTTTGTCTGGTCCTTCTGAGGGAGACAGCGAAAGGGACAAAGAGGCAGACTGAAAAAAACAACCCGGGACTTTAATGTGGAGATGAGGGGGCCTGTTGATTGTAATGGGATGACCACTTGGGAGAGGGAGATTTGCATCACCCGCCTTGGTCTCCTTCTGGGCCCGCGGGGAGCTGGTGACTCAAAACAGTCAGATAAAGGACGGCTTGAAGTGGATCCCGACGCTTAACGGCGCTCGGATGAAGGCTGGGTGACGAGACGCTTCTTCAGGGTGTGTTGACACTGTGAGGGATGGACGAGAAGTCTTTAAGGACTCTCCTTTAGTGTATAGTTTTAAATGAAAGAAAGGTGCGTGAATATGAGAAAGAAAGAAAGACAGACATTTTGAAAGGATCCGGTGGAATATTTGACACGCAAGGCGAGAGGGAAAAAAATAGGCGGCGGTGCGAGGGAGAAAGAGCGAACGCGACGGAGGCCTTCCTGTCACTAAACATGCCAACCTCCCCCCCCCCCCCTCCAGCCTGAGGAAGATGGAAGACTGAGGACGAGAGAAAGACGGGGGGAGAAAGAAAGAAAGAAAGTGAGAAGCTCAGATAAGAATGAGCCACTCCAGAGCCCGTCTGTCTGTCTGACTGATGAGATTACAACAGCCAGTTAATTGCCTCAACATAAAAAAAGAGAGAGTCGAGAATGGAAAATGGAGTTATTCTAAGTGCCTCAGACATCTGGGCAGGTTGAGAAGAAAAGGCTGTGTTCTTATGTACCGACGCACACGCGCACACGCTCCTGTCTGAACATTGTGTGTCTTGTCGACCTTGGTGAGGAGAGAAGGACAATCTTGGTTAGCTGCTTTGAGCTCTATCTGACACCCTGCATAATGGGTAGTGACTGCCTACCTACCTCCCTCTCTCCTCTTCTACACTAACGCTCTCTCCCTCTGCCTATCTCCCTCCTCCTCTGTCTCTCTCTCCTCTTCTATTCTACCCTTCCTCTCTCTCTCTCCCTCTGCCTATCTCCCTCCCTCTCTCTCTCTCTTGCCTATCTCCCTCCCTCTCTCTCTCTCTCTCTTGCCTATCTCCCTCCCTCTCTGTCTTTCTCTCCTATTCTACCCTCCCTCTCTCTCTCTCTCCCTCTGCCTATCTCCCTCCCTCTCCCTCCCTCTCTCTCTCTCTTGCCTATCTCCCTCCCTCTCTGTCTTTCTCTCCTATTCTACCCTCCCTCCCTCTCCCTCCCTCTCTCTCTCTCTTGCCTATCTCCCTCCTTCTCTGTCTCTCTCTCCTCTTCTATTCTACCCTCCCTCTCTTTCTCTCCCTCTGCCTATCTCCCTCCCTCTCTCTCTCTCTCTCTCTCTTGCCTATCTCCCTCCCTCTCTGTCTTTCTCTCCTATTCTACCCTCCCTCTCTCTCTCTCTCCCTCTGCCTATCTCCCTCCCTCCCTCTCTCTCTCTCTCTCTCTCTCTCTCTCTCTTGCCTATCTCCCTCCCTCTCTGTCTTTCCTCTTCTATTCTATCCTACCCATCTCTCTCTCCCTCTGCCTATCTCCCTTCCTCTCTGTCTCTCTCTCCTCTTCTATTCTACCCTACCTCTCTCTGCCTATCTCCCTTCCTCTCTGTCTCTCTCTCCTCTTCTATTCTACCCTACCTCTCTCTGCCTATCTCCCTTCCTCTCTGTCTCTCTCTCCTCTTCTATTCTACCCTACCTCTCTCTGCCTATCTCCCTTCCTCTCTGTCTCTCTCTCCTCTTCTATTCTACCCTACCTCTCTCTGCCTATCTTCCTGCTTCTCTGTCTTTCTCTTCTCCTACCTCCCTCTCTCTGCCCACCTCTCTCTCCTCTCCTCTCTTCACCCCCTTTCTATTTCTCTGCCTGCCCGACATAGCCTCACTCCTTTTTCTCACTCCTCACATTGAGCATACAGATATTTATCCTCTTCAAATGTCTAATTCAACAGGGATTCATTAAGCAGCACGGAGATTGGTTTGTGCGGGGCTAGCCTCTATTTGATTGCAGCTTTACGGCTTCAAAAGCCATTGAATATTGTCAGGAATGTAACGTTCAAAGGTCAGGAGACAGAACTATTAAGCTGATGTTCTATATTTCTGAAAATGCAAATAAAGAAAAGAGATTCATGGTATAATCCTTCATGTTAAGATCAATAAAAAAAATTCTGAGGGATTTTTTAAGACAAACCAGTCCTTACGATGAGGTCTGACAAGACGTAATATTTAATTACATTATCCCTCAGCGGACATTCAGGATATTGGCAATCTGTAAAGCTTTCATTGTGTTCATTCGGGTCCGAAATATCTTGTTTTGCTTACTGTAAAGACGACTTTGGCATCAGGAGTTGCATCTCAAATGAGATATGAATATCTGCCCAACGCAATTTGCCTCAAATGTACTGCCAGCACTGTCAGGAAGATTGTTTTATTGAAATGTTAGCCGTTCAGTTCCAACGCTCTAATTCGATTCGGTCTGAACACATCCCATTACCCTCTGTCAACTGGCCCAGTGTTTCAGAGACGACTTGGCTTGTGTGACTGTGGATGTCTCCTTTAGCGGGGGACCTGAGCTGAGGAGACAGCATGGTGCGGGCAGAGCTGAAATGGTCGTCTGAGAGGTAAAGTACAGGCAGAGTTTAAAAGGTAGAGTGAAAGACTGAGTTAGAGAGGCGGCTGGAGTGCTGGAATGGTTATAGAAGAAGCGATGGAGAGGCTGAGCTGTGAGTTGAGTTTTAAATTGAGGAGGCGAAGTTGGATGGGGGCCGAGTGAGAAGTTCGCCGTTAACCTTTCCACTCTCGTTTCCACGTTTTGAGAGAGAAGCAGAGGCAGGGATTCAGCTTTTGGTTTCCTCAGACGATGAATCGGTATGTATGTACGGCAGGTTGTTCAAACTAGTTTCTAGTTTTTTTGTTGAAAAAACAAGTAGTATGTTTTTGGCATTAGACACAGGGTCCTTCAGTTGAAGTCTACGTTGCACTTTATGTCCTCAGACTATCTACAACAACGGGTCAGGATTATGGGTGAGGGTTGGTCGCCATTACTCCTACTTTGATAGTTTAGATAGATAGATGAAGTGTATAGCCGGGCCATCGACAGACCGACTCTCCGGATGTTTCGGCGTTCTCTGAGATGACAGGCGTGCTGCAGTGACACGGAAGGGGACAGGGGACAGGAACCGCAACCCTGATTAGATCCGTTCCTTCCTGCTAACAACCTGAGTCCCGTCGGACGACTGACCCCGGCGTCGCTCCCCTTGCTGACATGAAAGCTCCGTGTCGGAGAGAGACTGACGCACAAAGACGCAGCGGAACCGGCGCCCCCTGCCCTCGCCGCGGTACGGCCGAGGCGGGCGGCTAGCCGTGCATGCCTTTGGACCCCTCAGGGCAATCACGCACCAGGCTGATTGCTGACGACCGGAGTGTGTGTGTGGAGAGGCGCTCACAAGCTGATGAGCCCTGGAGGAGTGATGAGCTTTAGTTATGCGCTCCGCACACACGTGGGTGTGTGGGTGCGTGTGTTCAGGGTGCATCTGAATGTGGGGATAAAGAGCTCCCAGGCATCATAGCATTAGTCGAAGGCTCTTCTGCTAATGGTAAAAAGCCAGTCTGTGTTGTGTTGTTGTTGTTGTGTCTGCGGAGGTTTTGCTCGTCAGAACTGTTCTTGGTGGACAGCACGCCCCAGTCAAGGGGCCTGCTGGTGACTGAATGTTTGGGTTGGGATTCAAATGATTATTATAGAAAACAACAGCCAATACATGCAGACAGAGGGAGGCAGGGACTTCTTATTAATAGCAAGCTCACATGAGAAACACACCAACTAGTGTCCAATGGCTAGTTACATTTGTTCGTTTAGCAGACGCTTTTATCCAAAGTTCCGTTGATTCGTGACACACGTAAGCACACAGGAAATCCCAACGTCTTCCACAGCGCCCGTTCAGTCAGGTGATCCTTTGTTCCGCTCGTGCGCCAGCTTACCTTTCCGCAGACGCGCTCCACCGCGCTTCCAAAAGAGCCCCCCCATCTGAATATCAAGGAGAAAATACGTTTGAAACGTATTCAGCGGGTGTCGCCGCAGTCTCTGGAGCTTTGACCCCCGCGGCGCGCGCCTTCTGCCGCCATCCGCCCCCTCCCCTCCCCTCCGCCTTCCTGCCGAAGCCGCCTGCAGGGATCCCAATCGAAGGATCTCTCCAGCGACCGCCAGATCGGGGGCTCCTGAGTTCCCCCCTCCCTCCTCCTCCCCCCCTACCCACTCGACGGAGCAGGAAAAGACGTGTCGGGGGAGGGGTGGTGGTGGTGGTGGGGGGGGGGGGGGCTCTAAATACGGAACATGAAACAATAACCGATAACAATGTTTGGCCCTGCCTGAGATAATGCGAAGCCTGGGTCCCCCGAATAACACGGTCGCTTCCGCGCATGCATCAGGTTCGATCGCATTCCTGTCGGCTGGAAGCTGACAGATCGTGGAAGCTGCTAGATCATTCTTGTTTATTTGACAGACCTGTAGAGGCTGTGTTTCCCCTGAGCAATGCCTCAATGGGGATTTACGTCTGTTTGGTCACAGGCACACGAACGGTTAACTTCAGTTGTGTGGGCCTGCTACGAGACGTGAATTTTCCCGCTACAATATTCTGGTTTATTTTGGGAATTGTTAATGGGTTATAACTCCAAATCAGTCTTTCGGGGAGAAAATGACATGCTAAAAATGAACTGGCGCATTAATATTAAAGGATTAATTAATGTGAGAAATTTTATGAAATACCTAATCGTTTGTTTTAATACAATCTTTGTGAATAATTTCAAACTATTAAAAAAGTTTGATCATTGACTAAACACAAACTAATGCCAGAAAATCTTACTGACATTTTTTTGTTTTCTTCTAATGTATGGTTCTAATGGAAATGTCTAAATGACTAACAGTCTTGCTTGTTTTTCGAGTTGACTTCATTCATTTGAACGCCGGGTACGTTTGAATCCGTTCCCTGGACCTCATTAATCTTTTAGACCTGTTGTTCGAGTTGAAAAGCAAAGCTTCATCATCATGCTTCGCGATCTCGTGCTCCTCACCTCTTCTTTCAGAGCCCTCTGCTCTTTCCGCTGCATAAAACATTCCCTCTCTCCCCCGTCTGACCGGCGCGGACGTCGGACGATTCATCTCTCTGCGGCCGGCCATCGTGAACTTTTCCGAAACTTTCGCTCGTGGTCACGGTTACGTTTCCGGTATTGCTTTAAAACCTGGAAGAGCTTTTTCATTTGATTTCGTTTGATTTATGTGTTCGTTCCTTTCGACGCCTCCCCTTCGGTTCTTCGGTATCGTCCGTTCGATTACGTGTAGGATTGAGAGGTGCAGATTCCTAATGAAAAACGAACCACCGACTGCAATGACGAAAACGAACGTATCGCAAATTTTGATTTCCTCCCACAATGACTAAAAACAGGCTGCCCTTACCGTCTGTTTCACCACTGCTCCATCACTGGTTATATTTAGATTTCTCTCCGATCTCCTTCGAGATATTCTTCTCACTTCCCATTTCCTCCTCCTCCCTCCATCCATCCATCCATCCATCCCACCTGTTTTCCATCAGTTTCTTTTGTTTTCCAATTAACAGGGCATCTATAATTCCTCAAGCCTGTGGGCCCCTCCTACCTGGCGTCTGTTTCAGGGGCCTGCAGGATAACGTGAGCAGAAACAGACGTTTGACTGTCACGATCCAGCCCTTCCTCAGGTTTGACTGTGCTTTGTACTCAATTCAGTTCACTTGAGTGGACAGCGCAGGCAATCTATCATCCCGGTAAATCTGATGCCTTCCAGCGTGTGAAGGTACCTGGTACAGGGCCAGAGAGGAGTATTAAGATACTTTTCATGTCATTTCAATACCTTTCAGCACAGAAGCGCTTAAAGATCATCATATGGAAGTAGTTTTCTGGAAAGGAATGTACACTTGCATTCACTAAATTAACAATTAAATTCAACAAACGGTCCAAATCAGGGGACGAACTGACTCAATAAATAGATTAAAAATTGGTTTAGGGTCTTGTAAATTTTGCCAATCAATGGGCCCTATGTATTTTTTGGGCCATGGCCACTAAAACCCTATGACTAGCGGTGCTCCAAGTGATCATCAATGTTGTATTTTTTCACGTTTTTAGGCATGGTTTATTTCGCTCATTCCGTGAGCCCACAGCGTACGTGTGAGCCCAAGGCTTTCCAACGATATACGAGTTCATTATTTTGAATTAAAATCCTTTAAAACATACGCGAGACATTGAGATGGATTGGTTGAAAATGTGTCACGAAGGTAAAACGGACGACAAACCTCAACACCTGTGTCGCGCTATTACCGGACGGCGATCCTCCTCGGACAGATGCCGAGTTCCTACAGATGCCGAGTTCCTACCGTCGCGCCAATCGATGTGTTGTAAATGGGGCCGCAGCATATAGGCACCTGTCTCATTTGAACTGCTTTATTTTTTCATTAGCGGGGCTGAGATGTGTTCGTAATGCGATTACATTGTCAGGCCGCGCACGTTCTGCAATTTAGCCCCCATATTTTATTTCGGAATTACCTCGCTGATGGGACTAATGAAATGTGGCCTATGGAGCGGCGGATGTGACAGACGGTTTCCTTGGAATAACAAAAGGCGCTGGGTGTTTTCTTTACGCCATTAACAATGACCTCCATAGCTTTGGAGGCACAGGAAGCAGACTATGTTGTCCTCCCCCCCCCCCCCCACTTTCTCCTCAGAGGCCAACCTTCCAGTCGTCCTTGTTCCCGCCAAAAAAATAGAAACGGAACATTTGTACGCTAGCCTTGGGCGAAGGGGTTTGAGAATCGCTTTGAAAAGGAATGAAGGTTTAGGAGGAGCTTTGCGTATTGTGGTGTGTTGTAGTCATTAAATAGGAATCTTCGCATCAAGGGTATAACCAGTCAGGTTCAAATCCCTCATCTAAATACTTATCTAAGCAAACCTGGATGTCTACTGCTCCAAGGAAGTGTTTTGAATCGCTAACTGCAGACCGTTTGACAAGTGATGGAGGCCGGAACTTTTCCGAAAACGGCCTCATCCATATTTCTGAGGCTGTAATAATGACATATTTCAGTTCCCATATCCCAGGTGTCCTTAGTTCTGGATTACAGTCAGACAGACACCAAAAATAGCCAAAGCTACTTTTAAACTGGTGCAGATGCACTTGAAGCAGACATGCATACAGCTCCGCCCAGTCAGTAAAAATAGGAAGAACCAGGTGTTGGACAACCACCGCCCCCCACACACACACACTCCCACACACACAGACAAACAGACACATGTACACCCACAAAAGCCCTTCGCCAACAATGATAGACGCTCCTACCGCACGCCCACCTCACCATCTCCTCACCGTCTCTCCGTTCTGCCATCGTTCCACGGGAGAACGGCAGTCTGGAACAGGTGGGACGTCCATCTCTCCGAGCGGAGGCTGATTCGTACGGGCAGCCATGTCATTGGGCTCCACTTCCCAAAAAAAACATAAAGGCAAATCATCCATCAAGACGGCGGGATATCATCACCTGTAACTCAGCAACTCGCGCTCTTTCGTCATTTCCATACGGGTTCGTTTTTTTCCCTCTCACACTCTCTCATTTGAATTATACCGTTCCAAATCATATTTCGGTCGATGGAGAGCCTGCGATGAGGTGGAGCGCTCGCTCGGTTGAATTATTGATTAGAATCTCAGTTACACGTTTACCCAGAGGGTTCGGTTTGGCCTAGCTGTGACAGAAGGCATATTTCTGCCGGGGTGATTTTCTTCACAGTGAAGAGCGACCGCAGAGTAGGGTATTGTGTCCCCCGCGTTCGTGTTCGAATCAATCCTCATTTCACTGAGAGTCATTTAACAGTGGACTTCCTGCGATTGGCCGCATTGAAGCTGTACGTGTCCTTTTCCCGCCAAAAAAAAACCATGTTCAGGAAAACAAAATGTCCTCTGTATCCATTCTTCCTCTCAACCTTCGAACAGAAATGTGGGGAAGAGACTCCAACCTCGATCTTTTCCCCTGAAAACACCCTCTGCAAATTTCACTCACTTTGTAAAGCTCAATTTAGTTTAATACGTTTGGAAGACTGTGGCGGGAGAGCCAGCGTAGACGTGGAATTAAATGTCAACTTCTGTCTCCCCCCCCCCAAAATGAGACTGTCCGAGAGGCGTTGAAATGGGCTAATTGAACGGGCGGTCGTGTCGACATTCATGGGAGTCGAAGTGTTCAAGCTGTTTCGAGAGAGCCAAGGCAGGCGGGAGGGAAGGGAGGGATGAAATGGCCGCCTGTGCAGTGTGTCCACACAATCTCCCTTTGAAATTCCTCATCTTGTTGATCCGGTTTAATTAGCGGCTGTACTTGTACGATGACCTCTGGAACCTTCATCGGCGTGTGACTCCCTCTCCTTGGATCCACGAGGAACAGAGAGAGAGAGAGAGACAAAGAGAGACGGACGGACAGACAGACAGACAGACAGAGGAACACTGTGAGGATAGAGACAACGGAGGAGTAGAAAATGGCGGGGGAGGCTTGCGCGAGAGAGGGCAGGGTGAGCATTGTCTTAGGCAGAACAGATTTTTTTTTAAAGCAGACACCTTGGCACGGAGGACGAAAGGATGTTGATGGGAGAACAAAACGAGGGAGACAGGAGTGCCTGAAAGAGAGGTTTTCCACGCACGCTGGATCACAGACACATCAAAGGTAGTGCGCGTCTAAGAACAGAGGGGGGACAACCTAATTATGCGCGTTCGCCTGTGCGACGCCGATGTGCCTCTCTGCTGGTCGGTCAATGTACCGTATTTTTCAGACTATAGGGCGCACTTAAAAGCCTTTAATTTTCTCAAAAAACGACAGTGCGCTTTATAATCTGAAGCGCTTTATATATGGATTAATTCTAGTTTAACATTTTACATTTCATTTAGCAGACGCTTTTATCCAAAGCGACTTGGTTTTGCTTACTGACCCCAGCATTACGGCTACCGTAGCCAGGTGCGTCGCGGAGTAATAAATACTGTGCTTCACCATAATATTACAGTGTGTGTATAAGGATCCCAAAGTGGCAACTGTCAAAAGACACGCTTACGACGCGGATTTATCCGATTTTTTTCTGCTTAATGCGCCTTATAGTCCGGTGCGTTTTATATATGAAAAAAAATCGAAAATAGACCATTCATTGACAGTGCGCCCTATAGTGCAAAAAATACGGTAATAACATCCGACCGACTAAGGATCCATCTGAACGCAGTAGGGGAGACTTCCTTCTCGATGAAGGAAACAGAACTTTCCAGAAGCTCCCCAAAAATAACGCTTTTATATTTTCATTAATAATAATTTGTCATTAATAATGCCTTCATTTGTCTCTTTAGCAAATTGTGTTATCCTTTCGGTTGCGGTGAAAAACTCAAAAGAGAGCGTGTCGAAGTTCTAAAATCAACTTCCAAGACGCGCTCGCTTCTCGAATGCAGCCGTCGGCCTATAAACTCCGGAGCGATGAAGCTGACCCTGCCCCCCGTGATGGATGGGGGATTGGTAGAGCAGAGCCAGACAGAGATTATTTATTGATCGGATATCAGCGACCCTGGGTGAAAGAGCAGGGTCTCTCGGCGCCGACCTCCATACTGAGTTGATGGTCCGGGGGGCGATGGATGGGGCCGCGGCGCGCGTCTTCATCAACGTTATGGATTCGTTCACAGCAACTTAGCCCGGCGGTGCGGCGAAACTTCATCGGTGAAAAGGTTCACGGTCCTGTTCTTTACGGAGATAAAGAGCACGCGCTAACAAACACTGTTAAACGCTAACCCGCCTGAATACATATATGAATATGTTCATATTCAATATGCATTTACATGGACATCTGTATGCCTTGTTTGGTATTCTGAAAACTCTTTGACATTCTTGACCAGCCACAATTGTGTATTGCGTACAGAAATAAAACAATATCTAAATCACGTCAAGTCTTCCTTCTCAACCGTCATACTAAATCAAGTCTTCCTTCACAACCGCCCCCCCTCCCCTTTCCCAAGCCCAACGCCCCTTCAAACAAACACGAAACTTCTGACGCGGCAACCCGCGCGCCGGGGTCACACGCACCACATGACCAGCGGCGCGTGAGCTCTCGCCCAATCAGGAGGCTTTCCAGCGACCGCGGGGTCGTCCGTTGACACCTTTCGTCAATTACTCCCCCTAATGGATTGATTGGTGCGTTTCCAGTCTGCTGGCCCGCTCGCCGCCCGCTCTCCATCCCGCCTCGCGTTGATAATAACCTTTCAGGGATGCCTCCCTTCTCCGAATTCATAACTTTACGACTGACCTGTTTCCATCATCCTTGAGGCACATGAAGATTGATCTGTTTCATTAAGTCCAGACAAGGCCGCTCGATTGGAGTCGCCGTGGCTCCTCCCTCTTCCCTCTGTGGTCTATAAACCATGCAAAACCATCTTCCAAAGACCTGTGGATGGTTTCCATGTATCCCAACGAAGAAAAGTCAAACGTTTCCTTTGCGTCTGGATTCAAGCCTTTTCTTTGTTGAAGTTGCGAAAACGTCTGTCGCCCCAACTTTCCTTCCTAAGCCTTTCCCCTCGCCTCAGACGATACGCGGATAAAGAGCTCGTCCGTGTATCCCATTATCATCGAATTACTGTCTTTGCCATTAATGACTGACGAACATTTGCATTACCCCCCCGATGTGAACGCTACTTTTCAACACCATCTGCTATTTGTTCTGTTCCCTGTTACCTTGCCTGTGGTCCTTTGAAGAGATGTTATTTATTTTTTTTAAACAGGCATTCGCACACTATGCTAAATAGCTGTCCCCCCCCCCATGTCGAGCGAACACGACGTGCATGCAAAAGCCCAGCGCGGAGGGGAGCGTGCTGGCAGAGGGCACTTCTGCGTAGCAAAGCAGAGCCGTAATTGGTCGGGTACCCCGGGGGGGGAGGGGGTTCAGGGACCGGTGTGCGGAGGCGAGGCCGGCGCACGTCCCTCTCCGCTCCGCAGAGAGATCCATTAGGCCTAACCTACACTCACCTGCTCTCCAGAACGGCGAGTCGCAGCTTGATAATATGCATTGGTTTTACAGTACAATCGGCCCTCCCTCTTCGAAACCGCGACAAATGAGCGTGTGGAGTAGTTACGGACCTATCGAGTTATATTCCAGGGTAATGTATGTTTTCTAACATGTGTGAAGACATGAGGAGTGTGCTGAGTAGATCAAAGTTGGCTTTAGAGCGTGACGGTTTGAACGCTGCAGTGCTGAAAACGTATGTTTGAAAAAACGTCGTCCCTTCGTGCTGAAACTGTTTCTATAGGGACTCCACAGACCCTAACTGCAAGTTAAATCAGTCATAAGAACACGCTGTCTTTAAACCAAATGAGTCAGCTGTAAATCAGATGCGGGATCCTTTTTAATTCAGATATTATGTCAGCAAAGTGGGTATTTTTTCGATGGTTACTGTAGAACTGGGCAGAGCAGAGAGAGTCAAGTTGTTCCGGTAACTTCACCTCTGCTGCTCAACATGCAAGGACGCGTCTTGGCGTCTTCCGGTGTTTTCCATTTGAAAGGGGCATGACTAAAGCATGAGACCAGATGTGGTTCATCAGAACAGCGCGCAATCCAATCAGACGCGTTGGATCCCGGAGTCTAATGGACGATGTCGGCAGTCGTATGGGTCCGTAAGCGGGGAGAATGTTCTCACGTTCCTTTCGATTACAGCTGGAGAGCGTTGAGATTCATTTAAGCTACCCCCCCCCCCCCCACACACACACACCCACACAAAATACAATATACCCTATGCAAATGGTTACGAATAATACGTGATTTTAATGAAAAGCGGGTTTTCTCAAATCCCATTTGAACAGATGTACACAAAGAAATGTGTGTGCCGGTGTCTTAATATATATTTATTTTGACCTATCTTTCTGACACATTTGAATGGGGGTGATTCGTTCACAGCGCGGTTTCCCGGGACGACGACGCCTGATTGGAGAAGCCGGTCCATCCGTGACGTCTGTAATTCGGACGAGCTGTCGCCGTCGCGGTGATTTACGACATAATTAACGAACAATTAAGCGACAGATTAGCCCGGTGGCGTTTGGTTTTGGGCTCGAGTTTTGGTTTGGGGAAAGCTCCCCCCCCTCCCCTACCGCCCCCCACCTCCCTCCCCCCAACCCCCCACCTCCCCTTCCCCTCCGCCCCCCAAGGATATTTATTCAGAGGCATGGCCGAGCGAGCTGTAGCTAAAGCCTACCTTTCCCGCTCGGATATGCCGGAGCGACGCAAGGTGCAATCCGAGGCTTCAGCAATAGGAGTCCCACAAATTGCCAATACAATACCGCGCTCCCCTGAAACTCAGCCATGTTGCAATGTAACTAGAGCAGGTATCCCAGTACCGTCATAAAACAGCATCTGCCGCGATGACATTATCTTTATGAATGTGAACAATCTTTTTTTCATTTACGTACGTTATTAAACTCCCTCAAACGGTTATTCCGTTAACGGCATAATAAGTTACAGTTTCAATTCTGGTAAAATAGAAAGTAATATGTTATATGAACCAATACTTTGGTATTATCATTAGAATCATCAATCTACCATTGATATGGGCCTCGTGTTTCTGCTGTTGGTGCGTGCTGGCAGACTTCCTGTCCCTGCTTCTTCTATGGTAAAGACGGTTGCTTTCGCACGACGGTTCTTACATCGCATTGGCAGCCATGATGCCATTATGTTAATGAGCAAGGGTCACGCTGTGTTTTGATTGGTTGTTCGTCCAGATGTTATAGTTAGAAGCAGTTCTCCTGACCTCTTCATCTCCTGAGCTAACATCTTTTCTCTCTCTCCCATTTAAAATAAGTGGTATAATTGGTAGGTAGGGTTTAAAGCTGTAATTTGTTTTGGTACAGGTTTGAGAATTGATTGAATTATTTTGCTTCATGTTATTACTGTAAATGTCAATGTAATTTAGCGTTGACCACTGATGCTCTGATTCACCACGCAGCCTTGCAGTGTTTTTGGTTAATATTAATCCACTCTCATCATGGATTCATCCCTTTTCCATTTCATCAATGGGCTTAATGTTTGGCCAATATTAAAACCCATTCAACCTCTTCAAAACAACAGTCTGCCGACAACAGCCAGCCTCTCACAGACTTTCCACTTCTCTGAACTTCAAGTAGACATACAGGACACAGTATCTACTAACAATGAACAAGAACGCTGCATGTTTGTACCATAAACATTAGATAGACTGAAGGTAGATAAATCATTTATATTTCATGTGCACTGCACACTGCATCCACCAAGGCCTTTTTACCAGCCTTCCGGAAACTACTTCAGCTTTGTTGTCTGACACTTTTTCTCCGGGACTTGTTCAGTGTAAATATTTGATGATGCACCAACAGATCAGTCTAAGCAACAGAAACCGAGTCTTAATTAGGGGTCAACCTTCAGCTGCTAGAATGTGCCGGATGGGCAGAAAACCAGGAAGGGAGATAATTGGTCAGTTACTCTTTTGTTGTTGTGGCATTTTTCATCTCTTTACTTCAACATGCGGGTGGCCACGAAAGAAACCTCATTTCCTGCGCGATGTCAACCCTGCCTCTAGCTTGTGAAGGAAATAAAGAGGGCGAAAACAAAGATCGCTTTTCCCACAAGTTATTCGCACACGAGGGAGCCTCCGTTTACGTAGGAAGCGTGTTCAAATTAAGCTAGAACGACTGATCTCGCTACCCGGCGTCCCTAGCCGCGAAGCCGCTTTCCAGAATCATCCGTGAACCACCCTCTGTAGATGCGAGAGGCGTCTCATCCGCTATCAGTATTCCGCGTCCCTCTCTTCCCCTTAACTGATGTTCAATCCAAGCAGAGGGGCGAACGGCGCGCACAATCGGCTGAATCTCAACGCGGCGAGGGGGGGGGGGGGGGGGGGGGGGGGGGGGGGGGAGATTAATGGACGACCACCTGCTGAGGCGTATCAATGGATGCCCGGGTGCAGCGTCGTATTGGCGCAGCAGGGGATCCCGCTTCGTCAGACATACTGTATGTCTGTTCTATGAAAGCGGGCCATCTCCGGTTGTCTCTTTTGAAAAGGGTGTCTTTGACTCCTCAACCTCGGTCTGCCTGGAAGATCAGAGTTGGTGTCGCGGAGGGCTGCGGAGCCTGCGGTGGCTGAGCGCGGGGGGGGGGGGGGGCCTTAGGGGGAAGGATGTGGTGGTTTGAACGTTTCACCACTTATACGGACCAGGACTCAGCAGGCAGCACCAGTTGCCCGCTGGCTATCGTCTAATTAAGAAGAAAATGAAAGGACTTCCGACTCATCCAGCAGCTTTGGGGAGACGGAACTTTGAAAGGCAACTTATGCGCTGTCATCAACGCGATTCGTAAACAAACTTGATGGATCGCGTCGATGTACCATAATGCGCTTTTCAAGGCGCGATAAGTGGATGTACGTTCGTATCGCCTATGGGCTACGGACTCACATGCAGTTATTCACATGGTTTTTGCCCTGAGGTGTAACTGGAAGCTCACATCCTGTACCTGCTCTTAGAATAGAACCAAACACGCACCTGGATTAACGTTTCATTTGATTATTATCAATTATCTTGATGCCTCTACATTCTTAATCTTTCTCACTTAACTTTAAATGTAGGACGGTTAACAGTCTAAGCCCAGCATCCTAAGCAGTGGAATTATGTATTGATAAATCCTTGTTTTGAGCGCAGAAATATCCATTTCGGCCGAGTCACCGCGTCCAGTTGTTTTACGCGTGAAAGGTGAATCAGTGATATCGAATCAAATCGTGCAGTCGTCCTACATGATGAGCAGCGATTTTAAAGAACCCAGTTAGACGTGCGACGGACAGGCGTACGAAACACGGAGGAAGTCGCCGGACACTCGGCCCATGTTTAATGCATGTTTCCAGCAATTTTTGGAGGGCTCCCTGGAAGAGCTCGAAACAAACGGTTCCAAAGACCGCAGAGCAAAAGGAAGAACTTAAAAGCCGCCACTGCATATTCTCTTGCATTCTACATCAAGGCCCGTTTTAGTATTCCAGCAGCGTGATTTAGCCCCCTGAAGCATCCCCACGAGCGTTGCTGCTGGTTCTATCTTCCATACCTCAACTCCAGGTCAACAGAAACGGTTCCCGTTCTGTGAGGGAAGAACGTCGAAATGTAAGTTTGGGATTTTATGCTCGGTGGCAAAATGCAGTTTCACTCCCCAGAGATAGGGCCCTCTATGAATATTACAGGATCATTCTTGGCTCATTCCTAGTCATGTTTTGGAAAAGGTATTATGGCCTTTTAGTGACTAAATGTACTAAGTGTAAATTACTAAATGTAGCAAATGGCCAAATAAGATCTTGCAAAGCGTCATCCAAAATTCCACACGCAAATGCAAGAAACGACCTCCTTCAATGACAACAAAAGTGACTTTCTTAAAACTGGTGTTTAGCCTGTGACCGTGAACATACATTCCCTTTATCTTGTGCCAGGGTCCGATGTCATGTAGTTTGCACAAGAACATTTTGCCTGAGGACTAGGCTAGAAAGAGGGGGTTAGCAGACTCATTGAAATGCGGCTCTACATTCATAAGAGATGCGTATTTAGCTAAGCGTGTTAGTAATACCTCTTTATTTCTAGTTCACCGCTTGCTTTAGTTCCCCTGATACACTAACCGTCCATGATGGGATGTAGAGTAGTACTTAATTCCCAGGGGTGAAAATGCCTGTTAGAAACACATTGACAGCCTCCCCCCCAAATTTTTTTTAAATACAGATTAATCCAACATGGAAACCAGAAGAAACAGGAAGTGTACGCAGTAAGCGGAGCCGGATGTGGAAGGCCAAACAGCTCGGCCGTTTCAGGAAGCGTCGTACGTGCGTCTGAGGCGGCGCGCATCACATCCTGCCAGAGCCGGTCAGAGGCGGCCGCGTCGTGGCGAGCTTTGGGCCTGACGGAGAGCGCCTTGCTTCCCCCCATCCCTCAGAGCAGCTCCGCACAAAAGGCTCGCGGAACATCAGAGGGGAGAGATGCTATCCCATGACACCCTGCTCTGTCATCATTGGCGCGGGCAGCTCGGCGGCAGTTGCGGGGTAATGAGATGGATGCAGACATTATGGTGGGGGGGGGGGGGAGAGAGAGAGAGGGAGAGAGAGGAGATGGAGAGGGAGAGAGAGATGGAGAGGGAGATAGAGAGAGAGATGGAGAGGGAGAGGAGAGAGAGAGAGAGAGATGGAGAGGGTGAGAGAGAGAGCGTCACGCTGAGAGAGACGGAGGAGAAGGAATCGTTGACTCCTTCCTTCTCGTGTGTCTCTCCTTCCAGCCTCAGTCCTCCCCAGTACACTCAGAGAGGGAGAGAGAAGGTTGGGGGAGGACAGTGGAAAAACTACGGAAAGGCAAAGCTCGGAGGGGGGGGGGGGGGGGGGAGGAGAGCGAGAGAAAGAGAGGAGGACGGAGGAGCGAGATCGCGGCGTTTAAGCGCGGCGGTTGAAAGAGACGGACGAGAACGAGGCTCGGCCCTCCGCCGGCTGTTTGATCTGCAGCAGGAGTTCTCGCGAAGCCAGTTGTCACACGGCGATTCTTCATCTTAATGAGCGCCGCGATCGTGTATTATCGTTCAATTACCGAGGCTCGGGTGTTGATTGGTGCACCGCGCTCGATATCCATAATGACGCGCAATCATCGTACACAGCGTTGGGGTAGAGGGGAGTGCTGGGAGACGGGAGCGTGGGAGGGGAAGGGTGGACGAAGGGGGGGCTCGAGCCTGGAGGCTCTGTGTCGTCTGTCTCTTCTGCTGCCTGGGGAGGGGGAGAGGGAGGGGGGATGAAACGGCCCACCGTCGGGCCCCCGAGGTTCGTCCTCCGGTCGGGAGACGGCAGAGGGAACACTTACACAGAAGGCGTCCGTGAAATTGCCCCGAAAGAAAAAAAATCATTTCTCCGAGATTGACCCTGCAGAAGGGGAAGAGAGAGAAAAATGATTGTTTTATTATTGTGAGTCATGTATGAGGGGGCGGCACAGGGGAGTTTGCGGAGGGGGGGGGCGGAGGGGGAGGGGGGGGAGAAGAAATAAGAAAACACAGGAGCACCGGGGCAATATCTCACGCCCAGCATGTTCCCATCACTGTCTTAAAGACATGTTCCTGCACACACAAATCACAGAGGCTGTTTCCCCCCTCCAACCTTTTGGCCTGGGTGAAACAAGAGAGAGAGAGAGAACGAGAGGGAGGGAGGGAGGGAGGGTGAGGGAGAGTGAGGGAGAAAGAGAGAGCGAGAGAAAGAGAGGGGAGGGAGAGAAAGATGGAGGGAGGGAGAGGAAGGGGGGAGGGACAGGGAGGGAGAAAGAGAGCGAGAGAAAGAGGGAGGGAGGAAGGGAGAGGGAAGAGGGAGGGAGGGAGAAAAAGATGGAGCGAGCGTGTGTCTCTACCCGCGTCCCGTGGTCGCTCGGCCCCGTGCAGAGCTCCACGTTTTGATCAGTAGCTCCGCAGGAGGGGCCCCCTGTGCCGTGCCAGGCAGCTCCAGCCTGGGCTCTAGGACCGGGCCCACGTCAAGCAGTTCAAATCACAGCTGTCATTGTCTTCCCCCTCCGCCACCTGGGCCTGACTCCGAGGGCTGTCCCCATCTCCAACACCACCATTTTCCACATACAATGTGTCCTAACTGCCATAATCAGTGGGTATTGCTTTCGACATTTTTTCTTCTCCCCCCCTCTCCCCTTTTTCAAAAGCGGTAGTTTTTTCCTGGATTTCTTTTTCTTTTTTCGTGTGGGAGAGACATTGTTCCTGGATGGGTAAAAACAGTGTGTGTAATAAGTGTGACTGCAGGCTCCCTGTTGTGCTAATGGCCAAGGACAGACTGTCCTGAGGTCCTTTATACTTTCTGTAAAGGCGCAGAGAAAGAAAACGCAGCATCGCACGGGAAGAGGGAGAATAACAAGGCTGTTTCATCTTGCGGACAGCTATGGGGGAAATGAAGGTGCGCGCTGCTTGGTTGCTGTTGATAAACAGGAAATATACCGTGTGCACATTGTCCAAACCATTTCCAGGTGTGGAACGATGGTGTTATCTTTTATATTGAGCGGCTTGCTGTGGACACTGGCCATTGCTGTGATGCCGTGTGGGATTGTGTAGGAAACAGTGGTTTCACCCTCGGTCTGTTTGTGGTACAAGGTGTTTCTCTACATCTGAATATGTTCGTGTCGTCAAACTGATTGGGGTAGGCTCCGTTGTGGTCTCTACAGAGGAGAAGTGCAAGGGAGATAGAGGGAGGGAAAGAGGGAGAGGGAGGGGGAGGGGGAGAGAGGGAGGGAGGGAGAATGACAGAATATAGAGAAAGGGAGGGAGAGAGAGAATGACAGAGGATACTGTATAGAGAAAGGTAGGGAGAGAGGGGAGGGGGAGAGAGGAGGGAGAATGGAACAGAATATAGAGAAAGGGAGGGAGAGAGAGAGAGAATGACAGAGAATAAGCTGTATGGAGAAAGGTAGGGAGAGAGAGCGGGGCAGAGAGAGGGGGGCAGAGAGAGAGGCAGAGAGAGAGGCAAGAGAGAGAGGCAAAGAGAGCGTAATTACTGAGACTCAGCAACGTTTGTCCTCTAGGGAATCATCCGGATCACAGCACAGCCACCACTTACAGTGCACCGCAGAACACATCCAGGTTAACCGGCGCATTCCACACAGACAGGAAGACTTTGCGACTCCATCTGGAACTGCCCTGATTCATCACTCCCATGGCTCATTGCCTTATAATGACCTTCCGGTCCTTTAGAGCGACAGGGAGACAGGCCCCTTGTATGTTTTCAGCCTCCTCCTATCAGCAATATCTATATCAGTCCCCTCCGAGTAATACATCTGTTTCCTACGATATCAAAATGAAATCTCTCCTGGGGCTTTGCGTCTCAAGATGAACGCCGATCATTTATGTTTGGACGGACGTAGAAGAGCATGGAGTCACCGGGGGTTTAACGGTTCATATTCAGAACGCACATGCGCCCCCCCCGCCCCCCCCCACCCCCCCCCCCCACCCCCCCCCCCCCCCGGACAACCCTTGTTCAGGTTTTGTCCTGAACAAGGCCCCTGGCCCCAAGACTGTGCTAGCCACCCCCACCCCCCCAGCGCCCGGGAACCAGAATCCAATCAGGCAGATGGAGGGGGCTGTTTGAGAAGCGGAGTGAGGTGGCCCCTCCTTGCCAGTAAATACTGGCAGCTCTTGGATTTAATTACGTTCACAGTGTGGTAAAGGCACGGCTGCTACAGGGCCCAGAACGCACCCCTGCTCTCAGCCGAGGGCAGCTGAGGCTAGGCTAAGACCCCCTTTTAGAGTCGTGCAGAGAAGCCTAATGGAGAATTAGGATGAGGGTAGGAAACAACCCTGGTACCTGGAGCTTTGGCGGGACGCGCCGTTCAGGGTAACCCTGGCAGAGGGCCCTGCTGCACAAATCCAAACGAAGGGAGGGAAAATTGACTCTTTTCCCAGCCAATGCTTGTATTCTTTTCTTCAAAACGACGGTGTAATTTCCGTTTTCAGAGCTCTGCAGGTCGATGCGTTGACCCTGTTCGGGCAGCGGGAAGAAGCAGGTCAATAACCAAGGTGCTCTCTGCAAATTAGGATGCCAGAGCGGTGTTTACCTGCGTTGTTTGCGCCGTGCTGCCCCCCCCCCCCCCCCCCATGCATCTCCACAGTCCAGCTTGCAGCAGACCCCTCATCGGGGGGGCCCTGCCCCTCCCCTCCGCTACCGCGACTCTGTCGGGGCGGAGCAGGGCGAGGCCCAGACAAATTACAGCGTCTCCAGGCCGCACTCTCCCTCGGGGCTCCAAACGTTTCCTCTCATCTTCCTCCCTCCCTTCCCTTCCCTTCGCCTCCCTGCCCCCCTTCCCCCCCTTCCGAAGAGGTGCTGTCTGCTGATAGCAGAGAAGAAGCTGCCCCCCTTCCCCCACCCCCTCCCCCCCGTGGGTCATTGGGCTTGCACCCATGAAGGGCACAGCTGTTGGATCATTACATGAGAGGACCAGATTCTCCATGGCTACCATAACAACCCCTTCAGACCAGTTTGAGGAGATCGAAAAAAAGGAAGGGGGAAAAAAGCGACTAAAGGTCCTTAAAAAGAAATTTTGTTTGATGATAGATGATAGACCTGCTGTATATATTGCAAGGAATCAGTTTAGGGGGCTGTCTTGCAAGATAATTATTTTTCTGCTGTGGTTATCCACCATTCCAGCCTGGAATGGATGCATGTAAGTTGTGTCCTGCCCGCAATTTAATCTCTTACCCCTACACCCTTACCCCCGTGTGCAGTGACAAGACTGTGTGCCCTGAGTTTCCCTCGGGGATCCATAAAGTCATTCTGATTCCGAGTCAATCATGCTAGCGAAGCAACATGGATGATCGCTATTATGCAAACATGCTAACACGCGGCTCGGCGAGGCGCAGAGGAGGCGAGGGTTGACATTGCTTCTCTCCTCTCCTCTCCTCTCATTAGTGTGCCACGGGCTGGGCTTTTTTTGGCTGAAGAAAATCAGAGCTGTATCTGATTAGGAGGGGAGAGGAGAGCGGAGTCCTTGAAAGCCTAATTGATTAGTTTGTCTCTTTTTTTACCCCCCCCCCCTCCATCTCTCTCTCTCGCTCGCTCTCTCCATCTCCTCTTAAATAAAGTGAGATGAATACAAATACGGAGCAGCCAAAGCCAAACCACACACCTGCCACCTCCCAAGCTGCCAATTTAAGGTCTGCACTCAGGCGCTAACAAGCCAATTTTTTTGGCAACCTTTTTAGCGTTTATTTTATTTCTTTTTTTCCCCAACACTAACCCGTCGTATTAGAGAGGCAGAGACACGTGAATCCCTTCTTAGGAAAGCATATCAGCGAAGTGGCTAATGGAGATAAACGAAAAAGCCCGTAGCTAGCGGAGAAAACAAACATTTTCAGGCGATGCATTTGGGAAGGGTGCTGAGGTGGTAGATCAGGCCATCCCGGATGGCTCGCCAAAATTGGTGTCGTCGCTGCCGTTGTGAAAGAGAAGATTCATCTCAGGAGATACTCTGAGTGTTTCCACCGCAGCTCCACTGAACTTTCAGGGGTCGAGCGAGGCCAATGAGACGGCAACAGATTTTTGGAAAAACGGTCAAGATATAGTTACAGGATATAGTCCCTTCAAATTAACTTTATATGTTAATTGAAGAGGTTCTCTTCAGTTGCTTTTCAAAATGTTCTTTGTAGTGACACGGCATTCATGTTGTTGTCATTGGGAGTTCATCATGCGTGGGGGGTTGAAATAGTCTGCAGACAGGAAAGGAGGAATTCCCCTTGTTGTGTGAAACCACCATTGAATCGAACGGTTCCTTAGGTTACCATCACGCTGTCTGCAGTTTGTGCTCGCATGCAGCACGGGTCGTGAGATATTCAGGACCCTGTAAGCATCGCACCTATTTTGTAGTTTTTTCCCACATGAGGATCAGTGACTGTAAGCCGCCTGTAAGCCCACTGACCGCAAGACATCAATTATTTACATGCGCAATTTAATCTTGCTTGTTGTTTGCACTTCCCAGCGAATCATTTTCCTTTCTTATTTAATTCCGGAGGTTTCCGTGTTTTCTTCCTTGGCCTCTGCCCTCCGTTCTCCAGGCTGAATGCCAATCTTTCCGCCTCACGTACCGCCTGCATCGAGCGGTAAGCGGCCCGGGCAACTCGTCTACGCAAACGTAAATATGTATCTTTGGGGGACGTCTAAAGACATGACACGCATTAACGCGTAGCGTGTGCGGGTAGGATGTTCCCGCCGTGGACGGGGGGGGGGGGGGGTGCGTCACAGTCTAAATCTCCCCCCGGTCGTCGTCCCCCCGCCCGCCCCCCCCCCCCCCCCCCCCCCCCCGACCATGACATTCGGAACAACTCGACATGAATGACAGAAGCGTGTAGCGCCGCTATGGATCAACGTCGATCTCTTTTGTTCCCAGCTGCTCACTATTCAGTAACAGTCCTATTCTTCTAGGCTGGCCAGTCAAAGATGCTCGACGAAGGATCGATACCGGGTATTGATATACATTACCTCACTCCAGCTCCTGATTTCAGGCAATCGATGTTCTATTCTTCTCGTCTCGGGTCTGAAAGCTGAAAAGACGCGGTTCGAGAACATTAAAGCTGACCTCCGCATAATCATCGCGCGAATTACACTTTGGGCTGAGTCGACGTCATGTCAAGTTGGACTCCTCTTCCTTCTCTGTAGCGTTTGAGAAAGCCTTGCAGTCGCGGTACCTCTCTGTCGTTGAGAAGGCTGTTCATGAATACCGAGTCACTGGTAAACTAAACCTGTAGCTCTACCCATAGACGGCTTGTGTACATCATCGTGGTGTGTAGGCTTTGCATCCCGTAACCAGGATTTAGCTGCGGAGGCGCTTTTTCGTCACGAGCCTCTGGAGAGTGCAGTGTCCACACTCGTTTAATTTGCAATATATATACAACCCTTCGCCCCCCTAGTGACACTAGCGATGGAACAGCTGATAGCAACGTCTCTTTGCAGGCGCTCTATCTAGCTCTAGTCAGCAAACAACAGACGCAGGAAGCTAATCTCATATTATCGTTCTATTATTTGCGCAGGCTGAGATTACGAGCTGCATCTCTTGGCTTGCGGAAGATATCTCTAACGATAGGCACGAGCGCGCGCGCAAAAACAGATGCATTAACGGCGAGTGCGACGCAATATCCACGAGAAGAGCTGTTTTACGTATATGTTTGCGAACGGGGATGTGGGGTGCAGGAAGCGTCGATGCACTTCAACACTCGTGCTCGTTGAGGCAGACATATACAGCAGGCTTAGTCAACACAGCGCGGTAGGAAAATTGGATTTTATACGTGCTCAAAGTCCATCCACTGAAGGCATTGTTGCGCGGAGCCGTTCGCAAGAACAGAACAGAAAAGAGAGACCACGGTCTATTCCAGATCAAATGCAGAATGGGATCTTTTGAAAATCACGCTTCTCGGCCACGTGCCTTTCTGCGATTGTGTATCATAATCAAGGACGGCAGCTTACAAATACCCGCAACGTGTGTGTGTGTGTGTGTACCTCAGCAAACCCTATTATTATCACTACAGCGAAAGGGGAGAATGTTCTCAGTCACCAGAACCTAATGTGATAATGTAGAGTTTCAGCGGCTGGTTCACCTTAGACTGCGGGACATGCTTTTTACAAGGCTGCATTATCCCCACCATAATACACTTCCATAAAGGACTCACACCACCGCACCGTAACATTGTAGAGAGAAAATTGCAGGCCACACAGCTATCAGATGTAATATCTTTATTCAGCCTGTCCACGTGGTCCCTGCCTGGGGATCCAACAATGGCGGCCTGATTCAATTGAAGCAATCGCACAGTTGTGAGCGCATGATGTATGGAAAGAAAAATATGACAGTTTGTTCAAATAAGTGGAAAATCTAGAAATCTGTGGTTTGGATGGCGATGCTACGCTGGAACGAGCGTGCTCAAATCACTCTGATAGGATGCGTCCTGGTCAACTGGGATCAAACACTGAGGTGGGAGCACTGCACCGTGGTGTCACTTTGTTGTTTAGCAATATTATCTCTCTCTCTTTCTCTCTCCCTTTCTCTGGAGAACTGAGGCAATTTTCTTCCACCGTAGCATCCCACCCTGGGCACGGCAAAGTCTTTAGCAAACAAACCAGCAAGAGTAATTCCAGCCGTGACCTGAAGGCCCCAAAGTGACTTGAAGTGTTGGATCTTCAGCTCCTCTCCCACGGAGAGTGAGTCATGGAAGATGGCAGGACCCATAAGATGGACGAGAAAACGGAGGACGATCAACCGGCGTACGACCCATCCCCTCCACGGCCACACCTTCTGGGATCTGAGGACACCGCACGCTCGGGAAGGTCCCTAATTGAGATGAAGCGTTGTCGCCAACACGTTGACAAGGCCATAACTGGGAGAGAGACATTGGAACCTGACTGCCGTCGGCTTGTTGATCCCAACCCAGAATGTTGTTTTCACAGGACTGACACCGTGTCAAAACGAGGGACTCGCTGAACTCGGGGAGCCAACCTAAGAAGCGTGTTCACAGATCAGCGAGTTTACAGTGAACCGCAAAGTGACAAGAAGTATCGCAGAACGTTTTTTTTTCTCGTAAGCGCCATTTCGGACGAAATGCTGTCGTTCCAAGATTAAGCGAAGAAGAAGAAAAATTCTGACTAAATGTTTGTCCATCCTTTCCCCCCCGTCGTTCTGCGTCAGACCGTTCTGATGATAAACACCGCCGAAGACTGCGTGTCCCCCCGTTGATTCCGGCGACGATAACCTTGTCATCTTCCTTGTTCTTCGGTGACAAAGCTTCCTCTGAAATGAGAAAATGTGATTCGACCGAGCGTTCCGATAACGTCTGTGGACAAAAGTGCGCGAGGCCAACCAAAGCACAAGATGAAACGCTATTTTATGCATTTCAAAGAAAGATAACGGGGAGCCAGCTCGCCTGGATTTCAGGGCCCCCCTGTTGGATTAAAACCCTTTAAACAGAAGGGTTCAGACGCTATCTCTGGTCCACCGATGCTATACTGGCTCAACTTTAGTTCTTAAAACTCTAAAGTTGTCGATTAGTTCGTGTACACGCGCAGAACGATGGATGTCTGTCCACAGAAGAGACCCCGGGGGTTTCGTCGGGCTTCTGGGAGAAGAATTGTTCGCTGTTCTTTCAGTCCCTGAACCCCGCTAGTGAAAAAAGATTCATCCATGAACTCGAGGCTTCTGCTCGTTTACATTTAGTTATTTAGCAGACGCTCGTATCCAGAGTATCCAGTACAGGGACATTCCCCCTGAGGCAAGTAGGGTGAAGGGCCTTGCCTCGAGGTCCAGCCTTTCTACAGATAACCCATAAGAGCATGACTTGCTAGGCCTTGGTAAGCTTAGTTCCAGCACAGACAGAGCAGTGGAAACACACACTGTTAGCAGATGTCACCTAGTCCGTGGAGAGCTGAGGCCTGAGCTAGACCAACACTGCAGAACAGGGTGAGGAACGAAGCTCCAATTAGCCAGCAAAGTCTTCGGCCGTGTCCCTCGACCGTGGATAACCTTCGAATAAATGTCTCGAAGATTTGTACAACACATTGTGTGGGGTTTTATACCATTTGTATCTTTTGCCTGTCTGCTTTCCTAAAAGGAAAACACAACCTCCCCTGACTTTGTGAAAGTCACTTGTGTCTGAGCATGTAGGCCAGGATAATACTGGCCGTGTTGGAAGGAGAGAGCGGGGCTACTTTGCTTTTTCAATAAAGCTCTGGTAATGCGTTTTGTAATGCATTGGTTATACTTCACAGTAAAAAGCCATTCTGGGTTTTTTTCCACCAGCCGGTGCACTTCTCCCTAAATTGCCTTTTCTCCCACTCCTATTCGTTATGCTTTCCACTTCGCCGCTCGCACATCATTTATTTATCTTATGAAACAACAACCACGTCAAGACAAGCCAACCCACACCCACCTATGGCCCCGCCGGACGGAGAGATGGATGGATAGACGGATGGAGGGAGGGAGGATTGAATGTATGGAACAAAGGGGTGAATGGAAGGAATAGATGTGAGAGCAGAGTAATGAATAGAGAGGTGGATGGGTGGGGGGGGAGGTGGTAGGATGGATGGACGGACGCACGGATTGATCGATCGATCGTCCGATCCATAGACGTAAAAAAAAAGAAGAAAAAACGGTGGATGGATCGCACGAGAGAAAACGTAGAAAATAGTCGGTGAGATAAAAGAACGAATGAATCGATGAACGAACGAAAAAAGAGAGGGCAGTAACGCTGCAATCCTCCGAACTCCCGAACTCCAATACATGTTTATAAAAGTGGAAAGAGGCAAAGCATGAGGCCTGGGTGATTCCCTATAATGTGAAACTCAATTTGCCTTCTTGCCTCCCTTTTGATCGGAGCCATTACTGGGAATGTGCTTGTGTGCTGGCAGGGAAATGGGGCCTGCTTTGTTTAGTCTGGCTTCACCCTTAATGAAAAAGTGCCATCGACTTGGGAAAGCGGCCCAGTGCGGTCTGTGTGACAACGCTCACCAGATAATAACTATCGATCGCTCACGAGAGACAGGAGGAGGCGCGAGCCAGGCGGGAAAACGGACAGAGAAGGAACTAGAAGCGAGATTACCAAGAAAGGTTCAGGCTTCTTGTTATCGCTTGGCTTTTTTTTTTCATGCAGAGAAACAAATGGTGGGAAAGTTCAGATGACCGTCACGGAGAATGCAGACAGCAACGGAAAAAAAGGCCTTCGGCGCCTGAGGGTAATTTGACCTTTTCATCCACGTTTTAACGAGTTATCTCCTGCACCGACCTTGCAAAATCGTATTTTTCTATTTCGAGAGCTCGACACCGCGGGAACGTGACGTCGCTTCGATTTCTTGTTTTGCCGCCGTTTCGTTCGCACGATTCCCTTTTCTCCCCCCTCCTCTCCTCTCCTCCCTCCTCTCCCCACTCCTCTCCCCCCTCCTCTCCTCCCTCCTCTCCCCACTCCTCTCCCCCCTCCTCTTCCCCCTCCTCTCCTCCCTCCTCTCCTCCCTCTTCTCCCCCATCCTCTCCTCCCTCCTCTCCTCCCTCCTCTCCCCCCTCCTCTCCTCCCCTCCTCTCCTCCTCTCCTCCCTCCGTCGCTACGCTCCCTCACCGCTCCTCCCAGTTCCCTTTCCACACACCCCACCCTTGTGAGTGGCCGGTCCCCTACAGACTGATAATCAGCTGTCAGAAGGAGCCCACTCAATATTTCATGGGAAGGAGGGAAAGAAGCCGGTGGCATTTGGATGTACCTGTTTTGCTGTGACTCAGGAGATCCTCTCAGTGGCAGCCTCATCGCCAGCCTCATCACCAACCTCTTCACCAGCCTCAGTGGCAGCCCGATCGCCAGCCTCATCACCAACCTCTTCACCAGCCTCAGTGGCAGCCCGATCGCCAGCCTCATCACCAACCTCTTCACCAGCCTCAGTGGCAGCCTCGTCACCAGCCTGCGCTGGGATCGATCAAGGTGGAGTGTCGAGGCTGCTTTGTGCCCTGTGTCAGCTTGGTACATTGATACTGACATGTGACTGATTGCTTCTCTCTTCTCTGCCCCCTGCTCTACCATGGCCTGCCCTTTCCAGCCTGCCCTTCCACCCTGCCCTTCCAGCCTGCCTTTCCACCCTGTCCTTCCAGCCTGCCCTGCCCTTCCAGCCTGCCCTTCCAACCTGCCCTGCCCTTCCAGCCTGCCCTTCCAGCCTGCCCTTCCACCCTGCCCTTCCACCCTGCCCTTCCAGCCTGCTCTTCTAGCCTGCCCTGCCCTGCCCTACCTGCCTTTCCAGCCTGCCCTTCCAGCCTGCCCTTCCAGCCTGCCCTTCCAGCCAGGAAGTCCAGCCTGCCCTGCTTCAAATCCTATATTGATAAGGTAAGATCATCCTTTATTAGTCCTGCAGTGGGGAAATTGCAGTTTGCAACAGCAGCAGGGTACAGTATAGCACTCAGGGTAAGAGGTTGAAATAGAAAAAATACAAAGTAAAAGATACAGGGGATGTTATCAAATATGGATATCTTTATGGTATATAAGTGAGTGAAGCATTGTGTAATTATGAGCTTCTTGGACAGTCTTACTATATGTAGTATAGTATGCAGTTGTACTTGTTGAGGAGTCGAACAGATTGGTCACTGTCAACTGAACGTACAGTGCACAGATATATGAACAATGTACTGCGTTGCATGTGGAATTTTCCACTCAATTTGTTACCATTTCACCGTTTTTCTCTGCTTCTACATCAACATTCGTGCCTGTCAAAAGGCATCCCGAACCGTTCCCAATTCGGATGTTTTGGACCCCAATTTGGATATTCAGCTGGTCCCTGCTGCCGTGGTGTCAGCCCCCCCCCCCCCCCCCTCCCCCCCCCTCCCCCCACGGTCAGGACCAGGTGTCTGGCCCGGCGCCAGGGTCGCGCCGCTGGGCCGGGCCGGCCGTCTGTTCGTCTGCCGCACGCCAGCGGCAGAGTTCAAGCCCGGGGCCGGAACTTGTTAAGGATCCGTCTGTCTGAGACGCCTGACGCAAACTCGCGCCCCCCCTCCGCCTCGCCCCTCCCGCCGACCCCGTCCGCCCTTTTCCCTCGCCGCCGCCTGGCACTCTGTCACCGGAACCTGTTCGGTGATGAGGGGGCTGTCGGAGAAGGTGAGGGAGGGAAGGGGGGGGGGGGTGAGGGAGGGAGGGAAACTAGGATCTGTTCCCCTGTCTGGGCACGGAGGATGAATTCACCCTCCCATCCAAGTCGAGAGAAAAAGGGAGGGGCGGCGGAGAGGGGAGGAAAGGAGAGGAGGAGGGGAAAGGGAGGAGATCGGAGGGGGGGTGAGGAAGGCAGGTGGTGAGGAAAGTGAAGAATACGGGAGGGGAGAGGAGGGGGGTGGGGAGGGGAGCCAAGCAGAGAGACCGTACGATGTTGCCACGGGGCAGCGAGAGCTTCTGCTGTGACTTCCTGCTCATTCCAGGTCTGTAATTGGCTGCTCGGAGGACTTCTGAGCCCCACGGTTACTAAACAGACCTAACATCCCCCACAGACCCACACCATGCTGCTTCAATCAGACAAGTTTTAAAGTACCCAACACAGCAAGTGGACTCAAGCTTACACCCTTACACTCAAACACACACACACACACACACACACTACTTGATTGCATGTGGCATTGTATAATGATTTTGAGTGTGAGCAGCTACAATGCACCACTGCCTTCCCATATGGTGGTGTGTTTTTCCCTCCGTCTCCCCAGTCACCAACACCCTCCCTCCATCCTTGTTTTCTATCACCCCTCCCCCCTCCTCTGTCTCTATCTCTCTCTCTCGTTCTCTTTCTCCATCCCCCTCTTCTTGATTCTCGGCGTGAACCTATTGCCTGCAAGCCTAGGTGTGTGTTCATATTTTTCCAGAAGCACGGCATTTCATTCCACTTGTATGCGGATGAAACACAAATGTATATGCCACTGAAAATGCTTTCAGCCCTAAACATCTTGCTTTATGTTCACAATCGTTGTGTTACGCATTTATAGTTCTTCCCTTGGCACTTATTGGTTCTCATGATGTATGATTCACGATCTAAAAAACCCACTGTGTTCGGGGTCTATCACGTCGCTATGCTCAATGACTGATGCTCTTTGTAAAAGCTCTCTCTTGTAAGTCGCTTTGGATAAAAGCGTCTGCTAAATGAATAAATGTAAATGTAAACAACTCTGTGAGTGTGTTGAGGAAATAAAAGATTGGTTGTCCTTAATCCTCCCTAAACCTTCTGTTTAAAAGTTTTTCATATTGCCATGTACTGCACTTTGGTCAACCATGTTGTTGTGCAATAGAAATCAAGTTGGATTGGATTGGATTGTTCAAGCTGAAGTGTAGTGTGGTGAGACCCTGACAGTGTGTTGCTGTGATAAAGCAGTGGTGTGTCTGTGATAGAGCATCTCCAGCTCGCTCCTATCGTCCCAGGCCACTCCTCCGTGACGGCCCAGGGACCCGTGTCGACACGAGGTGACGAGCTGCATCATGGGCCAGCGGAGAGGCATCAGAGAGCGAGCGGCCCCTGGCTGACAGGACTCTGATGGCTCCCAGCGTACACACACACCAATACACACATTAACACTGACACACACACAGATACACACACACACCGACACTGACACACACACGACACACACACAGATACACACACTAACACTGACACACACACAGTCTTACACACACACAGACACTGACACACAAGACACATACTAACACTGACACACACACAGTTATACACACACACACACACCGACACACACACACACAGATACACACACTAACACTGACACACACACCGACACTGACACACACACGACACACACACAGATACACACACTAACACTGACACACACACAGTTATACACACACACCGACACACACACACAGATACACACACTAACACTGACACACACACGACACAAACACAGATACACACACTAACACTGACACACACACAGTTATACACACACACCGACACACACACACAGATACACACACTAACACTGACACACACACCGACACTGACACACACACCGACACACACACACCGACACACACTCACCGACACACACTCACCGACCCGCACACATATATACACACACACATATACACTCGCACACCCACATTAACACTCACACCGACAAGCACACAAATACACACACACACCGACACTTCTTCTGATTCCTTGGGATTGCGTCCAGATAAGGAAGAGGAGCAGGAAGTCTGGGCAGCCCCCCGGGACCCCACCAGTTGATAAGACCCCACCAGGTGATAAGACGCCTGCACAATGAAAAAGATGAAGCTGGGGATATGGAGGGAAAGGAAACCAGAGAGAGAGACAGACAGACAGACAGAGAGACAGAGAGACAGACAGAGAGACAGACAGACAGAGTCAATCTTTTTCTCTCCGCAGAAGGGAACGATCTGGCAAGGCAGGAATTACCGGAGATAGCAGAGTTGTTTTGGTGTGAATACTGTGGATGCACACAGACTATGAAAAACATTCAGGGCCACGTGTTTGGGTTTGAAACGCGGATGTTTGAAGAAAAGCATTCACGAGAAGGTGTTTTCAAGAGACACACAGTACCTATTAGAACTGTGGTCTGTTAGCCATCTTCTTGTTTGAATTACACCCCCAAAAGAATTACCAGGCAGAAGGAAGCCTTTCTCATTTGACTCCTGTATGTGTGTTCAAGTGCGTTTGAAGCGCAAAGCACTTGAAAAAAAAACAACCGTTCACACACCTCGTTTCAGAATCACCATCGATGTGCGTCGATGACGCGTGGCAAGGCTCGTCACATCATTTCCTCCGGTTTCAACAAGTGTCACTTCTCCGTAATTCCGGGGACGACGTTGGCGTGGCAACCGCTCAAAAGCGATGTTTAATCAGCAGGGAAACATGCGGGGGGTCACGTACGCTCCGGAGAGAGCGAGCAGCACCGACGGTTACTGCGGTTATGAAGGCATAATGAGGACGCTCTGTCTTAACCGCACGCCCACCCTTATTCACGCACGCGCAGTACCCACACACCCCGATCGCACACACTCGCCGCACGCACAGAGATCAAGCCGAACCCTTTCACCCAACATTTACATTTACATGTATTCATTTGGCAGACGCTTTTATCCAAAGCGACTTACAAGAGAGAGCTTTTACAAAGAGCATCGGTCATTGAGCATTTTTTTTGGATTGTGAATCATACATCATGAGAACCAATAAGTGCCAAGGGAAGAACTATAAATGCATAACACAACGATTGTGAACATAAAGCAAGAGATACAACAAACAACATTGGCAATTTACCATATGGGGACCAACGAGTAGTTCTAAAGCACATTAGATTATGTGAAGTGCCATTAAATTCTCTAAATAGGTGAGTTTTAAGCCCTCTTTTGAAGGTGAGAAGGCAGCAAAGAGCACCAGTTTGCTTTTAAACGTGCGGCTGAAACCCTTTCTTTCTTTTTATTGCCTCTACGTACGCAGACGGAGGTAGACAGACCAGGAGGAGGGAGGGGGAAATGGAGATTTGATTGGCTGTGACTTTGATGGTGGAAAATCATGAGCGCTTGATATTCTGCTCCTCCGATCACTGTGGAGCTGCGCCGCGGAACCAAAAAGCCCCCCCCCCCGACAAAATCTCGTCCCCCCCCCCGTCCTCCTTTCAACGTGGCACCTTTTACCATTTCACGTGAACCGGAGAGGTTTCGCCATCCGGGTTCCACCCTCTTTTTTTTCCTCCACCACCTCGCCTTCATCATCTCCGTTTCAGCGAGGCACTTTTGAGAAACGGCCCAGCCCCCCAGAATGACTTCCCTGCCCCCTTGTTTTTGTTGACTTATTCAGTTCTTCGGCCCTGTGGCAAATGGAGACGACGTGCCCTTCGCTTCTGAATGATTCATGGTGAGAACCGGGGGGGGGGGGGGGGGGGGGGGGGGGGGGGGGGGGGGTGTTACGGCTCCCCAGTTCCTCCGTCAGCCTACAGTACAGCCCGCAGAGCTCACTTTTTGGGGAAAGGGGGGGGCAGAGACCGGAGTTCTTCAGCGCACCGCCGTTCCCCTCTCCCGCTGTTTCTTTCCGCATTCCGAATTTCCGTGGAATATTAAAGAGACACTTTCGACCGTGAGTGAATGATGGACAAAGGCCTTTGCGTGCGGAGCACTTCTCTTATGAATCACCTTCAGGTGGGACGGATGCAATATGAAAGACGCTTGGACGCGCAAAGCGGAGTTGATTCGTCGCTGGCGCTCATCGAGCTTGAAATACAGTTACGAATGGAGCGGGACTGACGATGGACGAACCGAGAGGACCGGGGGGGGGGGGGGGGGGGGGGGGGTTGTGTTTACTTTGGAAATTACATATTGCACATACAGCGAAGATTGCACATTGCAATGTGCAGCGAAGAATGCACATTGACGTTTCGGATTAGGTTCGCATAGATCTCTGTAGTGAGTACTGTATCTGTCTGGAGTCTCTTAAACTGTCTCTTAGGAGGACCTGATACTTGAGCGCAAAGTGCACACACGCACACCGCACACTCCTGGCCTGCCACCCGATCCCAGCTGAACTCCAACACTGGATTGAAAAACACAAAGACGCAGAAACGAGGCCCTAAATGTGCCGTGCCTGACCAGGGAGCCAGGGTGTGTACTGCAGGCCAGCCGTGCCAGAAGCTGTGTGTGTGTGTGTGTGCGCGTGCTTGGCAGGGCCCTCCACGCTGACGAGCCTTCTGGGTAAAGCGGTCCCTGGTGAAAGGCCAGAATGACGCCGGCGAAGCAGGAACCCAGCTTGGCTCAGAGCGACGAGACGAGCCTCCGCGTGCGAGCGTCCCTGCGCTCCCTCACGTCCTCGAGAAGCGCGTGTGTGTGGGCGCGTGTGTGTGCGTGTTTGGCACCAGCGCCCAAACCTCCCCTCTCTCTCCGCCCGGAGGTTGTGTAGCGGATCTGGTACACACTGGCACCAGAGGTGGAAGGGGGGGGGTGGAGGAGGGGGGTGGAGGGGAGGGGGATTGGGGGGCGTCACTCCGAGCTGACAGCGGGACCGATGCCGGCGTGATTCGTCCACCCGGGGGGTAGATGAAAGCCCTTTAACGAGGGTTTCTCTCCGAGGCGCATGGGGAGGAGGAGGGGGAGGGTGGGGGGGGGGGGGGGAAGGTGATTTGAATTGCTAAAGTGTCATGCCGAGGCCTCATCCGCTGTTGGACCAACTCTGTCTGGAGCTTGTTCCACATTACTGATTTGCAGAATGAACGAGTTTTTCTCTCCATTCAAATGTTTTTTTTTCTGGGGGTTTGTTTCAGCAACTGCGGACGAGGGGGAAAATGTGACGGAAAGTTTTTGATTAATGCTCATTGTTCGGTTGATTGTCTTTTGTCGTGCTTCTTGGCACCAGGGTGTGCGAATCAGGGATTCAGCCAGTGACTTAGGTCAAGACTTCCAGGCTAATGTGGAAGAACTTGGATTTCCTGTGTACTTTTATTAATCACTACTGAACACACCTTCTCTGAAGACTGTTGTAACGTCATTACTGCCTGACTGTCACTATCTATGTTTACATTTTAAAAGAATGTCCTCTTGCCTACGTCCGGGAGAGAGACATGATTGAGACCTAAGCCTTGTACTGTCTTCATTTTGTTGCCAGAGGTCTGGTCATTTCTCTCCCAATCTGCAGGTTGTTAAATACGTATTAAACCCAGAACTCAACTGAACTGTCACTCCGTTTATGATGAGACGGACAAAACACTTTCTTCATCACTAACGTTGTGGAAGAAATAACCAGCCTCGCTAGCTTCTGCCTCGGCACATTTTAAAGCCAACTGTGATTGTGTGAGCTCTGCTACCTAATCCCTGTTTGTTTTTTTTATCTGGAAGTTTCCGCAGCCTGGGAAGGTCTTCAATAGCGTTTAAGTCGCTTTGGATAAAAGCGTCTGCTGAATGGATAAATGTAATGTAAATGTAAATTGCAGGAGACAATGCATACTCTCTGTTTGAGGCTAAAACCAAACGATTAAAGCTACTGTATGTCTACCCACTGCCTGGGTTGAGAATGAAAAGGCCTCACATTCAACCCAGGCTTCCTTAGCCAGGCTCCAGTTAGCCTGGGGTGTATAAATGAGGCGTTCGGCCGTTACGGCATCCGGCTTTGTCTCTGAAAATGAGCTTTATTTCACAAGATTTCTAAGTGGTTTCTCTCCATCCACAGGAGTCAGTTGCCGAGCTTCGGAAGGTTTGAAAGTCTCTCAGACGGTGTGTAAACCGTTAGCACAAACTCACGCCTTACCTGCCTACTCTAGCACATTTACAGCCCTAAGATGATGCGATACGAGTTTCTAATAACGGATAGACCGAAAGCATTTCTTTTAATCCTTTCCCCCTCTCCCTTTTTTTCGCGACACGGTTGAGGGAAATCGACCGACTCGACGAATCAACGAGAGCAAATCCTCCAGTAGAACTTCTCCGCCTAGTTTTCATTTGCTGAAACACTGATGGATTTGTTTGTATTATCCAATACAGTGAACAATAGACTGCGCAGAACCCAGATCCTCTCCAGCGTTCTGGAACAGGGAAGCCTTTTTGCCATGGGAGTCTCGTTGTGAGAGCGACACACTTCCAACAGAGAACAAAAGACCCAACGGAAGAAAAAAACCCTGTTTGTTGAACTGAATGGTAAACAACAATTTGGCCTGTATGCTAAGCAAGCTTACTGTCAGCAGCGGGGGGGGTGGGGGGGCAGCACCAAAACTAGGGTGAACAATTGCAAGATGGCTGCCAATGTTTGTGTGTGTGTCTCTTTCTCTTTTTCTCTCTCTCGCATGCATATTGTCGTTCTTTTCCCCTAATCCTTCTCTCGCCTACGTGGTAGACTCCCTGGGCAATGGACCTGTTCGTTTTAATTGTCATAAACTGCCTAAAGACTCTTTCCATCTTTCTCTCTCTCTCTCTCTCTCTCTCTCTCTCTCTCTCTCTCTCTCTATCTATATTTCTTCCTCTCATCTTCTCTTCCGCTTACTTCTAATTTCATGGCTCGGCCCCCGTGCCCATGCATTATTCATAAGGGACGCGTTTGTTCTACATGCCGCGTAGCACCCCTGGGGGGGGGGGGGGGGGGTGGGGGGGGGGTAGGGTTAAGGGTGGGGTTCCTCCGTGTCAGTCCAGCTCTGTCAGTTTGCACCCAGACGTTCCTCTCCCCCGCCACACCCCCCACCTGGATGGATCTGGCCCAGCCTGGCTCCACCTTGATGGGCCCAGCCACAGATGACGGAGGGTCTACGGACATGCAAACAGCTCTCTGCAGTCTGGAGCCATTCCTGACAGGAAATGATGTCAGCTTTTACGATGGTAATGGGCTAATTATTGTTTACATTGCACTCTTGGCCTGTATTATATACCATCATGATGATGTGTTCATTTGGAAGACAATTTCATCCAAAGTCTAAATATTTGCATGGGCTATCATGTAGGAACATGAACTTTGTTCAGATGATTTTGTAATTATGGTTGTTCAGTCTCGTTAAGTATAGTTTATAGGCTTGTAAAGCGAATGACCTGTCAACATGTAAACTTAACACTGTGAGTTTTAGTAAATGATCTTTTTCACAGGACGAATCGATCTCAGTCGCTCGTATTATAGAGGGTTTCCATTCTCGATGACAACCGGTCAATAAGTCATTGATTAGGTGTATATTATTCATAGGTTGTTGGGAGTGCGGTCATTAAGGGGACTTTTTGCAAGGCTTCGACTTTAACTCAATATGGAAGTGATTTTCTTCTGGATGGCTGATGAAAGGAGCTGGTGTTTCTGCCTAATGCCATTCACGCTCAGCATGAATGGTAAAACGGGTCTCTATACTACTGCTGGCTTCCAGCGCTGCCCCGTTCTCCAAAACGAGGTCCTCATCCCCCTCTCTCTCTGGAAGTGGAAACTCTAGCTCGTGCTTGGTATGGCTGTCCAATGATATTCCAATTATTTTTGCATCCGGGAAAATGCCATTTCCGGAGAGATAGCGGGGTTGGTTGCGTGTTTTGTCATCGCAGTGGGCCGGAGCCCCAGCGATAAGTGCAGATTACATTACCGAGAGAAATGTGTTACTTTAAGCCGTACGAAACGTGCGTTCGCCCCGTATTCGTTTTTTTGGGACGCGCTCGCCTCAGGGATGCGCGCGACTCTCGAAGGTAACCCTGTTGTTGGCGGCGGCGCCCCCCTCTCCCCGCTCTCCGGCTCCTGACCTTGCTCTAGCGCCTCCTGCCGCCCCTCCCACCGCCGCCTGTTTTGGCTCCGCGCATCTCGTCATTGATTCTATTGGTTTCCTACCTGGGGCACATTAATTCGGCCGCCTCTCCCAGACCGTGTCCTGGTCCAGTTCATTAGGCCAGGCCAGCTGCATAAGGCAGGCAGATGTCTGCTGGCCCATCAGAATCCATCACACACTCACTGAGGCCTGAAGAGCACCCAGCCACGCAGAGGCGCGGGCGGGGCCGTGGCATGAGCCAGCAGGGAATCAGACAGACAGGCTGGAAGACAAGCGAGCAGAAGGGCAGGGAGAGAGGGAGAGAGAGGGAGAGAGACGTAGACACACACAGACGCATAGACACACAGAGAGAGAGAGAGAGAGACATAGACACACATAGAGAGAGAGAGAAAGAGAGAGCTTCGTAGAGAAAGACAGAGAGACATAGACACAGAGAGAGAGAGACAGATACAGAGCCTCACAGAGAGAGAGACATAAACACAGAGAGAGAGAGAGAGAGAGCCTCACAGAGAGAGAGACATAGACAGAGAGAGAGAGAGAGAGAGAGAGCCTCACAGAGAGAGAGACATAGACACACAGAGAGACAGCCTCACAGAGAGAGGCAGAGAGAGATATAAACAGAGCGAGAGAGAGAGAGAGACATAAACACAGAGAGAGACAGCTTCACAGAGAGAGAAAAAGAGATATAAACATATAGAGAGACAGAACCTCACAGTGAGAGAGACAGCCTCACATATAGAGGCAGAGAGATATATAAACATATAGAGAGAGAGAGACAGAACCTCACAGTGAGAGAGACAGCCTCACATATAGAGGCAGAGAGATATATAAACATATAGAGAGAGAGAGACAGAACCTCACAGTGAGAGAGACAGCCACAGACAGAGAGAGAGATGCAGAGCCACAGAGAGAGAGATGCAGAGAGAACGAGAGAGTGAGAGACAGAGAGATGAAGGGTTGGGGATGGTGGGAGGAGGAGAAGAAGGCCACCCTGGATATAAAAGGGCTTGGCCTGATCTGTCAGAAGGGCTCCCCCGGGGCCGGCAGCATAGAAGGAGACAGATTAAACCTGATTGAATTCAGAGTCGTACAGTCTTCAAAGGATTCAAGTTCATACGAAACACCACAGAACCCATTTCTATCTCTCGCTTTCCATCTCTCTCCATCTCTCTCTCTCCCCCCCGGTTTCTTTTCGGGGTTTTTCACTTCTCTCTGTGTTCTTGCTTACTTACTGTCTTCCCTTATCAGCCTCAGAAATGGATCACCCTCACAACTCCGCTAAAACTCTTTCTTTACAAAGCAGGGAAAGTCTGGACCATGTTGTCTGTACTTCAGGGTTTTTGACGGCAACTTGGACTGCCGGGACCACTTTGAGACGTTTTTTTATTTCATTTCAACCATTTGTTTAACAGCCCCGACACGCTATACAACAAAATGAGTTCTGTCTGCTTCGTGTCTTTGTATCTGGACCACAGAGAGGCCTAGATTGGACATTGTGGTCAAATGATAAGCACATTCTAGAGTCAATAGAACACAGGGTCCTCGTAACAGCTTTTTATTTGACATTTTAAAGGGACATGTTTGCTTGGTGGATAATAGAACGGGGGGCCATTGTTCCTTTGTAGTCTTCAGATTGTTTATCGACTAGGTTAGAGTGAACCCATATGGCTGCGTCCTCCCAAAGCCGTTCTCAACAACGGTACACTGGCCATGCAGGTCAGAAGCATGGAGGGGTATTGAATTTTATGCTTGAACGTCGGTTTTATATTCTTTCGTATTTTTTTTTATTTTTTTTTATCAAGTTCAGATCTAAATTCAGATCTTTCTGGTTGTTAATTAAGTCCCTGTGTAGCTTACTGGACAGTACTTCTGAATTAAGGCACTGGCTGTAGGCCGATTTAGCATTTTGGAATAAAAAAAATCCCACCACCACCCGCTCAAATAATTACAAATTTGTATTTGCATGAATAACAGTGCATCGATTATTAAAGCGTACCTCCCACTACGCCTCGCTGTTATTCATCTCAGATGAATTGCCTTCATTTGGTATTCAGCGTTGCGTCGGGCAACGCTAAATTAATGGGATTCAGTTCCCAATTTTCAAAACCTTCCGATATTGTGATTAAAATCCATCATCCCGTTCCTATTCAGGCAGGGTTTTTTTTTCCTCTCCCCGCCGTTATCAAACTTGTTCCGCGCTGAGATAATGTGTGTCTCTGCCCCTCCGACGAGTCCGCCGTGCCATTTGGAGCTTCTCCTCTGATATTTGACGGTTGACATTCAAAGGTGCTCCTTCTTTCTACCTGGCTGCGGATGCCGCCCGCTCGCTAATGTTATCTGTTTCAGGCGAGTTTTGGAGCTGAGGGGGGGGAAAAAGGAAGAAAGAAAGGTATGGAGGTCGGTCGCTGGAGGCAGCCTGGGATTTTCACAGCATAATGAGGGTTCTGCTGAGGCAAGGAGCCTCTGTGTCTGATAACCTCCGACAAGGAGGGAGAAAAAAGCGTTTATTCTTAGTGAAAGACGAAGGAGAGTTCCTTGGGCATGAAATGTAAATAAGACGAGGGGAATGTTTTCTGTTTTGCATGTACAGGATGTAATGTTATCCCCAAGATTCAGGTTGAAGATCCTTCATCTCCAAGCTGTCTCACTTCCAGTCAACTTTAAATTTTCCTGTGACAGAAAGAGTTGAAATGACAGTCACAGGATATTATCCTTCTTAATTATTTACGACTGGAATAGCATGACTTCTGCTGTCAGGATGAACCTACTATTGAAGAGCGTGCCTGTTTAATCAGTGGGATAAACAAAACAAAAACAGCAAGTTGAGGTGTGGGGAGATATCCAGACTTATCTAACACCACAAGGGTCAGATGGCGACCATTCTGCATTTGACTAATAGCAAGTCTGGGATCTACAATGAGATTTCCTTTCATTATTTGTATTTTGGCGTACCTGCAAAATAGCCTTCGCATGTGAGCAGAACATTGTGGGAGCTGTGAACCTATACAGGGGTGTGTGTGGGTGTGTGGGTGTGTGCGTGTGTGTGTGCGTGCGTGTGTGTGTGTGTGAGAAAGAGAGAGAGGAAACTCTGCTTGGCTACCTTCTAGATTTTGGGCAGGCAATATCTTGGCCCACTTGCCTGGAAGCAGGCTGTCTCTCTCTCTCTCAATCTCCCTCCCCCTCTCTCTCTTTATCTCTCTCTCGCTCTCTCTCCCTCTCTCTCTCTCTCTCTCTCTCTCTCGCTCTCTCTCCCTCTCTCTCTGGATGCCACAGCTCAAGTGAAAGAGCTGGGGATGTGATTTCCACTGCTCTGCTGGAGACCTGCACCTCATCACAAACCCGTTGCGGCTGGTTGGTCCAGCCAATCAAAATCGCCGGCAAGCGGGACCGAAACGATTTCGGCTTTTTTGGGAGCGGGGCGGCCCTGTCTCGTGTCCTCGTCACTGGCGCACATTCAATTGGAGACATTCGATTCAATCCAGGGTCTGTGTGAGACAGAACGGAGAATCGGGAGCCAGGACACAAGCCCAGAGCAGGAGGTGGGAGGACGGTGTGTGATGGCAGACACGGTGAGGTCCTCTCTCATCATGACCTCTCATGCTGGACCTGCTGCTGCTGCTGCTGATGGGAAGGTCCAGTCACACGGCACACATCCCAGCCTCAGCAGAATCCTGAGCAGTGTTGCACAGAACTCCATATGGTCAAAACCTCAGATGGTGGAACTCCAGAAACAGTAGTCATATAGCCCAGTAACAGTCCTAGCCCAGTAACAGTCCTAGCCCAGTCACATCCTAGCCCATTAACAGTCCTAGCCCAGTCACATCCTAGCCCAGTAACAGTCCTAGCCCAGTCACATCCTAGCCCATTAACAGTCCTAGCCCAGTCACATCCTAGCCCATTAACAGTCCTAGCCCAGTCACATCCTAGCCCATTAACAGTCCTAGCCCAGTAACAGTCCTAGCCCAGTCACATCCTAGCCCATTAACAGTCCTAGCCCAGTCACATCCTAGCCCATTAACAGTCCTAGCACAGTCACATCCTAGCCCAGTAACAGTCCTAGCCCAGTCACATCCTAGCCCAGTAACAGTCCTAGCCCAGTAACAATGCTAGCCCAGTAACAGTTCTAGCCCAGTCACAGTGGTCATACAGCCCAGTAACAATCCTAGCCCAGTAATAGTCCTAGCCCAGTAACAGTCCTAGCCCAGTAACAATGCTATCCCAGTAACAATGCTAGCCCAGTAACAGTCCTAGCCCAGTAACAGTCCTAGCCCAGTAACAGTCCAAGCCCAGTAACAGTAGTCATATAGCCCAGTAACAGTTCTAGCCCAGTAACAGTCCTAGCCCAGTAACAGTCCTAGTCCAGTAACAGCCCTAGCCCTGTAACAGTTCTAGCCCAGTAACAGCAGTCATATAGCCCAGCAACAACCCTAGCCTACTAACAGCAGTCATATAGCCCAGTAAGAAACCCTGATATAACCCTGACTCGCCCCTGATCTAACTCCGAGGGATGACGCAGGTTCCGGATGAGTCACCACGTCAGGTGGGGTCGACCCAGCACCGAGGGGGTTCCCCCCCCCCCTCCCCCCTTCCACCCCGGGGAGCGCCGTGCCGATGACATCACCCCACCGCCACACCGTGCATAAGCGGCCCTTCATGAATAAACAATGAGCGCGAGTCCCCCGCCGCCCCTGGGCAGCGCTGAGTCGTCCTTCCAGAGCCTGGCCTCTGAATCTCAGCACGGACTCACGCAGCAGTGAGGGGGGGGGGGGGGGGGGGGGGGGGGGGGCTGATGTAATTCCTTCGCCGTGGCTGCGTGGCCTTACGCGGCTCACCTGCGTCTCGCTTGGCGGACATTCGACCCTCGGGACACCCAGGGGGACGAATATTCCACACGCGATTATCCTAACGCAATCACGGACCTCGACCGGAGTGCTGCCTCCGTGATTTGCGTATTTTACTTGCCTTTAGGCTGTTCCACAACACCCAGACCGAGTTTGACAGATGGTATTCCTCTGTATCGTATGCTGCTGTTTCCAGCTGTGGAACAGCACATGCTGTAGTGATTGTGTCCCATTGTATTCTAACGTACCGTCTCTAACAAAGCCATTACAGGTTCTATCACTGGATGTTGTGGTTTCTTCAGAGTTGAAGATGGAAAGGGGGGGAAAGCTGGACGGAAGGCGTCCGCACCTTCCCCCGCCTGAGAACCCCTTCCATAGAGAGTGCGCTACAGCCGAGACGCTCTCGTTTCCATGGGGATCTCGCGTTGCGTCGGCGGGATAACCGGCGTGTCAGCCAGGTGCGTTCAACAACCATCGGACTGACGCGCAGAAACGACGCAACCTTTTTTTGTGCGTGTGCATCTGTGTGTGGGGTGTGTGTGTGTGGGGGGGGGGGTTGCGTCTGAGAGAGGACAAGCAGGCATGTGCGTGGTGCGTGTGACACGGCGTGCGTGCGCGTGTGTTCTGACCTTTCCCCTGATTGTGAATTAAAGCATGTGTGGGCTCTTTGGGTCTCTGGCCTTTGAAGGTTACGCTCCAGCACCCTGACTCTGAGGAGCAGTAAACATGAACCAGAGGCCAGGAGGACAAGACTGCATATCTCTCTCTCTCTCTCTCTCTCTCTCTCTGTATCTCTGTCTCTCTCTGTGTGTGTCTCTCTCTCTCTCTCTCTCTCTGTCTCTCTGTCTCAGTCTCTCTCTCAGTCTCTCTTTCTCGCAGTCTCTCTTTCTCGCAGTCTCTCTTTCTCGCAGTCTCTCTTTCTCGCAGTCTCTCTCTCTCAGTCTCTCTCTCTCTCTCTCTCTCCGTCTGTCTCTGTCTTTCGCTGGCTGTCTCTAACTCTATCTCACGCTATAATCATCTTGATTTCGCTCTCTCCATCGGCCTTTCCCTCACTCTCTCCCCACTCCTCTTGCTCTGTCCCTCTCACGTCACCCCACCCCCTCTCCACCTCACCCCTCCTCCATCCCTCATCTTCCCTCAGGGCATGGGGGGGGGGGGGCGTCTTTCTTCACAGCCAAAGAGCCAGTTCCATCAGAACTGCTCGATGGGAGAGCGAACGAGAGTGAGAGAGAGAGAGAGAGAGAGAGGGAGGGAGGACGAAAATAGGAGAATGAAGGAAAAAAAAGTGGTTGCTGATGGACCAAGTGTGCGGTAATGAGGTGGTGCGTCTCATTGTTGCGTGTAATGGAGAGCGGTTTGAAGTTAATTGAGGGACAGATGCAGTGTGGGACAGAGGGCCTGGCTCAGCCTGGGTATTGTCCCGAGCAGCAAAGGGTTTATCTGCCGAGAATCACTGTACCCAGCAAATTCAAATCCCTTATCTGATTCCTCCTAACTGAATATGCTGGCTTGAACAGACTAGATGGGTAGATCAATTGTTATTGTAATTAATGACATTTCACGTTTCCTTTTTTCGCCCCCCACATCATGAAAAGGAGTTCATTTCATTAACATGAAAGGTTTTTCCTAGACTGAGCCACACCTGAATTCATCTCCGGCAGCCTAAATGTTTCTACCAATCCTGACAGGAGTTACTTTAGTCCGTCGTTGCGACACAAATACCTGATGCAGTACTCGCGGTATAAACGCACTATAAATCACCAAATTTAATTTGGCACCATGCGTCAGCGGCAGTAAGAGATCATTTAAGGTGTATTTTTCATCAGGCTGGTAATACCTCTGGTACCCGGAACGTTCGCTAGCTTGCAGAATCAGAAAGAAAGTTCAAATACAGTGAGACAGCGCCACCCCCTGGTAGAAGGATGTCATTACCACCCGCTGAAACCCTGTTCCTCTGCGTTCTGGGTGACTCCCTGTGGGGTGAGTCATGCCCCCCCCCCTCTCTATTTGATGTATTTGAACTCAAGACAATCGAACGCAGCTTGACTACGGTATTGATTCAAGGGGGCAGAGTAAACCCAGCCCGCCTGTTTTAAATGAGCTGGCCTGTTTGGCGCCTTGCAGGTAGAGGGGGGTGAGAGGTCGAGGGTGGAAGAGGGGAGGAGGAGAGGGGAGGAGGAGAGGGGAGGAGGAGAGGGGAGGAGGAGAGGGGAGGAGGAGAGGGGAGGAGGAGAGGGGAGGAGGAGAGGAGGCAAAGTCAAAGTATGAGAATCACCGGCAGGTGAGATGTTTCAGCAGACCATAACGGAAGGAAGGAAGGAGGGAGGGGTGGAATGGAGAGAAAGAGAGAGAGAGAGAGACAGTAAGACTCAGCAGACCATAACGGAAGGAAGGAAGGAGGGAGGGGTGGAATGGAGAGAAAGAGAGAGAGAGAGAGAGACAGTAAGACTCACTTACGGTGCTTAGGAATTATTTGCTTCATGTTGTTTAATTGTAACTTGTTCAACCGCACGTTCTTATAGTTCTTCCCTCTGGCGCTTGTTTGGTTTTGCACAATGTACAGTGTTTGGGGAGTATCCCATTGTTATGGTCAGTGACCGATGCTCTTTCGTGAAGCTCTCTCTTGGAAGTCGCTTTGGATAAAAGCGTCTGCTAAACAAATAAATGTCAATGTAAAGGACACTGTTCTGACAGGGGAGGACGAGGTGTTCTAACAGCAAACCAGGAAGTTTGGTTAGCAAAAAAAAACACCATCACGTTTACTATTACTCTTTGTAGTGTTTCTGACATGCTGAACAGCCACGCCCTTTATTTACTCTCTGGATGAAGGGCTTTAATCGCTGCCATTCCTGCCCCCTCACACAATGGGAAAATGTTCGCAGGAAATGGTGGAAAGATTAAGACTTTGAACAAATGTTCACGCCCCCCCCCATCCTCATCTCCCCTTTCGGGTTTTAAATCGCAAATTCGTGTGCCCTTACCGAACGAGAATGCCAAACTACGAGGACTGCGTTTCCACCCTCAAGAACTTTTCCTTTCTAAGAAAAAGGCCGAGCATGAAATGATCGTCACAGACCAAAGTCTGGACCGACCGTTTCATTGGCTGGTCCTTTCCCTGCTGAGACCAGAGAAACGGGGCAAACGTGAAGAAACAAGCAGCATCGTGCACCGCTTACCATAGAGGCTGATTAACGGCAGACCCCTGCCCTCCTCCTGCTACGCCCTCTGCGGTGACCTCTGACCCCGACGCGCACCTTGCAGGCGCTCCACCCAGACGAAGAGCGGAACTCGTAGCAAGAGATCCCAAACGTCTTCATTTATTCTTTCTGAAGAGGACGAGGAGGAACGAGAACAATGGGACCCGGGCCAGAGCAGGAGGAGGGCGCGTGGGATGCGAGGGCCCGTCTCTCTCCCTCTCCGAGTCATCCATCACCGCTGACCGCGACCTGCCGCCTCAGCTGAGGTCATCGCTGCGGGACAGGAGTTCGGGGAGGACAGTCGGACAGGTTACAGCGATTCATATGCCACGGCTTGACCTATTCCCAGATGAAAGTCTCAGTCGCGGATTGATTTTTTAACAGGGGTGACCTTTCAGGCATGCGCTTGGCCCCAGGTTGAGATCAGAGCCGGGATACAGAGGTGCCTTCACTAATACGCCTGGAGGAGAGGGAGATACCATGTAGTCAAGGGGGAGGGGGGGGGGGATAAACAAAGAAACAGAAAATGAAATGGAAGGATGGTAGGATAGAGAAAGAAAGAGAGAAAGAAAGGAGAAGGGGGTGCAGGGAGTTGAACAGCGAGTAGGGACGAAGGGTGATGAAAGAAAGAAAGGCGGACAGGAAATTCGTGAAATTGAGGGATGGGGGGGGGGGGGGGGGGGGACTGGGAGAGACCATGGATGTGGAGAGGCAGCCAGACACCAACCAGGATGGGAGATCACAAACAAAAGTAGGTGAGGAATAGATCATATGGCTTCAGTCTATTCCATCCCATCTGAAATCTGGTTACTTGGCACTACAGTAGCTTTCTCATGCGCGTCTACAACAAACAAACGTACTGAATGTAACTTATGGTATTATGTTACAGAGCTGCGGACCGATGAATAGTCAGACAAAGACGTCTGCGGTCTTGTGCAAGAGCTAGACGCGATGACATCACGTCCTGTGCTCTGGAACAATACCCCTCTTGTGACCAAGTGGCATTTTTGAATGTGTCACAAAACCCAACATTCCTTCATCCATTGGTGTTCTATTTTAACTAATTCCATCAAGTCAGCAACCAGAAAACCCAAAATAAAGCCTAAGTAAAGGTTTTATGACCTGTTAGTCATGGATGGGTGCGGTTTCCCTTTTGCCTGGTTACTTTATGACTTTATTTTCTTCCCTAATGTCCTCTGGTACATTTACAGACTTCCTTTTGTGACATGAAAAACATAGAAGTGAATGTTAATGGCATTATTTCAACTCAATGAACTAGCAGTAATAACTCGCATATTTAGACTTCATTGTTTAATTACATTGATCTGGAATTAGAGTTGTGATATTGAACGAGGGACGAATTGGAAAGGATTTAGATATGTGTGCCTGTCTGTCCGTCTGTCTAGACTCCTCCGAGGTTAATATGAGAGCGCTCAAAGGCCAGGTTCGTGATATAGTCAGCCTTTTTTCTCCCAGCAGAAAGCTATTACACCGGCAGTTCGACCACAATATCACAGCTTCAGCATATCTGTTACAGCAGATACACTTCTAGACTTTAGACCTTGATGGTGACAGCGCTGTGCTGTCTGATCGTCTGTCTGTTCTTAATTTAGCCCCACCTCGCCTGGACACGCCATTGGTGGAATTCCCGAAAGGTTATATGTGTTCAAGTACAGCGTACAGGCGTGAGTGAGTCCTTTGATCGGACGGTACAGTCTGTTTCTACAGCGAACCGGACGCATCAAAGTGCGTGTTTGCAATGTGCGACAGCCACATACTGTACATCGCTCCAACAACGCGGGAGTTGATGTGACACAATTGGAGCATTATTGAGCAGCGGTTATAAATCTATCCAAACCACACATCGGAACATGTCAAAAAGAATGGCGCGGTTTGATCTTTTTACTCTTTCAATTCAGAGGCGCGGTCTGACAAGGAGAACAGCCATTTGTTCACCGTTTGCTTGTGCCCCAGGAAGGAACACTGGGTAGAACACAGTTCGTTAAAGCCCTTCAGCAAACCGGTACGAAGACTTTGTGAGATACTGAGCCATTGTCCGTAGATTCAATATTAGTTTGGGATCCTGCGTGCGTTTACATAAGAGATGCGGGGCACTTAAGTCTTTGTCGTAAAAAATGACAAAGCCTTTTTCCAAACGTCTTATGTCATTTTCTTATCTCCCTCCTCTGTACCCACCTGGACTCCTCCGTACAGGCTTATCGGCCTGAAACATATTGTAAATATGCTTTACAGACGAGGGGCCACAAGAAGCCAAAGACTTCACAGGTCACAGCGTGTAGACACACCAAAGCCATAAAGAGAGCATTTCATAACAAAGCTACCTTGCGGGCTGAACGATTTGAATAGGTTTTCATGGCTGATGTATTTTAAAATGAACCCCCTATTCCCCACAGACAAGTACATGTAGAATTCATTCATTTGGTCAGGAAAGTTGAACACTTAATTCTACATGGTTGTGACTGGCATGGTGTTGGTAGACATTGTTCTGGGATAGATTTTTTCTTAATCTGCGTGCTGTTATTCAGTCACCATGAATAGGAGCACAGTATGGCCTGTAGGTCAAACGGTGATTGGTTGATTACTGCTGAGTATCTTCTCTGTCACTGAGATCCTTGGATATCAATCCCATTGTGGTTTTAATACGAGGTTTGTTGGTTCAGAAGCTAATGGAGCATGCAGAGGTGAAGAACATTGCTATCTCTGTCTGGAAGTTGACCTGATCAGTGTTGAGAGAACCTTTACCCTAAGAAGATTAGCCTGAAATAAATTACATCATATAGATCAAGCGTTCTACTTTGGCTGCAAAATAATCAAAGCTGTCCTAAAATCATGTCCTGGTTTTTTTCAGAGGTGAAGATTAACGTTATTTAGATTGCCAAGCAAGATATTTCTGTCATGTTCCTTATTTTTGAATATTCTTTAACATATAATTTTCCTTTTAGGATCATATTATGGTTACACATTCGACACAACAACTTCCTTATAATGCTGACTTGTCAGTCATCGACATTGAAGAGGATCTACGGAACTCCAGTTGTTTTCCATTGGACTGTTCACCCAGTGTTCATGAAGCAAAATGATCCATGGTCAGAACAATGTCAAACCAACAACTTCTATAAATGGCTTCCTGGTTAAGTATTAATTCTCAGGTAGTTTGGACTTGAATTAATGAACTCCCACCCCCTCCTTTCGGCAACACAAATGTTTAAACTGTTTGCTCTGGGACGTCACAATCGCATTCCTGTCTTTTAGACAACCTAAACTAATCAGGCTTAATCAATGGAGGCTTTCATACAGTAGAAGAGTAACTGTTACATACAGGTATTCTTGACGAGGTCACGATATAAGAACCAATCTTTCAAATTCCTCCTGAGCAAATTGAAATCAACCCTACCCAACCCTGTGTCTCTATGCAGCTTTTACCTCACAACATTATCTTATAGCTTATCTTATCAGCGGTGGTATATTCAGGCCATGCCTTTTATAGGAACCATTCTGTATCTCTGACCTTGTAGTTAAATGCTAACACTAGTTAGTGTACTTATTAGTGTAATCGTGTTCCAAATCCTGCTGCTGTGCAGGTCACTTGAAGACACACAACCCACCCACTTATTTACTGCCTTCCCACCCCCCCACCCCACCTTCTGCCTTCCTGTTTCCTACTTTGCTCCACCCTCTAGCCCCAGAGGCTACCTGGAAAGGTGGGCGTGGGCAGGGGAGTCATATAAATACCCTGGACCTTGGCTTCCGCACACCCAGACCAGAGCACAGGAGTGCAGGACGCTCTCCATCCCCACAGCTGCATCTCACGCCTGCTGTCCCTCCCAGGAGACACAGAGTTCGACCGTGACAGAGGACCGCTGTTGGGATATCAGCCATGAGAGGAGATACTTATCACCGTCTGCTTCTCACAGCCACTGTAGTCTGCCTGCTGCAGACAGGCATCCGAGCCAGGTGGGACCTATGTCTTCCTGAGGGGTTTTATGGGACTGTCTGTGTCGCTGACTGACATTACCTTACTAATCATTACACAATGTCAGTCACGACCAGCTCCGTTATTGATCTCAATGGGTTGTTTTCCTTTTTCATCAGGAACGAAGGAGATAAAATATCGGTCACTCTTCCAGACTGGAGGCCAAATTCAGGTAGGAACACAACGTCATTCAGCAGAGAGTTCCAAATGCAAGCTGCTGTTGTCCTCAGAAGCAAAGCTGTTGTTGGCAAATCAAATGGGAGCCTGCCAGCCTTTTCAACAGTCTCATTTATAGTTAGTTTGTGTAGATCTCATCATTAATTCACCAATGTTATCCACATGGGCAATTTCTTGCTACGGTAACTTGGGACGAGAACACTTGTCTGCGCATTACAAGGGTAACCAATGAGAGGCTGCTTTCATTAGCCTCCAGATTTTCATGCGCTATTTGGGTGTATTTTGGGTGTAATTGCGTCACATAATCAACTCTATCTTTCACGGTCTCTATCTCTCTTCTTTCTCTTCATTTCTCTCTCTCTCTTTCTCTGACTCTCTCCCTCTCTCTTTCTCTCTCTCTCTTTCTCTCTCGAAGTCACTGTCTTTCTCACCCGCTCACCTTTCTCATCCGCGTTCCCTTCACAGAATATGTCGCACAGTGTGACTTCACTGGTGACATCCCTCCATTTTGTGAATGGACAGGGGAAGGATTTCAAAGACTCCAAACAGAAACAGGTAGGTGACCCCGTCACAGACGGACACTCCCAACTACATCACCTCGCAAGAAGGAAAAACGTATTAGACTTATTATCTGTTGCCAAGCCCCAGCTGTTTGTTATCTATCAGCAGTATGCTAGTTTACTAGGGTGCATTGTGCTTTGCTGAAAGCAGGTTGTATCTATGTCACGGAGCACGTGACCGCTGCAATCATTGTAATAGGCCACAGTCCTCTCCTGGGTGTCGTAAACCTGGAGCCTTGAGGGCCGCCTCAGAAACGGCGATTTAGCTGTCTTTTACTGGACGGTTTTTCAAAGGATCGATGGACTGGGATGAGGTTATGTTTACCACTTTTTTTGGACAGCGAAAAGTAACTAAGACGGCGGCCATCTTTTTTAATGACCCCTCAAACAAATAGCCGTTGTAATTCATTTTCAAGTTAATCACCCCTTTCAAATGGCTCCGTAACATCTGCTCCTGTTCGTGTGAAGCCTCGAAGAGCCGAACAGGGGCAATTGGTTTCATGAGTGGTAGAGTGTATTTCTGTCTGCGGGGACTTTGGTCCATTAGCAGCACTAAGTGAGGGACGCATTAAAGACGTAGTAGTTTTAGTCACGCTGCGCTCAAACACATTTTCATTCGACTGTTCTCCTTTAAATGGGCGCAAAAAGCATGTTCCACTTTCGAATCATCTTGCCTTAATGAAGGTTAATAAAATTAGACGTAATCCCTCCCAAATGTATAGCATTTGAAATGGGGAGACGGTATAAGATGTCTATCCTGCCCCCTCACTGATAACGTAGCAGGGACTAGGGGGGCTCGACAGGCTACATGGCAACGGTTACACCAGCAATCTGCAGCTCGCCCTGGGGCAAAATCCAGCACCGCTTCCCCTCTACTCAACTATGAAGTGTTGGTCTACTCTACAGTATCGTACCTCGCACCCCTCTGCTCTGCATGTTTCTAATGAGCTCCTTTTCCTCGCCCCCTCTCCCAGATAAGTACGCTGACGCTCCGGAGGGAGTCTTGGTGAGCTTGTCAAGCGCGGCCCGGTTGGAGAGCCCCACTTTGGATCTGTCAAGCGAAGCGTGCCTGGAGTTCTGGTACCATGCTCCCGCGGAGGCCCAGGGCGTGGATCTCAGAGCCCTTCTCAGGGACGACGCCGGCCAGACAGAGATCTGGACCTCGCCCGCCCTGGGTGGAGACGACTGGAGACAAGTGTTCGTACCTTTGATCACCACTAACGACACCTTTGCACAGGTAAGGGATGGCGATGGAGACTTTCGCTCGAGTCATTACCATCCAAGAGTGTTGCGTTCTATCAAATGTTGTACATAATACAAAGCCAAAATATTTCGGGGGGGGGAGATCTTTTTTGTTTGTTGATTATTCAAATCCAATAGTATTTGTACAGCCTTTTTTTAAAAGGATTCCACATATTCAAGCTCATACTGAGATTTAATCTATCAAAGAGAGCAGTTATGTATAAATATTGAGTATCTCATCAATACCTTCCAGGTTGTGTTAGAGGTTGTGTCCAGCCTTCCTGAGGGAGGGAAGGTTTTCGTGGATCGCGTAGGAGTCCGGAGAGGACCGTGTGGTGAGCATCTCGGAATCCTCTTATCACCACCCACAGAACCGAGATTAGACAAAGGAATCTCAGCGATCACTATCGGGCGTGTTTCTCAACAGGTACGCAGTGTGACTCGGACTCCCAGTTCTGGACGAACGGGAAAACCCTGTGCGAGTGTTCAGCCGGCCAGCTATCCTGCTCCCCCTCCTCCTCGGGTCTTCAGAGATCCAGCAGCCCTGGGACCTGCACCGCCCACAGCGACTCTTACTGCAGCACCTTCGACGGGGCCGTGTTCAGCCTGGTGGGCACCTGTAGCTACGTCCTGGCTAAGCTGTGCTCGCCTCTGGAGCCGCTGGCCCAGTTCCGCGTGGAGGTCCGGAGCCGACAGAAGGAGAACTCGTCCCTGGCGTTCGTCGAGCAGGTCAACGTCGAGCTGGAGAGCGTGAGGGTGTCCATGCTGAAAAGGGAGAATTACAGAGTCATGGTGAGGGCTAGAAGCTCGGACACGTTTACGAGGTGTCGTTTTATGTGTTTTATCAAACGTTTCCCCGGTTTGGCCACTGTATTTTCGACAGGACTGAATCCAAACCATTACACCTGGGTGTTGCACTGTTTGTGTCTTTAAACTCCTTAAACTGCAAAAAAGTTTCACAACAAAAATCACAAATAGGTTGCGTAATCGTCCGGAATTAAACGTTTCTATGGGCCTTTAGGCAGGACTTTTTGCGTGTTCGAGTAATGATTGTCTTTTTTAATTGTTTTTTTGAATGATGTAAATGTGTAATACCAGCGTTCACATGCAGCGTCATCAGCTCTCGATGTTCTTCAGGTGAACGGGATCTGGAGGAAACTCCCCCTGAACCTGAACGGAGGCTCGCTCAAGGTCCGCGGCAACCTCGCCACCGTCGTCCTGGAAACCAACTTCGGTCTGTTTGTTGCCTACGACGAAACCGGCACCGCCCACGTCACCGTGCCCGCCTCCTACTCCGGCAAGGTCTGCGGCATGTGCGGGAATTTCAACGAGCAGAGAGACGATGACCTCCGAACCCCGGACGGCGTGACGGCCCCCAGTGCCAAAGCCCTGGCCCGGAGCTGGCAGAGCTCCAGGGGAGGGGCCTCCTGCGAGACCCCCGTGGTTCCGCACCCCTGCTCCCCCAGCCAGGAGGCGGAATACTCCAGTGAGACCTACTGCGGAGCCCTGATCTCCAGCACAGGGCCCTTCGCTGCCTGCCTCTCCGTCCTAGGGGCCGAGAGCTACTTCCGGAGCTGCGTGGCGGGGATGTGCGATGCCCTCGGTGACCCTTCTTCCATGTGCGACACCATGCAGGACTTCACTAAGCTCTGCGTCAAGGCCGGAGTCCCTGTCCACGCCTGGAGGAACTCCACTATCTGCCGTACGTCGCTTTCATCACTTCCTGTTATTTAGTTACGTTGCGGCAGCTTCCTCTTTCAGAGTTCCTTTTCATAAACTCATCAAATCAACATTTATTTGTACAGCCCTTTTTACAAGCAATGTCACAGAGGGCTTCACATATGCCCATAGAACTGCCCCTCAACCAACCTAAACCCTCAAAGAAGGAAAAACTGGAAGAAACTCATGACTTGTAATCCAAGTTAGAAGGTATTCCTTTGAGACCACTCCCATTTAACACATCACCCCCCACCTCCCTCCCGCTTCCTCCCCTGATCTTTAGCCTTGGAGTGCGGCGCAAACAGCCACTACAACGCCTGTGCTGAGGGCTGCCCGGAGGTGTGCTCCGCCATGGACGCGGCGGTGGCGGGACCGTGCGGCAGCTGCCAGGAGAGGTGCGAGTGCGACGCCGGCTTCAAGCTCAGCGTGGTGGGGTGCGTCCCGGCCGAGGACTGCGGATGCTGGATGAACGGAAACCATTACGAGGTAAGGTGTTGGGAGTTGGAGGTATAACGGGGAGGCAATGGGGTAACGATTCAACCAGGGCGTGGGGGTGTTGACCGTGCTGTCTCCCTGGTCTGGTTCAGAGAGGAGTCTCTTTCATGGACAGCGACTGCAGGTATGAGTGCAGGTGCATGGGCAACAACAACATCCGGTGTCTGTCCACATCCTGCGGCGCGGACGAGGTGTGCACGGCTGTGGACGGCGTCCACGCCTGCCGCGCCTCTGCCCCCGTCACCTGCAGCGTCTACGGAGACCCCCACTACATCACCTTTGACGACAAGAAGTACATCTTCCAAGGGGGCTGCAGCTACACCCTGGCCACCACCTGCGGCGGGCACACCCCCGTCCAGTTCACCGTGAGCGGACGGAACCAGAACCCGGGCAGCCGGCCCTGGTCCACCCTGGACTCCGTGACCCTGCGGGTCCAGGAGCTTCAGATGCTCTTAGGCCACAACCTGGACGTCTACGTAAGCATGAACGACCACCAAACGCTGCCCTGCATCTGTAATGGGGCTAATTGTAGCAGGTTGCACTAATACACAAGTGTCCAATCCTGGTCGTCGAGGGCCGCTGTCCTGAAGGTTTTTATATGTTTCCCTGCTCCAGCACACCTGACTCTAATGGGAATGGGTTGTTATCAAGCTCTGCGGAAGCCTGATAACGACCTTTCGTTTCAATCAGGTGCGCTACAGCAAGGAAACATCTAAAACATTCAGGACGGTAGCCCTCAAGGAACAAGACTGGCCATCCCTGCACTGGTACAACGAACGATGAACCTGACCAATGAGCTCAGCCGGTTCAGGCGTAGTTCGGTATTCGTCACCACGGTTACGTACTGTAAACAGAAGGGAGTTCTCCGGCGATAGCCTCACTACAGCTGTTTCCTGAACAGATCCCCCCGGTAACGAACGTCCCATTGTGCCGCAGGTGAACGGCAGTTTGGCTTCGCTGCCCACGGAATACAACGGGACCTCCAACGGATACTCGGTGCGAGCGTTCCGGAAGGCGCAGTTCGTCGTCGTGGAGACGGACTTCGGTCTGAAGCTCCAGATGGACGGCGAGGGCAGGCTCTTCCTGCGGGTGGACGAGCGCTACCACGCCGAGATGTGCGGCCTGTGCGGCACCTACTCCAACGACCAGGAAGACGACTTCCTCATGCCGGATGGCAGCTTCACCTCGGACAGCTTTGAGTTCGGCAACAGCTGGAGAGAGGTGGACGGTCAACAGTGAGTCACTTTACTGCTTCCCAGAAAAGGAATTTAATCGTGTCGTTAAGCCTGCAGGCTTAATATATCAACGATAATGTTCGCTTAAGTAATACATCAGCCATTAAATGGATAAGACACGCAGCCAGATTAAAAGATTTACCACAGAAAACAACATGGACCGTGTTTTTTCCTCCCCTCTTCGAACCCCACCCCCCTCTCCCCCCAGCTGCATCGCCCGGCCCAGTTTGCCCGTTGCCTGCGACCCCTACCTGGAGAGCGAGGGCTCGGCCGAGTGCGAGAAGCTCGGGGGGGAAGCCTTCCGGCCCTGCCACGGCATCCTGCACGCCCAGATCTACATGGAGAGCTGCCAGTACGACCACTGCACCTCGGGCGGGGACCCCCACGTGCTCTGTGCCTCCCTGGAGACCTACGTGGCGGCCTGCCAGGTGGCCGGGGTGGAGCTGGGGGACTGGAGGAACGGCACGGCCTGCGGTGAGAGCCTCGCTGGGGTGACGCCGTGGGGAGGAGAGGGAGGAGGGAGAGGAGGGGGGGGGGGAGGAGGAGGAGGAGGAGGGGGAGGAGGAGGGAGAGGAGGAAGGGGAGAGGAGGGAGAGGAGGGGGAGGAGAGGGAGGAGGGAGAGGAGGTGGAGGAGGGGGAGGGGTAGGAGTGAGAGGAGGAGGAGGAAGAGGTGGAGGAGGAGGAAGATTAGCTGGCCTTGAAACTCTTTCGGCTCAGTTCCCCTTCTCTCTTGTTTCACCAGTACTTCCCTGTACTGTTTTAGGAACTCTATATTTTTATTGTGTGTTGTAATACTGACCTGTCCCTCTCCTCTGTTTCAGAAGTTCTCCCCACCCCCCCAACACCTGCCCCCAGTACACCTGCCCCCAGTACACCTGACCCCAGTACACCTGACATGACTGGTAAGAATGAACTCATTCATTATATTCTTATGTGCATTTGATGGGTAGTTAGAACTCATACACATCAGTCATGTTGTTCAATGGAGACATGAGGTCACTTGCCTCTTTGGATACATAACATAGGGTCAACATCATCTCTTAGTCTCTTCTGATGAGCGTGTGTTTACGGTCTTCCGCAGTTTGCCCCCTGAACTGTAACTTCGATGATAACCTGTGTGAGTGGGAGCAACTCGTTCAGGACAGCTTTGATTGGACAAGAATAACGGGACCAACCCCCTCTGACCTCACTGGACCTGTCAGCGATCACACCTCTGGACGTAAGGGCTTAACAAACATGTGCAGCTCTACCGTTTAAGATGAAAGCAATCAATGCCAGATAAAAGGATGAAATACAACCGTATATATATATGTAGCAATTAAAAACATATTAGTTTGATATCTCTGTTTAGCCTGGGTTACAAAATACAAAAGACAAAGTCTATCAAATACAGTTTTACGTAGGTCTTCCTAAACTAAATCTCAAAGTTAAAGTTAAGTTACTTAAATACATACACAGAGAGTGATTAAAAAGTGTTGTCTTTGGCCCAGATGGTTCATATATCTACATTGAGGGTGACGGCATGCACCATGGGGACTCGGCTCGCCTCCTCAGCGCCTCCTGCCAGCTCCCAGGCCAGTCCTGCCTGCAGTTCTACTACCACATGTATGGGCAGGCCACAGCCATGGCCCTCAACATCTACCAGCTGCACCAGGGCAAGGCCACCAAGATATGGTCACAGGTCAACAACCAGGGCTCCTCGTGGCTTCCTGCTGCCGTTGATGTTGACGTCTCGGGGCCGTACCAGGTAAGATCTATCCGTGCTAACACTCCAAAAGGACCGTCGATACTTTATTGTCCGTGCGAAAAAGTGTACTGTGTTGCAAGGGTGTCAAATCCTGGTCCTCAGGGCCACTGTCCTGAAAGTTTGAGATGTTTCCCTGCTCTAGCACAACTGATCGAAATGAATGGTCATTATGAGGCCAAAGAGCTTAACGACAACCCATTCATTAGCGTCAGGTGTGCCGGAGCAGGGAAACATCTCAAACTTTTGGCGCAGCGGCCCACGAGGACCAGCATCTGAGACTTCTGTACTGCCTGTAGGTTGTTTTAAAGCCTGGAACGATCGATGGACTTAACCTAATAGGCCTTAGATCAGGGGTGGGCAATCCTGGTCCTCAGGGCCCACTGTCCTGCATGTTTTCGGTGTTTCCCTGCTCCAACACACCTGATTCAAGTGAATGAGTCACTATGAAGCTCAGCAGAAGCCTGATAATGACAATTCATTTGAATCAGGTGTGTTGGAAGGGGGAAACATCTAAAACATGCAGGACAGTGGGGCCCTGAGGACCAGGGTTGAGAACCACTGCCTTAGATCGATGGCTTTAGACTGCGATGTCATCGCACCACATCAGAGCGTGGCGTGAGGGTGCGGAAGGAGTGACTCCATCTTGTTTCGTCCCCCCGTCAGATCATCATCGAGGCCATCCGAGGTTCGGACCCTGCGACTGACGTAGCCGTGGACGACATCTCCGTCCAGCCGGGCTCCTGCTCAGGTAGGTGTCACCGTCATCATGTGACTCGGGAAACGTGCGTAGAAAGACACGCGCATCATCTCGTACGCATTTTCACGTTGGGCAGGTCATTCCGATATGGGCGACCATGAGGCGTTGGTTCCTTCCGTTCCAGAGGACGACGTTGTCTCACTTCCAGGTGAGCTCAGTCAAAAACAGAGACTTACCGTATTTTTCGGACCATAGGGCGCACTTAAAAGCCTTTATTTTTCTCAAAAAACTACACTGCGCCTTATAATCCGAAGCGCTTTATATATGGATAAATTGTTTTGTTAACTGACCTCTAAGCGATTTTTGTGTGGTCCAAGGCACCAAATAAAAATGTTTAAGTACGACTTTGGTAAACTACAAAACCGCACCGCGTGCAGCATTACAGCTACCGTAACCAGGAGCGTCGCAAATTAATACATACTGTGCTTCACCATAATATTATTCGACTGATTTATCTGACTTTTTTATTTTTTTCGCTTAATGCGCCTTATAGTCCAGTGCGCTTTATATATGAAAAAAGTTTGAAAATAGACCATTAATTGACAGTGCGCCTTATAATCCAGTGCACCCTATAGTGCAAAAAATACGGTACATGGTTTCTTTTATTTTTTCTTCATTAAATGCTACTATCCTTCTTAGCTACATTCCCTACTCACGATCATGCGTGTGAATGCTTCCTGCAGTCTGCGACATGGACTGCAGTTTCGACGCCAACCTGTGCAGCTGGGATCAGATGATGACGGACGCTTTTGATTGGACCTGGCAGAGTGGCTCCACCCCCACCCCGATGACCGGCCCTTCGTTCGACCACACTCGTGGAGGTAATGTTGCGTCGTCATCCTCGGTCAAAGAATTCGGCTCTTGAGGGGCGAAGGTGACGATGTACAAACCGTCAAGTGCAATAAGGAACAGTTCTCTTTCAATCCCCGGGAACATGCTGTAAATTCCACTGCTATCTTTTTGTAATCTCGAACCTTATCTCTCTCTTTACCGTTAATGCGTCCTCTTCCGCACCAGATGCCACCGGTCACTACCTGTACATTGAGGCAAGCGGCTCGCACTGGGGAGACACCTCTCGTCTAATCAGCTCCGAGTGCTCAAATCCGGGGCCAAAGTGTCTCCAGTTCTGGTACCACATGCACGGCTCCGCCGAAACCATGGGCCTGCACGTCTACCTGCTCCAGGGGCGCTTGGCCGATGGGGTGTGGTGGAAGAGGAACGACCAGGGAGATGAGTGGAGACTGGCTAAGGTGGACCTCAACACCACCGGTCCCTTCCAGGTACGGAGATCCAGAGTCGGATAGGATGCGGTTGGCAGGAAGCACTTTGTAGTATGCATGCATGAATGGTGTTTCCAGATTCTTCCTGCGATGCTGAGGGTGCTGATGTTGGGGGTTTACCTTTGAACTTCAGATCATCTTCGAGGGACGGAGGGGGTCAAATGAGGAGTCGGACGTGGCCATAGATGACGTGTCTCTTCGTCTAGGAGACTGTGCCGGTACCAAACTTTTGGTCTTTGGTCTTTAGATGACATAACAATGTGGATGGGATTTTGTTTCGTAACTGTGATGCTGTTTTGTCAACCACAGAAGGACCACTGCCTCCAACCACGGAAAAACCCCAGTATCCAACCACAGGAGGACCCCTGCCTCCAACCACAGGAAGACCCCTGCCTCCAACCACAGGAAGACCCCTGCCTCCAACCACAGGAAGACCCCTGCCTCCAACCACAGGAAGACCCCTGCCTCCAACCACAGGAAGACCCCTGCCTCCAACCACAGGAGGACCCCTGCCTTCAACCACAGGAAGACCCCTGCCTCCAACCACAGGAAGACCCCTGCCTCCAACCACAGGAGGACCCCTGCCTCCAACCACAGGAAGACCCCTGCCTCCAACCACAGGAAGACCCCTGCCTCCAACCACAGAAAGACCCCTGCCTCCAACCACAGAGAGACCCCTGCCTCCAACCACAGAGAGACCCCTGCCTCCAACCACAGAAAGACCCCTGCCTCCAACCACAGAGAGACCCCTGCCTCCAACCACAGAGAGACCCCTGCCTCCAACCACAGAGAGACCCCTGCCTCCAACCACAGAGAGACCCCTGCCTCCAACCACAGAGAGACCCCTGCCTCCAACCACAGAGATACCCCTGCCTCCAACCACAGAGAGACCCCTGCCTCCAACCACAGAGAGACCCCTGCCTCCAACCACAGAGAGACCCCTGCCTCCAACCACAGAGAGACCCCTGCCTCCAACCACAGAGAGACCCCCGCCTCCAACCACAGAAAGACCCCTGCCTCCAACCACAGAGAGACCCCTGCCTCCAACCACAGAAACACCCCTGCCTCCAACCACAGAAACACCCCTGCCTCCAACCACAGAAACACCCCTGCCTCCAACCACAGAAACACCCCTGCCTCCAACCACAGAAACACCCCTGCCTCCAACCACAGAAAGACCTCAACCTCCAACAACTGTGAAACCAAGTGAGTTTTCACATTATGGTAAAAAGCTACAAAAACATAAACCGTTATACTCAAATAACCCTTTGTTGTCTTTTCACTCTAGCGCCCTCTTGCCCTAAGAACAGCCATTACACCACGTGCATCTCAGCCTGCCAGCCCACCTGTAAGCACCTGCACGGCCCCCCCGCCTGCCAAGCGGACGAGCCTTGTGTGGAGGGCTGTGTGTGTGACGACGGCTTTGCGCTCAAAGACAGAGTGTGTGTGCCCATCCAGCAGTGTGGCTGCGTCGACCAGAGCGGCAACGTCCATCAAGTGAGTAAAGAGGTCCATAAATCTGACCGACAACACTATTTGAAACTCAGACTCAAGCCAACAAGTGAGTCCGATTCAAAAATGATTTATTTGTAAAATATCTGTAGTGTATTTTACATCGTATTCATTTTTTGTATTAGTATGCCACACATATGTTCTATGTTTGCTCATTCCTGCCACAGTGAATTCTATGTTTGTTAATCTTGCATAGCGAATAAACCCCATTCTGATTCTGAAAAGAACTGAATGAGCTCATTGGCGTTCTTCATCTGCCTTCCAGTTTGATGAAGTCTGGTACACAAACCACTGCAGCGAGAAGTGCGAGTGCGAGAAAGAGGACGGAGTGGGAGAGATCGATTGCGACGACGAAGACTGCGACGGCGATTCCGTTTGCCTCCAAAACGAGCAGGGCCAGTTTTACTGTAAATCTACAGGTGAGCCCACAACTCAGAAACCATAACATAATAACATAAACCAATCCATCCACTGCTCGTGGATGGAGAATGTGTCGTTGAGCGTCCAGATGGAAGGTCGTTACTCAAATTGAGACTAGTCGGGGGTTCAACGTCGATGTCTTCTCTTGTAGACTTCAGCGAGTGCAGCATCAACGGAGACCCGGAGTACAGGACTTTTGACAACATGAAGCACGAATTTAAGGGCCGCAACTCCTACGTCCTGGTCCAGACCGCTGACCTGCCAAAGAACCTTCCGGAAGTTCACATCGAGGGCATCAATATGGTGATTGACAACCGTGATGGAGAACAAAACAGAATGAGAGACGACAGCAGCAGCAGTGAAGAGGACAGCAGAGAGGACAACGACGTCATGCGTCTGAGAAGCCTGAAGATCCGCGTCTACAACCACACTGTGGAGTTTCTGAAAAACAGGAAACTGGTGGTGTGTATTCAGGCCTTAGGACTGTCGCTCTGTCTGTCCCGCAGTCTGCATGCCTGGGGCTTGTGTTTAGGATATGTGCCTGTGTGCTTGTGCGTGGGAGGGTGGCGGCTGTGTGTGTGAGAGAGAGAGAAAAAGAGAGAGAGAGGTGAGCCAAATGGACCCTTGCCAGATCAGATATGGGAGATCCATGAAAAGACTGATGACAAGACATAGCAAATCTACTCGTGTTTGAGTGACAGGGACAGGTCTTTGGAACACTCCCTAAATCTCACTCTCACTTTCACACACTCTATCTCTCTCTTTCTCTCCCCCCTCTTTCTCTCCCCCCTCTTTCTCTCTCTCTCTCTCTCTCTCTCTCTCTCTCTCTCGAGGGAAGTAGTACATGTACACATTTCAACCTCACTCATCCTTTATCTCTTTTTTAATATCTCCCTCCCTGTCTCTTTCATGCGCCCTTTGTTTTGGTCTACCTCTAGCTGGATGGGAGGACCACTCGTCCCCCTGTCTCTCTGGGCAACGGCCTCCAGATTCGTGAGAGATCCTCTCGTATCTACCTGAAGACAGACTTTGGCCTCTCTGTAGAGTTTGATGGGAACAAAAGAGCAGGTGACACATCCCTCGATCGCTATCCATTTTCTGAAGAACAAACTGTAAAAAAAGAAAAGATTAACAAGGAAATCACGACTACTATTCACTATTCACCATCAATTCTTGTCTCAGACCTAGTCAAATATTCATTTTTTATGGCGTAAAAAGGAGCTGAACTATACATTGATTCATGTAATAACCGTTTTGCACTTCTGGTTGGATGCTAACTGTATTTCGTTACCCTGTACTTGTACCTGTGTAATGACAAGGAAGTTGAATCTAATCTAATCTGTGCAGAGATCGTCCTGCCACACGAGTACAAGAGGAAAGTCGGGGGCCTTTGCGGGAACTTTGACGGTAAACGGAAAAACGACCTGATGAAGCCGAGCGGGGACCAGGCCAAGAATGTTCTGGAATTCGGCGAGAGCTGGAGAGTTCCACTCCACCGGCGGGTGTTCCGACAAATGTACGAACAAGCGCAACGATTGGATGAAGTGTTATTTTTTAATGTATTTTTAATATATGGATTTAACATGACAGTAAATTTGCCTATTGTTGGTTTTCACGACCGTTTCTATGTTTGTGCTTCCCCAGGTTTAACCACGGCCAGGTGTGATGCTCATGGTTTAGTTAATCTACTACGCTTCTGGACACTGGCCTCGTTGAAGACCCACCCACCCAAATCCCTAACTAAGAGGCTGAAAATAACCTGTTCTGGAGCATTCTACACTGTCACACAAATTAGTGTCCCACCCTTAAAAATGTCCTATTCATTCCAAAATGATGTATATATTATTTCAACAATTTACTTTACTTTTTAGGATTAAGTGATTTTAGCATATATTGGGCTGAGCCAGGCATTACATGGAATGTATGTACATAGGATTCAAAATAAACAAATGCTGTAATAATGCTGTTTTTTTTGTTATTTGTTCTACAAAATGTGTTTCAATCGTGATATTATTTATCTGTGCTCAGTACTAACTAGAAATAAATAGTGTGATTATACGATTGTAGTGTTTCATGTTTTCGTGTTCTCAAGAAAAGGTCAAGTATGTTTGATTTTTTTTGTGGCTTGTTCTACAAGTTGGAAAGTCATTGTCATTGTAAAGTCATTAAGTCACGCCTGAAGGGCTGAATAGACATACAGGATTCTCTGGATTGTACTGACATTTCCATGTTGTTCATCTGGTAAAAGTCATTACCCACAGAAACAGGTAAGACAGGGAAATAGTTTGGCAGACAGTGGTAGTGTCCTTGTGTGGAGTGTGCCTCTGTGTTATAAGTCTTCACAGTGTAAACAGCATTGAGATCTGCAAATTCCCCACAAAAAAAACTATTATCTTATTCTGAGACATCAGTATGGATGGATGGACTTTGCTGGTGCTTCTGGTTCCACTGCTCCAACTTAACATATATGACGGTAAGAAATGTTTTACTCTATGACCTTGTACATTCTTAGGGTTTTCTATCTAATGTTATATTCCCCCGGTTATACCCCCCACACACACACACACACCTGTACAGCTGGTGCCCACTTTGTACTTATGTTATTTGTACTTCTATGTTATTTGTACTTCTATGTTATTTGTATCCTATTTGTATTGTATTTTTACACTGTATTTTCGGTAGTCCTGTAAATTTTTTTGTATTATGTCACGTATCTGTTCTGTGTTTGCTCTTCTCTGTCACAGTGAATTCTGTGTTTGTAAATCTTGCATAGCAAATAAACCTGATTCTTATTCTGATTCTAATGCTTTTTTGAAACAGAGCTTTTCAACCTCTTAGTTATATGACCCCGTAGGGTCTGTCATTTATTATTATTTTTTTTATTATTAAACCCTTTCATTACAAAAAAGGACAATCTTAGTTTCTAAGAAGCTCCTTTCCATTTGATCCAGTTAAAAATGCCACTTTAAAGTTTCGATTAATTTTGTTGTCCATCTAGTTCCAAACAGACCCATATTATCACAATGAGACCATATGTTTTTGAATCTATATTGTTAATCTATTTAACCAGTACATTCATCTACTATTTGATATACAATAGATATATAGTAGAATATACATATATCTAAGTATCTAACTAATGGGACAATGTGTAAACTTTTAAACCTGATCATGTGCTTTTTAGTATAACTCAAATATCTTTTTTAGGCCGCATTCTTTTTCCTTTCATCTTCCGTGCGATTTCTATAAATTGACGAAGATTATCTGGAATAGTTTCAGAGTATTTTAATAGGGTAGTTTTCTGGGTGTATTTTCTTACTTACTACTAATACTTGGGTTTTGTGTTCAGTTTATTTTGGTGTATTAGTGTAGAGAAAACAGCCACCTACCTCCAGCCCTACCGAATCCACCCGTTTACCTGTTCTTAAGAGCACCCACCTCTTCCACCCCTCCTCAGCCACCTATATATCGGCTCCATCTCCAACTCCCTCCACCCTGCCGTCCGACCCAGCCACCTTGACATCTGCTCCATCTCCAACACCCTCCGCCCTGCCGTCCGACCCAGCCACCTTGACATCTGCTCCATCTCCAACACCCTCCGCCCTGCCGTCCGACCCAGCCACCTTGACATCTGCTCCATCTCCAACACCCTCCGCCCTGCCGTCTGACCCAGCCACCTCCCCATCCACCACCTCAACCAGTACAAAGGGTAGGTGATAGCTGGATTATCAGTATTTGATCCGTAAAAATCATATTAGGATTTCATAGCATGTTGGATATTTGACATTCTGACGGTTGTGTTGTCATTCCAGGCAGCTGTGCCAGCCCTTTTGTACTGTGCTGCACAGGCCATAACAGTAGCTGTAGGAGAATTGACTCAACTGCTAAAGTGATGTGTTACTGTGACGAGATCTGTCAGACTGTAAGCGATTGCTGCCTGGACTACCAAATAACATGCCAACAATGTAAGAAAACAGCTTGAATACACTATCATAGGTATATTTAATTTGTTTATCTTCAACTCAAGTCTCTGGTGTTATTTTCTGAAGCCCTCAGCACCATTGCCAGTCCAACACCAGTGGGAACCAGCGCAAAGACTTCTATATCGACTCAAGCACCACTATTTAGTCCTAGATCCACCGCAGCACCACTAAGTAGCCCTACATCCACCGCAGCAGCACTACCTAGTCCTACATCCACCCCTACACCACTAACTAGTCCTACATCTGCCTCAGCACCACTAACTAGTCCTACGTCAACCCCAGCACCACTAACTAGTCCTTCATCCACCCCAGCACCACTAATTAGTCCTACGTCCACCCCAGCACCACTAACTAGTCCTACGTCCACCCCAGCACCACTCATTAGTCCTACATCCACCCCAGCACCACTAACTAGTCCTACGTCCACTCCAGCACCACTAACTAGTCCTATGTCCACCCCAACTAGTTCCAGATCCACCCCAGCACCTCTAACTAGTCCTACATCCACTCCAGCACCACTAACTATTCCTACATCCACCCCAGCACCACTAACTAGTCCTACGTCCACCCCAACACCACTTATTAGTCCTACATCCACCCCAGCACCAGTAACTAGTCCTATGTCCACCCCAACTAGTTCTAGATCCACCCCAGCACCACTAACTAGTCCTACATCCACTCCAGCACCACTAACTATTCCTACATCCACCCCAGCACCACTAACGAGTCCTACGTCCACCCCAGCACCACTAACTAGTCCTACGTCCACTACAGCACCACTCACTAATCCAACGTCCACCCCAGCACCACTAACTAGTCCTACATCCACCCCAGCACCACTAACTAGTCCTACATCCACCCCAGCACCACTCACTAGTCCTACATCCACCCCAGCACCACTCACTAGTCCTACATCCACCCCAGCACCACTCACTAGTCCTACATCCACCCCAGCACCACTCACTAGTCCTACATCCACCCCAGCACCACTAACTAGTCCTACGTCCACTCCAGCACCACTCACTAATCCAACGTCCACCCCAGCACCACTAACTAGTCCTACATCCACCCCAGCACCACTAACTAGTCCTACATCCACCCCAGCACCACTCACTAGTCCTACGTCCACCCCAGCACCACTCACTAGTCCTACATCCACCCCAGCACCACTAACTAGTCCTACGTCCACCCCAGCACCACTAACTAGTCCTACGTCCACCCCAGCACCACTAACTAGTCCTACATCCACCCCAGCACCACTAACTAGTCCTACGTCCACCCCAGCACCACTAACTAGTCCTACATCCACCCCAGCACCACTAACTAGTCCTACGTCCACCCCAGCACCACTCACTAGTCCTACATCCACCCCAGCACCACCAACTAGTCCTACATCCACCCCAGTACCACTAACTAGTTCTACATCCACCCCTGCACCACTAACTAGTCCTGCATCTACCCCAGCACAACTAACTAGTCCTACATCCACCCCAGCACAACTAACTAGTCCTACATCCACCCCAGCACCACTACTTAGTCCAACATCCACCCCAGCACCACTAACTAGTCCTACATCCACCCCAGTACCACTAACTAGTTCTACATCCACCCCTGAACCACTAACTAGTCCTGCATCTACCCCAGCACAACTAACTAGTCCTACATCCACCCCAGCACCACTACTTAGTCCAACATCCACCCCAGCACCACTACTTAGTCCAACATCCACCCCAGTACATATATCTAGTCCTACATCCATCCCAGCACCACTAACTAGTCCTACATCCACCCCAGCCCCACTAACTAGTCCAACATCCCCCCCAGTACATATATCTAGTCCAACATCCCCACCAGTACATATATCTAGTCCTACATCTTCCCCATTATCACTGGAAACTCCCAACCCCAAAACATCAGTATCTGACACAGCCTACAGTACCAACCCAGCCACACCACTAGATGGCAGCACACACTCAGATCCCAAAGGTGAACTGCTCTAGCAGGTCAACAAATAATTAAAATAGTGTGATTAACTTTAAATGCAAATTAAATTTATATTTCATCCATTGTATTTTCAGATACTGGACCACTGGTTGTATATTTAAAGTTTGTTGTCCTTTCTGGGGAGAACAGCGAGGAGGCTATTCTCAATGCCTTACAGAATGTAGGTGCAGCTACTGGAGATATATTAAACATTAGTCAACATATCAAAAGTTCTAATATACATCCGTTGATGTAAATGTAAGTCACAAGTTCATTTGGGATGATTGTGATGTCCAGCTAATTGGCATCCTCCCTTTCTCTTAAGTTTTTGGCCCAGACCCAAGCCTCCATACCAGAGGAGACCAACACCATCCTCAACATGAAGATCAAACAGATCAGAAAGACTTGATGTTAACATCTCATCTCCAGTGGTCCATTTCTCACAAACACTCTTCACACAATGTTTGAAAAACTGTGTATGCTGCAGACTTTTGCTTGAAGGGGGGAAATACAGGCAATTTTTGATTCTGTAAATTCAATATGATGCACTGCTAGAGTAACCGAAGCCACAAAGAGAATGAACGTTGCTAAAATGTTTCACCTTGCACAAGGTGTCGTTGATTCACTTCATTTGATGGCAAACAGACTTAATAACCAGTTCAACAATCTTTTTTGTAGTCTTAATAATAACATGTGTTAGCAGTGGCTTTGCTAACTGAGTTCTTTTTGTGAATTCTTTGCCATGTGGCCATTGTTTTTTAACAGCATGCTGCAAACCAAATCGCACTGTGTGGACAATAAAGGGAAACATTATGATCATTTCATGCAAACATTGGCTTCGTATGCGGTGACTGTTCATTCCTATTTCTCATTCCTATTTAGAATCTAGTCCTATAATAGTTTTGTCGTGGATCAGCCTGGTGCAGTAGGAATTTCCCCATTTGACACGGTGTGGCTCTGAATCCATCTGTCTCCCTCCTTCTGCTGGTGCCCCTGGTCTGCTTAAGGAGGTGTTAAAGAGCAGACAGGATGAGAACGATATTAAATTATAGAGGAAAGAAAAACAACCCACTGACAGGCTACAGGCCCAGATTCTGTTATTACAGTCCTTCTCCCCCTCTCTCTCCCCCTCTCTCCCCCTCCCTCCCTCCCTCCCCCACCCCTCCCCCCCTCTCTCTCTTTCTCTCTCTCTCTCTATATATATATCTCCCTCTCTCACCTGACGCAGGTCATTCGGTTGTGGCCTTCAATCTAAAGAGCCTCCCTATAAGTCACGTTCTGCTTCTGTAATCATAAGTTACGTGTGTGTTGCGTGCGCCTGATTCGACCCTCAAACCCCACTGTTGACGCTAGCTGTAACCGAGCAGTGGACTGGTTGCTCTAAGGGATCAGAGTCAAATACACAGAGGGCCCAAAAAATGTATTGGCTATAAGCAGAGGGCCGGACTGGTTCAATGTTTATTAAAACATATTGAAATGATTGCACGTAGCCTATTGAACCAAGACCTAATACAGTGTATTATTACAGCCTTCTGTAGCCTTTGTTCCGTGTCCATATTCTTGTCTTTGTCTGTGTGTTTCTTAGACGTTTCATGGTGCCTTCTTAGATTGTATTCTTTCATTACAGCCAAACTTTCTCCACACAGAAGACACACAGGTTTGTAATGTACCTCAGTGAACATGTACTCTGCCTCCCACCTAGCTTGAAACCCCCTGTTCTCAGCATCCACCTTCCGTTTAGCCATTTTTGGGGGAGGAGGTAGCTGAAAGTGGACATCTGCTCTGACTGCTAATGAATGATGAAGCCAAGGTCCGCTTGCTGCGCTGCAGTGAGTTTGCGGGTTACCGTTGCATTGTGGTAAATGTAGTATTGGTGCGGCTACAGCCTGCGGGCCGGTTCTAATACTAATCAAATATCATCCCGGAGGCCATAGATAATTCATTTGCGGGCCGGATTCGGCCCTCGGGCCTTGACTTTGACATATGTGCTCTAAAGTGCATCCCACTCTCAGGAAACGTTCAAAAAGCTCCGCTCTCCATTTTCACGGGGCGACTTTATGCCCCGTAAGCGGTGCGCGTCTTTCAAATTAGGAACGCATGTGCTCATTAAAGCCGTCGTCACATAATCCCGCTGCGCCACTGATGTGCGGTCTGTGGACTGATAGACTGCGGTTCACCTTTCCACCTTTTGCCAGTGCGTTCCAAACTCATACCAAAGAGGTCAGCAACAGGTTACATGAACCATCTTGCTCTGGATCAGAGGATCCCTTTACAACAAGGTCATAGTTGACTAATCGGGCAAAAAATGTGGCAAATGAAAAAATCAGCTAAATACATTTGAACTCATCATTCTCTCCATTTTATTGAACTTAGCCCATTTCATCAAGCACTTTTACATGGCATGGTTAGACGGCGTGATTGAAGTATCGAAATCAATGCATCGTTGACATTTCTCAGCGTGTGAATCTCCGGAATTTGTACAGGGCTCTGAAAGCATCCGTTTGCCCTACGCACAAACGGCCCGCTCGCACCGAATCCGTCCAGCATTCACTCTGACGCTCCGCCGTGGCGCGTGATCTTGGAGCCCCTCCTCTCCTCCAGCGCGTCTCTCGGAGGGAGCCGGTCCCCTCGGCTCTCAGGTTCCTCCTCTCCGACGGGCCCCCCCCTCTCGGGTCTGCGCCCCTGATTGTTGTTCAATTGCATGGAGGGAGAGTCGACCTGGACGAGGGAGGGAGGGAGGGGGGGGGGCAGGGGATGGGGGGACGGGGGACGAGAGGGGGGGGAATCTCCGAAATCACTAGCAGCTCTGCCCTGAAATAGCTCCGCATGGACGTTTTCCTGGATTCCTGTCAAAACATCTCCCTCCCTGCTCTCCCTCACGGACGGCCCCAGCGTTCAGAGGACGCACTCGTCTTCAAAGTCGAACCTTTCCCCCGTCGAAGGGCCTGCGTTGAATTTGGGCAGGGCCGCGGCCCCCCCGCTCATGAACTCCTCGTAGGGGTCCTTCGCTCCCTTCTCGCTGCGGATGAAGTTCTTGAAGAGCGTCAGCGCCAGGAAGGAGTAGAAGAACATGACGAACAGGATGTAGAAATAGGCGTTGTCGTAAGACCGCCGGAGGTCCAGGGCGAGGGGCGAGGTGGGGCCGGCCGCGACGCCCGACGAAGCGTTGCGGTGGTCGTTGCCCCCGAGGTCGGTGTCCAGTTCCTCCCGGATCATTTTCTTGCAGTGGCTGAGCAGAGCCAATAGGAGGGTCCGGTTCATGATGAAAACTTCTCAGAGAGGGAGAGAGAGAAAGACGATCAAGGAACTTAAGAACTGAAAATAAGGGAGAGAGAAAATCAAGAAAGAAAAGTGAAGACGTGAGCTAGGAGACGGTAGCGACTAGGTTTTGAGGGGAGAAAGAGAGAGTGAGCGAGCGAGCGAGGGAGGGAGGGAAGGAGGACTAACCTCCTGGAGGTCTGCTTTGGGAACGGCATGCTGGCCCTCGCCCTCGGCCCTCAGCGCTCTCCTAACGCCGCTGATATGAGGACATTTCTGAGATAAAGCCCCCCTGGCTAACGTCACTGGTGCTGCCAGCCTGACGCTCCCTCCCTGGCTGGGATCGTCCGACATCGCAGCTCCCATTTCCAACATGGTCGTCGTTCACGTTGCGGACAGATCGGTACTGAGACCGTACAGACGCCAAACATTAAAGAATGTAATGGCACTTAGGAATAGTACGGCACTTCACATAATCTAATGTGCTTTAGAACAATCTGTTGGTCCCCATACGGTGACTTTCCAGTGTTGTTTGTTGTATCTCTTGCTTTATGTTCACAATCGTTGTGTTATGCATTTATAGTTCTTCCCTTGGCACTTATTGGTTCTCATGATGTATGATTCACGATCTAAAAAACCCCCACTGTGTTCGGGGTCTATCACGTCGCTATGCTCAATGACCGATGCTCTTTGTAAAAGCTCTCTCTTGTAAGTCGCTTTGGATAAAAGCGTCTGCCAAATGAATACATGTAAATGTAAACATGTTCAGGTTACGCTGGCAAATCACACAGCATCACCTCCCTCTCCCAAACACTCACAGGCAAACAGACACTGCCCTTAAACATTTCCCATCTCTCACCCTCTCGTTCCTTCCAAATAACTTGATTCCCCTCTTCCCCTCCCTCCCTCCCTCCCTCTGCCCTGATTTACTCTGGATCGGAGGGGGGTGCGTGTGGGAGGAGGGGCGGGGGCAGTAGAAGCTTGAGGGGTAGTTGTCAGCTCTGGTCAAGTAGTCTCCTCCATTTCAAAGGGAAGGGGGGGTCAGAGGTTAAGTTGTCTCCAGTGTGTGCTGGCTTGACTGGCACTTCATTCCAGGACGGCCCCCTTTGGCTACTTCATCCATTGTGTTCAACAAGCTAAAGCACTTGTAAAGGGACAGTTTTTCTGACCGCTAAGAAAATACCGAAATCCGATCAGGCTTTGATCAGGACCGTGTAGCCGCACGCACGCAAAACTGCAGGCGCGCACGTTCGCGTATGAAGGCAAAAGGAGAGGCATGTGAATGTTTGTTCAGCGAAGCTCTCAGTCGCAGGAACTCGTAAACACTGGCTGCGCCGTTAGACGTGAGCGCTGTCTCTCCTTCCGATACACGCTCGCACACACTCGCACTCTCGCTCTCACACACACACACACACACACACACACCCACACACACAAGCACATTAAAATGAATGGCACGGGCAGCTGCAGGCACCTGATCCCTTCATCCCGCCGAGAAAAAGTAAAGGAAGAACAAGAAGCCATAAAACTCACCGATATCAGTAACTTGCGAAGTGTTCGAAGCGAGATGGGGGTTTTGGCTCTTTTTTTACCCCCCCCCTCCGTCTGGAGGCAGAGGGGGAGCGCTGGACGGCTGTGGCCCCTGAACTCTGCAGGGACGCCGGCAGTGAGTGATCTCCCTGCAGGCCCGGGCGCTGTTGTGTTTGGGTCATTTACAGGGGCCTCTGCTTTACTCATCAACGGCGCGAAGTGGCCCTCGGGGAGAGGGGATTTGTCAGACAGTGGTATTTACGAAAGAGGAGATATTTATGAATGACCGGGGGGGGGGGGGGGGGAGGGGGACGAGCTTTGGAAACGCACGGGTGGGGTTGGACGCCGGGGGGTGGGGGGCGGGAGGGATCGCTTTGGTTTCGCAGTCGTCCGACGACAATGAGAAACGCGCTCTGTTAAGCATTTGTTGCATGTGTCGCGGGGGGGGGGGGGGGTGTCGAGGGAGGGAGAGAGAGAGAGGGAAATTTAATTATTTTCCACTCAAATCAAACACAGGGGTCTTCTGACGAAGAACCACAACAATCGGCCGCTGACGATCGCTTCCGAGAGACCGTACGAACTTCAAGGGAGAGGTCAAAGGTCAAGCCGGAGAGCGATACTTTACTTGAGAGTATGTCTGTACTATTTTGTTTTGTGTTATGATGGTTATGTCTCCCGTACCCTCCATCAGCATTATTCATCACAAAACCAAAGTATCTAACCGAGTGCTACCCTCGTTTCTTAATGGTTTCTTAGCAAATCGACGTCACCATACAAAACCCCCATCGCTTCCTCACATTTTAATATAGTTTATTATAAATAGTAAATAGCGCTGCATTCGACACCAGACATATTACAACGAAATCATTTTATGCAGTCATAAAGGAACAATTATATACGTATAGAAAAGCGTCTGGAGAGAGACGTAAGACTTGGTCAGCGGTAGAGAGAGTGCTGTGGTCAGGGACACAGAGGCAGTTACTGAATAAATACTGACAAGACCTGATCAATTGATTTGTTGGATCAGATATCATTGTTTACAACGATAACAGCCACCGTCTGATCTGTGACCCAAATGTCCTTCAGTCAACGTAGACCGTCTAGGAGAGGTGAACTGAACCCATATACATTTTACTTAGTGTCCAGTAAAAAACAAAACAAAGAAACGTTGAATCACAAAGCCCAGTGGCCGATGGGTAATGGTGTT
>CM059328.1:10182554-10250054 GCA_030340685.1 Protosalanx chinensis
TACACATGGTTCCTCTTACTTCACTTCCTCGCTTTTCGACGGACCGGGCCCAGCGTCGGTTTGAGAACCGCGGAGTCGAGTTCCCCTACCCGGCTGCCCATTCACCCCCAACCCCCACACTCCCTTCAGAAATCACCCGGCGGAACGTTCTAGAGAGAAGAGCGAGTCGGATAAAGAGCTCGCGCTACGTCGCCGTTTCGTTGCGTTTCTCCATTTTGCCGCCCGGGATGAGCGACGAAAATAACCGTGGGAGTTTCGTCGACGGCGTGAAAGGGACTCGCGGACAAACGACATTATCGATGCGCTGAGCGTGAAGAGAAAAACAGCTCCCTTGTCTGTCTATTTCCATTCTCATGCAACTTGTCCTTTCTCAGTCTCCCTCCCCCACGTTCTCTCATTTGATGCCCTAAATTCACCGTGTCCTTGTGGGGCCAGCGAGGAGGGGGCCAAAGGCTACGTGGGAAAAAGAGATATGTGTGTGTGTGTGTGTGTGTGGTATGTGTGTAGACATTATGGTGTAGGTAGGTGTATACTTTGTGTCTGTGTGTGTGTGTGTGTGTAGTATGTGTGTAGACATTACGGTGTAGGTAGGTGTATACTTTGTGTGTGTGTGTGTGTGTGTGTGGTTAGCACTTTTTGCTCCTGATGTCAAGGGTTAAAAGGTCTCCTAGGTGATACATCGTGAACAGCTGCGGCCGGGCTTTGCGTGCGAAGAGATACCATCAAGAACGAGGGAGCGAAGAGGGGGAGAGGGAACGAGAGAACGGGACAAGATGGAGACCGTGCCAGCGGTCGAAGCCGGGGAGGACGAGATGGGGGACGGCCCGCGAACGGTCGCACGGGACGCGGACACGCACGCGCGCACCGGTCCGGCGAGCCACACACACGCTCCGTCGGACGCGTCGCCTCAGACAGTGGAGGTAATTTACGGGAGCTAAGGAGGAGGAGGCTAATCGGACGTGTCTGAGGAACATGCTCGGGTGTGACTAAACTCAAATGGGAAACACATGGAGGTTAGAACACCCAATTCATCTCGCAACAGGGGGCGTGCGTTCGCGCGCGCGCGAGCGTGTCTGCACACGCATGCGCTCGTACGCGTTTCGCCCGTCGAACCCCGCTTAAAGCTAACGGACACCGGGCCACCAGTTTTTCCGAAGAAAAACACATTCCCAGTTTGACGTCAAATATTTCTCACGATAATTAATTATGCCGAACATATTTTTGGGATATTGCCGTAAAAGTGTTTAAAATCTATATAAATGCAGGAGGGGGATTCAAAGAGAATCGCGAACGGAATTAAATGAAATCGGAGCCGAAGCTCGCTAATGAGTCTCGGGTGGTCCTTGGGGGGCTACCTGGTGCCCGCGGGCACCGTGCGGGGGCGTGGGTGACCCCTTGTATGAAGCATCTGCTTCCCAGAGGCTAGTGTGGAGGGCGATAACATGCATCTGTAGCCTGACATGCGAGGCTGGAGATAGCGGTAATTCTTCATCCCTAGCATGGCCAAAGTCTTTGGCCTCCGCTTCCTCTCGAAGACTTCCCAGATCGTAGGAAGGATTACGGAAAGGTTATCTGTCTGACCGAACACGTCTTAGATAAGGCTATCTGATCAGAACAGCGCACGAGTGCGGGTAACCGCGTGTTTGGCCGTCATCTGGTGCTGGGTGTGTGTGTGTGTGTGTGAGGTCAGGCTCTGTTTGCATGAGTGTGGGTTTGGCTTCCACGTGGGTAGGTGCGTGTCTGCGTGCTCCAGCTTGCACGTGCTCGCGTGTTCGTGCGCGAGTGAGCGTGGGTAGGTGTGTGTGTTCCTATGTGTGTGTTTGTTTGTGTGTGTATTCCTGTGTGTGTGTGTGTGTGAGTATTCCTGTGTGTGTGCGTGTGTGTGCGTGTCCATGTGTGTGTGTGTTCCTGTGTGTGTGTGAGCCTGGGTGTGTGTGTGAGCCTGTGTGTGTGTGTGTGTGTGTGTGTGTGTGTGTGTGGTGTGAGCCTTCTCTGACTGAAGCTGCAGCGGTTCCCGGGGGTGGGGCCTGTTTCGAGGTGGTTCCGGGGATTAGGCCTCTTGGGGGTGCAAAGCCTGTCCGCTCGCTGCACTGGTGAGAAAGGATTCCTGTGGTATGCTGGAGCTCAGCAGACAGACGCCTGAGAGGCTGCCCCTCCGAGAGGCTGCCCCTCCGAGAGGCTGGCCCTCCGAGAGGCTGCCCCTCCGAGAGCCTGCAGAGCCCCGCGGCCCGACCACAACCCTCCCCCACCAGAGCCAGGCCACAGAACACCAGGAGAACACTGACCCCACCTCCAGCTGAGCCCACACAGGACCCCCAGACACCGCACCTGGTTCCCCTAGCAGGTCTGGATGAGACCAGCCATGGAAAGGTCTGTCTCTACGGGAACAGTGTGATCCATACCGCTGTCGTCGAGACACGTTCTTAAACCACGGCTCGCTCAGGTTATGGGATTTTTATTTGAAATAATAACACATTCAGGAGATTTATGCAAAGCTTGGTATGGATGCTGGCATTTGCAAGTCAGTCCTGAAGTTTTTCCACTTGTCAGTTGGGAGGTTTTTATGCCAGGACACTATTAATGTCGTTGAATGAATCAATTCACATTTCCTCACTATCGCGCTATTTATTTGGGATAAATTATTGCCGCACAGCCTGAAATGGAAATGTGCGTATTGCAGATGAATACATAAATTAAAACAAATTAGCCAACAAAGTGAGTCATTTACATAATTACACAGCGTATTACAAGGAAGTAGTTTCCTCCAGTCCAATTAATTAAGACACTGGAACATTCCGTGATTGCAATTTGAGACTGCGCAAACATTCCAATGTCCCTTTGAGAGGGGCGAGATGAGATGACCACTCGGTCTGTCTGTCTGTCTGTCTCTCTCTCTCTCTCTCTCTCTCTCTGTTTTTCTTTCTTTCTCTTGTTTTGGGTTCCTCGGTTTCATCTGGATCGAGTTCAGCTTTTTTGGTTGCACGCGGGGAAAGTAGCGTGCGTAGTTGACGCGCATGTGATCGTCACAGACGTTAGCCTGAGGGTCGGCGAAGGGAGGCTGGAGATGACGAGATGACTCAGCTAAGCTCAAAACCGTGGAGTAATCGAACACAAATAGCGCCCTCCTTCCCCTTTCCACCTGCACGCCTGCGTCGAGACAGATAAAACAGGCCCTCCTAATGAAACCCTCGCCCCTTCAGGCTCCCATGGAGAGAGACGGGACTCCGGCAGCCCAGGCGTCTTTTTTATCTCTGGCCGACAGGAGACCGAGATCCCGTCTCCCTGCCTCCCTCCCTCTCTCCCCCCCCCCCTCTCTCTCTCTCTCTCAAGGGACCCGGTACCCCAGAATGCTTTGCGCGGGGCCTTGGCCACCCTTTGAGCTGGTTAAAAAGCTCGTTTTCCGCCTGTTAGCTCGGCCCCCCCTCCCCGGGTGAGGGGCGCAGGGGGGCGGGGGGGGACCCACCGTGGACGCTGATGAGTGTGTAATCGTCCGTAATTGTCTTTTCAGTTCTCATTTGTGTCATCGTTCGTCTGCCACTCATCCTCTCGTGATAGCTCGTCCTTTGACTTGTTTTCAAAATTCCCCGGACGTCTCGCTCGCTCTCACTCTCTCTCTCTATCGTTCCCTCGGCGCATCGTCCACTCGTTTTTCAAAGCGTCAACTCAAATCGAAATGGAAAACGACTTGTTTTCCCTACGACGAAACGTTTCTTGACCAAAAAAAGTGTGTGTTTGCGCCACAAACCTGCGGCGACAGCCCGTTGCTGATGGAGGGGTTGACCTGGTTGCCGTGGGTCGGCGTGGGTACGAAGCTGTCGGAGTAGCTGGAGAAGCCGTGTCGCCCGGAGGAGAGGCAGTAGGTGAGGCCCCGTCCTGGGCCCCCGCTGACGAGCCCAGCCCGGTCTGGTGCACTGAGGTGGGGGGGAGAGGCTGGGGCCTGTGGACCGTGCCAGGCTGCTCAGGAACTGCTCAGCAAAGGAACCAGAGGCCATAAGAGGATGGAGAGAACGTGGAGGAGAGAAAAAGAGAGAGAGAGAGAGAGAGAGAGAGGGGTGGGAGGGAGGGAGGGAGAGGGGGAGAGGACGGTCTTTAGTCAGTTAAGTTCATCTCGATACGTTGATATCCCGGTAATAACCATTAAAGGTCGTCGTTCATCCATGTCGAGCCTGAGAGAGAGGCGTGAAGAGCGATCGTTTCGTTTTCGCGCGAGGACTGACCTGAGAGATGGAGGTGGGGGGGTAGGGGCTGTCGGACAGCTGGTAGGGCTGGAGGCTGGACATGGCGGAGGGCGGGAAACCGCCGGGGATCAGGTGATTGAATGCCATCAGCTGATTGGCTCCTGCCTGCTTCCGCCATCGAGCTCGCCTGTTGCTAAACCACACCTGAGAATGGGGGCGGAGAATGAATCCCTCCATTTCATCTCCAGAAGTTTAAATACCACAGCTAAGTACGTTCGTGAGTTTGAGAATGGGGCCTGTATTATGTAATGGAGTGTGTATGCGTGTGTCTTTGGGAGCTGTCCGTTCAGTAGCCAACAGCTGCACAGATAGGGATCAAAACATCTGCTGGGTTGTCAGACCAATCTTAGATTTGTTCAAATAAGCGCTCGTAATCTACAGCCACAAATTGACAAAACGTGGTTAAACAAGTGGCTGTTACCACAGGCTCTAATTCGGCCGTCAGGAGGGAATTTGGTCATCGTTGAGACATTTTCCAGAAGCACCAGCGAAACCAGGAAATCCCTTCATCGCTAAAGACAGTGGGTACGGTGTGTTTGTGTGTGTGTGTGTGCGTGTGCGTACCTGTACTCTGGCCTCTGTGAGCTTGGCTCTCTGGGCCAGCTCCTCCCTGGTGTAGATGTCGGGGTAGTGCGTCCTCTCGAAGGCTCTCTCCAGCTCCTCCAGCTGCTCGGCGGTGAAGGTGGTGCGGCTGCGGCGCTGCTTCCTCTTCAGGGGCAGGCCCGGCTCCGAGTCCACGTCCGAGCCCTCGTCTGAGTGGCTGGCTGCGGAGGCGGGAACAACAGACGTACTCATTGGCTGGCTGTTTAAAAAAAACATGTAAAAGTAACGAATCCGCACGCGCGAGATGTGGTCGATTCGGCTGATTTGAATCGTCCGTTCGAGGTGGATCGATGCGAGAAAGGGAAATTTAAAAAAAGAATCCGGCTAGACCGTCTAACACTGGACAAATGAAACAGCTGAGTTGGGGAGCAGAACAAGGAGATCCCACCGGGATCAGGTTGGCTCTCCTGGGGTGATCAAAAGAGATCCCAGAGAAGGTTGGAGCAGGGCTTAGGGGGGACTGGCTACCCTGGGGTGGCTCTGTCTGGCCCTGTCTGGACACTCCGGACTGGATGGAGCCATCCGGGCTCCTGAGGCAACGCAGGTCTGTGTCCTCAAGGGAAGTCTGGCCGCAGGAACACAGAGAGAGAGAGAGAGAGGGAGAGAGAGAGAGAGAGAGAGAGAGAGAGAGAGAGAGAGAGAGAGAGAGAGAGAGGGAGAGGGAGAGAGAGAGAGAGAGAGGGGGAGAGGGAGAGATAGAGGGAGACAGAGAGAGAGAGGAAGGGGGAGACAGAGAGAGAGAAAAATAGAGAGAGAGGGAGAAGGAGAGAGAGAGAGAGGGAGACAGCGAGGAACATAGAGAGAAAGAGATAGCGAGGGAGAGAGAGAGAGAAAAGAGAGAGGGGGACATTGTTAAAGAGAGAGAGCGAGAGAGAGTAACAGAGAGAGAGAGAGAGAGAGAGAAAGATATAGAGAATAGAGAGAGGGGGGACATTGAGAGAGAGAGAGTCAGAGAGAGGACGGAGAAGAGGACGGATATTTAGTCAGATATGTCCATGACATAGATGGATGGAGAGAGCAAGGGACTGACCAACAGCTAGAGAGACAGATGGAGGAAGGAAGGCAGGAGACAGAGGGGGTGAAGAGGATAAAGGGCTGCAGAAGAGCGGGTCAGTGCAGCCTCCACAAGACCCAAAGCTGGAGGACTATGGCTGCGTATGGGGGAGGGTCACCCTCCCATCAAATAATGATTAGGCACCTCAAACTAGCGTGACAGGCCCCCATTGTCCACCATTACGGGTCTGCAGTCACCACCCTTGGACATGCAGGTCCACTCTTCACAACCCACACGAGTGCATCCTCTCTTTATCTCTCTTTCCCTATTTCTCTCCCTTTCTCTCTTTGGCCTCCTTCTAAAACCGACTGGATGGACACTGTCCAGACTCTCGCCACACTTTCTGGTGACCATAACATCTCACAAGGCATCTAGAAAGACAAAGACAGCCTCCATCCATTCACTTTCATAGCTGAGGCAATTTGGGGAGCAAGAGAAGGGGAAAGAGGGAGAGGGGGGGGGAACAAGGAGGAAGGAAAGAGAGAGAATGTGAGGGGGGGAAAAGAGAGAAAGAGAGAGAAGGGGAAAAGAGTGAGAAAGAAAGAGGAAGGGAAAGAGAGAGAAAGTGAGGTGGAAAAAAGAGAGGGGGGGACGAGAGAGAAAGTGAGGAGGCAAAAGAGAAGGGAAAAAAAGAGAGGAGGGAAAAGGAGGTGAAAGAGAAAGAGAGAGAGGAGGGAAAGAGAGATAAAGAGAGAGAGAGAGAGAGAGACAGAGAAAGAGAGATTTAAAGGTTTAATTAAAAGTGGCGAGTCACACGCAGGGGACCAGACTCCGACTCTACCCGCCGTCGCCCCCGGTGATGATCAGGAAATGCTTGCTCCGGTTGCCAGTGTGTGTCTGACCAGGCATTACAGGAGGATTTGGTGCCCCCGGGAACTGCGCTCTGCTGCGGCTCCCAACCGCGGCCACAGGCCTCAGTCTCCAGCGAGGGGAAGAGATCTTTATTACATGGGGACTGGGAGCAACGCTACCAGAGAGGATCATGGGAAAGAGCGCTCGCATGTTGGCCAGGGGGAAAACATTTTTCTTTTCTCTTCGCTGGGACCATTCAAAAATATTGACTGGGAAAGTTCGCGTTCTTGAGAGAAAGTTGGATTTCCGTTCGTACGTCAGCGATAATATTGACTCCGTACCATCCTTCAACACAAACACGCTGGTGTGACGAGCCAACGCTAAGTAAACTGACAAACACAACAAACACTCTCATTACCATTTAAAAACAACAGGATGGAGAGAAGAAGCAGAAGAAGAGAAGGAGGAGCGAGGAACAGTGACGGAGCTGAAAGAGAGAGGCTCTTAAATGACAGAGAGAGAGAGCTCATAAAACTGGAGAGAGAGCAGAAAGCCCCACCGTGACACTGTATCATGTTGACTATTGGTTCAGGGTGGGGCGCTCCCTTTTCATTCCCTTTATCCCCCTCTACCCCTCTCCTCTCTCTCTCTCTCTCTCTCTCTCACTCCCTCTTTCTTTTTATTATTAGTGGCTCCCTAGAAAACACTCCATCATGATCTCTCCCTTAATGGCAAACGACAGTGTTACTTTTCGCATCTTTGGCTCTCTCTCCCTTTCTCACCCATTCTCTCTCCCTCTCTCTCTCTCCCTCTCTCTCTCCCTCTCTCTCTCTCTCTGTCTCGCTCAGTGTGCTCAGGAGGGGGCTGTGTGGTTCTTTGTGTGCGGGGAAGGGGGGGATGCCTGTGGCAGGGGTCTATTGGCCCGATTACCACGCTCCATCTGCAAGAACCATCAGAGCAGCCAGGCCAGCATTCAGGGGCCTGTCACCTGCCCAGCAGGAGGGGGGGGGGGGGGGGGGGGGGGGGGGGTGGGGTGGGGGGGGGGGGGGGCCACGAGAGGGGGGAGGGGGGCACACACAGGGGCCGAAGAAGGGCCACTGGGAGGGATGTGGAGGAAGCACAGCAGGGGAGCTGCCTCAACCCCCACCACCACCCCCCCACCCCCACCACCACCACCCCCTCACCACCACCCTCCAGCACCCCCTCTTCCCCTTGTCATCTCCCCCATAGCCTGGGGGAGAAGCGGGGTTGGTTGCAAGAGTGTGGATAGGGGGTGGGTGGGTGGTGTGGGGGAGGGGGGGGGGGGGTGGCTTGGAGGCTAAAGGGGCACCTGGAGATGGATGCAGGGGGCAAGTGTGTGTGTGTTGGGGGGGGAAGGGGGAGGGAGACTGGAAGTGTCCCATCCCGGCCCCCCCATCCCTGCCATCCCACCCGTTCCCATTCGCCCCTTTCTCCCGCGTCGGTTTCCCCTCCTCTTCGTCCTCCTCCTTCCCTCCCAATCCACCCTCTCCTCCGCTGACAACCCGCCGCTTGTTCGCCATCTGAGGCCGCGTCTCGGAAGCCCCTCGGAAGCCGCCTCGGAGGCCCCGATTGTATCGGCGGGCGGAGGGGTCTGCGTTCCCACACATTCCCGTCCGCAAATAGGAGAAGAGGATACTAAACACACAATGGGAGGCCTCGACCTCCTCACTTAAACACTCAAATCGAATTTTCCGCCGCCGCTCTTGGGCCCGGGGAGCTGAGAACCTCCCGCAGCCAATCAGAGCTCAGCTGCGTCCGCGGCGAGGAAGAAAGTGAAAAGATGAATTATTATTATCACATTATTCCCTGAGGGGGGAAATTACTTCGACCTGACACTTCCCCCGAATCATAATGCATGTCAGTCCAATAAACGGCTGCCATGTTTAACAAACCGAGCAGCAGGTGTCTTTAACTGATTATAGATCCACACGCGCACGCTCCAAAGACCCACCAACCTGGGCCAAACCAAACCACTCGTGTATCCGCAGAGCTGACTGACAGGCAGGGTAGCAGAGCCCAGATGTCAGCCTTCAATCTGTCCGATCCTATTAGCGTCAACCCTGGCAGGGGAAAGCAGGAGTGTGCTTGTGTTTACGACGTACCACGCAGTGGCCAAGGCTTGGGATTGGAAATATGGCCTCTACTGCTCCGACAGACCTCGAAATGACAGTAAGACACACACACCGGGCCAAACCACATATCGTGCAGGAGACATGGAGGAAGGAGGGGGTGGTTCTTGGAGGTAATAAGCAAAGGAAAGAATGCATTCAGAGAGCGACAGCCTCGGAGAGAGAGAGGGGAAGAGACAGAGGGAGAGGAGAGAGAGAGAGAGAGAGAGCGAGAGAGAGACAGAGAGAGAGAAAGGGGGAGAGAGACATGCAGAGAGGGAGAAATAGAGGGGCACCATATGGGAGAGTTTATGGCCCTGTGTGGGTAGGGGTGTTGGTGCGTCTTCCTCAGGGGGCAGTTAATAGACAGGGGTAATTGAGCCAGTGACATATGTTCCCAACCACAAGACAAAGGGCAGAAGAGACAAATGAACTAGTTATTTGCTCCGAGAAGTAGATTTGGGCCTTTCAGGCTATCCAGGCTAGTGTGAGAGCCTAGACCACTGAATAAAGGAGAGAGTGGGCCAGCAGGGCCGGCAGATGCACCAGAGGGGGAGGCTGACTGGATAACTGGCCAGATCCTCAGCCCAGCTGATGTTAACCCACTGGGGGCTCCAAGAAAAAGGGGGGGGGAGGAGGAGGGGATTGAAAAGGAAAGGGAGCTGCTCACTTCATTTGTTAGAGGCCAACGAAATTTGCAGCTGCGAGGAATTGGAGGAGAGAGAGAGAGAGAGAGAGAGAGATGGGGGGGGCATGAACGAGTGGGAGAGGGTCCTTCCATAATGCAAACAAAGGGGCCTGCTGATATGAAGTTAAAAGATTTATCACTGTCTAATAGAGCTGAAGCGACCCAAAAAAAAAAAGCCCCACAAACGGTGTCCTGCCTGCGGCCCTCCTGTGTGCCCAGTGTGGGGTGGACACTCTGAAGCTCAGTGGATCTCGCTGGCAGTCCCCCCCCCCCCCCCCCCCCCCGGGACAGGGGACAAAGCGTCGTCTCAAAGCCCACGCGGGGAAACCTCGACGGGGCCCGCTTGGCCGCACGTTCCACCTCGCTGCAGGCCCCACCCCCAGCCTGGCCTTATTAAACACAACCCTTGGCCCAGCGTGCACCTTGGTACACCACCAGCGCAGGCCAGATCCACCCAAGCCCGAACCCCTTATCCGGGCTCCAGACCTCTCACGAGCCCTCTCTCTCTCTTCCAGGACTCAACTACCCCATCCAGCTGATCTTTGTTTGTGAAATCTGTCACTTCGCTGCTGCTCCAACCCCAGGAATACCCATAGTAATACTTACAGCTCGCGTAAAAATGTTCGATCCCCAGGGATACGCTGTTACCATTTAAGAATCTCTCTGCCTGGAATTCTTGTACCTCGCTGTTCCCCTTGGCTACCCCAGTAGTCACTGAGTCCATTAGCTGTCATTTCACCCAAAACATTATTGTAACCCTTCTCTTGCCTCTGGAGCGATGGTTTTAACAGGCAGTGACCCCGGGTTAACCTACGACCCCCCCCCCCTCACCCCCCAACCCCCCCACCCCCCCGCTCTGGCTACCGCCCTGTGTTCTGGCCGGGAGGGGGGGGGCGGGGGGGGGGGGAGACTGCTGACCCCTCGCAGCCCAACACCGGCCGGCAACAACTTCACACAGAGTGAAACGGTCGCCCGCATTCCACGCTCGCCTTCCCTCTGGCCTCGTGCATTCTGGGGGATTCGGACGACGCCATTCATGGAATGGCGGCGTAGCCCCGGACGTACGCTGTGCGTGTTCGTGTCGTACTCCTGCGTGAACTGTTCAAGCTGTTCTCCGTGTAACTGACCGAGGAACTGACTGATGCCAATGAAACAAAAACAAAAAAACTTGGACAGTGTTCAGTAGACCCGCCCCCACCCCCCCCCCCCCCCCCCCCCCCCCACCTCGCCCATCTCCAACAGAAGATTCCAGTTAAATTACGCTCCCAAGTTCTATAGACTCTGAACCAAACAGCCCCTCCAAAAAAAAAAGACTACAGAAGCTAAACAAAGTTAAGTGATTGACAACGCTGTCTGGCTTTACTCAATTAACTATCCCTTTGTGCCCAGTTCCCCTCGCCCCCTGGCCCCCCCCGACCCCCTTTTCTCTCCCAGTTCCCTTGTTCTACCCCATCACAGAGTTTTGCTCGGCTAATACTTCCAAGGCAATAGAGAGCTCTTTTTAGGAGAGGTGCTCCTCTCCTTGGCCTTTCCTTTGCTTGTTCCCCCTCCCTTTCAGCCGTTCGCAAGTGTCTCCGGGGTGAGTCAGAGAGACTGGAGAGTACATCAGCGGAGAGGGGCAGGCCCGGGGCAAGACCCCAGCCTCTCACTTCAAAGTTGCCCTGCATTCATTAATTGTCCTTTGAATTAATATTGAAGGATCACAATGCCTGAGCCGGGGCAGAAAGAGGCTTTAATGAAGCATAGTGTCTGTATTCAGTTGCAGATAAGCCAGTGTGGATTTTTTTCCCTCTTTCTTTGAGAGCTTTGAGAGTTGATGTTGCTGTTGTTGTATTGTCAGCAGGAGTAAATGTGGTTTGTGGGTGTGAGCGTGCGTGCGTGCGTGCGTGTGTGTGTGTGTGTGTGTGTGTGTGTGTGTGTAAGAGAGTTATGACAGAGGGGAATTTCTTCTGTCACGCACTGAATTATTTTGGCTTGGAAACTGCAACAACTTGCAAACTCGCAAATATGTGCAAGACTCACATTACAATGTATAAGCATTGCATATATCATGAATATTAAAGACCAATATCAAGGGCATTAGCTCTCTGACTATATCGAGCTAACTGTGTCAATAAGACGTTTATCCCTGAAATAAATGGAGATTGATCCTTCCTGAGTGTCTTCCAAGGGACAGAGATGAATTCCTGGTATTGTGAATTTGGCCTTTGGCATTCTGCACAGTAGTAGGCAATACAGGCCAGGGAAACAGTCGTCACACACACACACACACACAGACGCACACCGAGAGAGAAGCTGGAGACTTTTGTCTGCTCTAACGGGGGCCTTTGCTGTTTGAAAACATTCCACCAGTGGCTCCAAGTCTCCTGGCCGGGAGTGGATTCTGGAAACAGTGACCTCTCTCTCTCCCAGGCTTGGCTCAGTCCATTAAGACAGCATGACCAAGCAGGGACCAGTGACTAATACACAGTAGATATGGTGTCTACCATCCTACTGGTTGGGGATGGGGGTGAGAAGGAGAGGTTGGGGGTGGGGGGGGCTGGTCTAATGTCCAGGCCTTTGGGTGAGAGTTAGAAATGGGTTTTGTTTATGTTTCTAAATGTCCCAGAGGAGTTCGAAGGTTATGAAACAACATAATTGATTTGGATGGTTTCTATATGAAGTCCTGCGCTTCGGAAAAAAAAAACAGAGCTCTCCTCCACCTACCCTCAAGCTTAGCATATATCCCCATGCTGGCCAACTCTCTCTCTCTCTGTCCTTTTCCTTCTCTTTAGCTTGATGCCTAGTCCCAGGGCGCCAGGTCCTTGCACTTTATTTACACAAACAAAGTCCTACTCAGTTTTTCTTTGACAAAAGCAGCTAAATCTTTCATGTTTTGTCAGTACTTGATTCCTCCTGTCCCCCTGGCTGTTTGCCTGGCCAGGACAATAGAGGCTTGAGAAAGGCAGCAGATTGTCGGAATGCACCTCAATGAAACCAATTATTACATGTTGACTGCGTTCACCATGGCAGATTTGAAAGAACTGGGCTTATTCAATTTGGCACCGCAGGATTCCCTTTCATGAGAAGTTATCCCTTTGGCTGTTTGTATTTCTGAGCTCTCTCTCTCTCTTTTTTTTCTTTCCTTCTCCCTCCCTCTCTCTCTCTCTCTCTCTCTCTCTCTCTCAAACCCTGTTATCTGAAATGAAATCTGAAGGCTACTTCGATTTCATGACTTGGTTACTTTTAATTAGCTAAATGAGGCTGAAAGGGTTATATTTTAGGTTATGCTAGGTGTCATTCATTAATCATACAAGTGCGCGTGGAAACGTTTTTTAGGTTATAGTTTTCTGAATAAACATTTGAGTTTTAGGATTATAAAAGGGAGCGCAACCATATTCACCTCTTTTTTTTATCGGTGCTTTAAAAAGTCGGATTAACTGCAGCAAACAGAAATCTGCTTTGAGACAAGAAACAGGAACTTGATTTATCAACCCATCATGCTCGAGACTGAAGGTCCCTACACTCATCACTTGGGTTGGAACAGGAAGTGCACGATTCAACAACATTGGAATCATTTCCTTATTAGAGGGAAATTTACCACTGCTTGAAGGCATCCTTTTCCTGCAATGCCTGAAGCTCCTGCTAATGCCATACAGATCTTCAGAGGACCGCTACAGGGCTCTATTTCTATCCCACAAACCTTTGCAACAGTGTTTTCTTTTTTTTCCCAGACAAATAAATCTAAATGGGCCAGCTTTGATCTTAGCACTTAAGGCAACTTAACAATAGTGACGGAGGAGAAAGGGCAGGAGAGCAACAGGCCTCTCTCCTCCACAACAATAGGCTCTACAAACACCTACTTAATCAATATTTGGCCAGAGGACACTCTCTCACAACCCAAAACACTCTTTTCACATTCTAATGAAGAGCTGTAAAAGAATGAAAACAACAGCTTCCACATTGACACGCAAGAGAGTGAAATACTGCCATCAGGGTACCCCCCCCCCCCCCCACCCCCACCCCCACCCCACCCCCCCCCCCCCCTAAAAAAATCATTTCAAGATTTCATCGCACTCTATTCAGTGTCTGATACTTAATTAGTAATTCACATAGATTGTGACATCATCACTAAAATTAATTAGCTGGTGTTCAGGCAAAATGCACCAGCAAGAGAAAATGATGCACAAAGTAATCTGTGTCCTCTGATGGAAATCCCCCAAATATATATATATGTTTTATTCTACTGATAATTTTTTTTTAATGTTATATAATATGCTAAATAATACCTATACGTGCATCTTGTCCCCAAAAAAATTATATCTAAAATTCGTGACAAACTCCATTGAAACTATTAGTTACCTTAAGTAAATAGTGATAAAAAGTTGAAACTGCACATGCGCAAATGTATCTGATGTATTAGACCAATAATATACTTGTTTCAAAAATATCAACGGCTCAAATCTTAGCCAAACAAACGCTCATGGAGAGTCACTTTAAAACGGTTTGTAGAGTCAATTGCCTCCGCTGATCTGTATTCGAGATGCTCGGCCTGAATGGGGGGAGAGGGAAGTGCCTCTATAGATATTGCATGAATGCTCGCGCCCTGGGCGGAGAGGAAAGGGGCGGGGCTTTGTCGGCCAGATGAAAGCGGGGAGAAATAAAAGGTTCGTATTTAATCTACTAGAAAAGGGTTTTAACAGCGCTGACTGACTGCCGCACCATGCGCGCGCTAAGCAACGGCGTGAACAATAGCGCGCGTGAAAAGTGCAGAGGGACCGCGATACATCTAATGACGTCAGCGTTCTTCAGGGACGCGAAGTGAAGTCATAAATCGCAGCTGGATCACTAATGTGTTGTTTATCTTAGGAAAGGAAAGTTTATTTAAATCGACTATAGGAGACAATCAGGGCCACGGGACCAACATGCTTGATTCCACATAGTAACATCAGTGTTTTTCTGAACCCTCCTCTGGAGAAAGGCCACATTCCTTGTATCTTCAACAGGTCACAATTCAACAGGTGTTCATAGAGACCTGCGAGAAAGGCTCTCTTTCAGTTCTCTTTCTTTCTGAGAGGCAAATCACGCTGAATGAGCCCCCAAATGAACATTTTGTCGATGAAAATTGCCATTTTCTCTGACCATGCAGTCCATAAAATGAGTCTCAGTTGAGCCTATTGGGACTCCTTGAATAATTCATCGGTCATTGCGGGTCCCTCATGTCTTCTCCTGAGCCTTTGTCAGCGTATTTTTTCCTCCCTTTCTCTCTGCATATTGAAAAGATCTGGCGTCTTTTTGTACACCAGTGAGCCTCTTATAGGAAGCTTTGTGCACCTCGAACCGAAGTGTGAGTTTCAATGGACTCTCATGCTTTGTCCTCCAAGTTCATCCTCAAGTGTCCGATTGTGTGCAAGAGACCGTTTCTTACGGCATAGAGAAAGTTGTGTCAATGTTTGATTAAATTTCCAATTTTCGTCCCTGCTTTTGATAGATACGAAACCAACTCAAAGCTGGATTCTACTGACAATTCCAGATTCAATGGTCGCCTACTTTATTTATCCCTTAGCCTACTAGGCCGTCCTATAGTCGATAAAAGTTGGACTTAAATTATGAAACTATTCAAGTTTGAAATAAAATAACTATAGCCCACTAGCCAGAAATTTGATTTACTTTGTCACACTATGCGATCCTCAAATAAACTAGCCAGAAATTTAAATAAACAAATAAACATATACATAACAAATTGATGCACTTAAACTTAATACACATTTCCTTCAAGGTTGGATATTTTCGAGATGAATGAGGGCAAATCTGACATTAAGGCCTATAAACTTGTAAGAAATGTTTCTAAATCAAACTAGAGGATAACTTATCAATGTTTCTCAACTGAAGAAATAGGCCTGTGGGCCTTCATTATTCTAACTGTTGGCCTAGTATGTACACACACACACACACACAAAGTAACATTTAAAATGCATATAAAAGAAGAAGAAATACTAGGCTGTCTTTTTCGCATGGCCTCTGAATTGATTGAATGAAATTCGTGAACTCACATCTGTCACCCAGAATGCCGTCGATGCTGTGTTTGGTCCGTCGCTCGCTCTCCTCCAGTTCTCTCTTCTCGACTTCATCATCATCCTCTTCCTCATATTCACCCACTCCACCGAATTTACAGCGCATGACGCGACTGATGGAGCTCACTTTAAATGGAAAAATGGAAACTTTAGTGGAATACAGTGAAGATCATAGTCTAGGCGTCTAATATATATAATAATAATAATAATAAATAATAATAATAAATAATAATAATAAATAATAATAATAAATAATAATTAGAATAATAATTATAATATAAATAATTATAATTCATTATTTCAATTTCTTAATTGGGCCTACTTTAAAACTTATAACTCGATAATTTATGGGCCTACAGCAGTACATACATATGGCTTAAAGTTTCCATAAACAATCAAAATACGACTGAACTCATTTGAATAAAATAGCCTAAACCTGGCACAGAATCAAGCAAATATCGGTTTAAATGTTTTACCTGATGGGACATTGTTTCTGTCGCAGATGCCATCTTTCAGTAATTTATCCCTTATTTCCCAGCTGAACATCCCAGGATTGTCTCTCTTGTACTCCTCGATTTTCCTGTCCAGGTCAGGGGATGTTGTCTGCTACACATGACAAAACATGACAAAAATATAACAATTTACATAATAATAACAACACATTAATAACATAATAATATAATAATATATACAATACAATAATATATAATAAAAATACATTTAGGCCTATGAATTCACTAGCAGGCTTTGAGTGTAGGCTACAAGAACATTGTGCTTAACGGGTCTATTTCGTTGCAGCAGGCCTAATTAGAATACAAATTAATTTAAATATTGTCTAATAAATATCCACAATTTTGCAGGCATAATCTTTTTAAAAAAATTAAGTGATGTCAAACTTTTTTTCTGTAGCTTTCTGTACAAATTAATTTAAATATTGTCTAATAAATCTACACAATTGTGCAGGCATAACCCTGCCTACTTAAGTGTTTTTAAAGTGATGTCAAACTTTATTTCTGTAGCTTTTTGTCTGTCAGCCCTGCTCTAGAGCTTAAGGTAAATGTAGCACATAACACCCATTCAGACTCCTAACCTCACCTTTGGTTTGCTGCCTCCGATAGCCCCGGGTCTGATGGAGCCCGTCTCCTGATACCGGCACAGGATCTTGGACACGCAGCCGTGGGACACCCGGAGCTGGCGGGAGATGACACACGGTCTGACCCCGTGATGGGCCATCTCCACTATCTTGTGCCGAATATGGTTGGGAAGAGGTCGACCGTTGATGAAGACTCCTCCAAGTTGGTTGACCCTGCCCTGCCCCAAGGGGGTTGAAACTGGATCGAAGGAATAAAGTATGGGTAAAGTAGATCCCAATAGTTGATCACAATAATAGTAACACTAACTCGAAACTAGAGACTACATAGAAAACTATCAGAAACGTTGACACTGGATCAGTGGCTGTGGACCTAATAAAAGGCCTCGTATATGGTACCCTACTAACAATACAGAAAGGATTTGGCTTTTTTAAATTGGGATGTTTCCTTTCTCACACACACACACACACACACATTCACTCTCTCTCTCACACACACTACTTTTCATTTCTAGGTTCATAAACACTAAGTGTGCAAGCTACATGATTTTCAAATTGGGTGGGAACGATGTTATGACTCAAATCTCACGTGTCAATAAACTTATACTGACAGACACAAGCTCCAAGCATACAGTTTTTTTATGTTAACTGTTGACAATACCTTCCAAGGAGTATCCTCCTCTCGGGTAGTTCTGATGGGGAGTGGGTCGCATCATTCTCTGAATCCCTCCTGCAAGAGCCGTCATGATTCCTGACCTTCTGCCAAAACCGAATTCCCGCTTAAAACAATGGTATTCCTCCAGTAAGTTTTAACACCGTGGATTTTTACGACTGTTGAGGGAGAGCAGGACTCCCCAGAAAGCAAGGTGCCTCGACGATCTGGCAAACAGGCTGAAGTTATATCCTGGAGAACTGGTGCATCCGTCCGTATCCACTGTGAGGATCAAAGTGATAACTTCAGAAGCTGTGTTTTATTTATTTATATATAGTTTGCAGACTAAACTATTTTTTTAATAGTTTGAGACTTCAGGCCGCTTTCAGCTGAGGTCGTTGTTGACACTCATGAGGTTGAATTGAGAAAACGTGTGTTAAGTGAAACATTTTATATGTTGTTGCTTTTTCTCTCTCTTTTCTCGGGGGTGTTCAGGCCTCTGATTGGTTGAGGGGAAGAGCGTCCTGGGGGGACCTGAGGGGGTTTGTGATTGGCCAACAGTAACTCTCCACTGCAGCAGCCTGAAGAGTTCAAGTGGATGTGTGACACTTGTTGGACACTCGTTTTTTCTTCTCCTCAACTGATCCTGGACCAGACTCAACACCCTTGTTGGGTTATACAACGACCCTTAACTGTTTTGCTGTAGCAAGTTTCGTAAAACTTTATTTATGTATTTTTACTCAAATTTTATGCAAGTTTCGTAAAACTTAAATATACGTCTTACATTGAAGTATTTATTTTAAACGTGTCAAAGAGAACGATGTTTCATACTCGGAAGAAATGTGTTAACATGCTATTGTAAAATAATAACGACGGGTCTAAAGCTATGATGCGGGTAATAAGCCTACAGTAAAATACGTTTCAAGCAAATAAAAGTGTAAATGTGGATATATTTTTTAATAATTGTATGAGCGTCACTTATAACCTGATCATCGCCCTCGATAAACACACCTATTTGACCATGTTGTTTTCGTATCAATGTAATCAATCAAATATAAATTTTTGTTTGGTGTTTGGTGTTCTTTATAGTCTCAGTTTCTCCAGGTTTAAAATATGTTATTTTTTCAACATGCCTACAATTAAATAAGTAAAATATTAGGCTTATTTTCCCCAAACCTCTAATAGAATGTCGAACTTGATTAGGATTTAAGGATGACAGGATTGTGGATGAAAGCTCCGGGTGTTCACTGTGCGACCCTGTGGGCCCTGGGTGCTCTGACCTCTGACCTAACCGAATTTATCCGGTACCGTGCTGAGAAGAGCCACCACTTCACGGGGTTTAGGCTGGAAGCACACCATGTGGCAAAGGAGCAACACAAATGATCACATTGATTGTCACTGGCTGAAAAGTTTAACATGATTTCCTATATGATTATGTTTTTAATGCCTGAGGTGCAAAGTAGTATGGACTAACAGTTTTTTTTTCTTCCACCGGGGTTATATATTTAGGATATAAGTGAGACGTTTTATTTTATTTGTAGCCTACTTTTGCTGTTTATTTTTTGGTGCCTATATTCTTGATATTATGATTATGATTGTCTCTCTGGATTTTATTGGCATTCTTCTTTTTTAACTAATGAGGATCAGATTTTGTTAACCAGACCTGAAGGACACAGGAGTGACGGTTAGGCCTATTGGTCATGTGAAAAGAAACCATTAAAGAAATAAGGCATGGGGAGCTGGAGTTCTTTGCATGCAGAACTTTCCATGGTCTCCTAATGGGAGCACTAATTCAGCATTATTCGCTGCTCTGACCCGCAGTGCAGCAGCACGTTAGTGTAACACATCCGTGCAAATGGACGATTATTGACACAACCACATGAGAGATCACTTGACTTGGGGACCTTGTTAGACAAGTTTAATACACATATCAAAACCTCATAAGTATTGCAAATGCACCAGCCACTGAACCAGCTGAATATGACATAACATAGTCAGAAAATAGTCCAACAACTAAAGAGTGTTAGTAATTATTTTTTAATAACAATTGCAATTATCTGAAAGTATTTCAGGACTATGTTGGTTTTAAGATTTCAAAAGCTATAGAACCATCTTAAAGGGCAAAATTAGGCCTAAAGGCTGGTCAAGATACTTCCTGACACTCTTTTTCAGAATTCCTTTTGCTGCAAAATATTTTACGTTATATCATTGGATTTTTATTCAGTGATTATAGGCTAAACAAGGCTTTATGAAATCACAACACAACAAATTAGTAATTCTAGGCAACTATTTGTGAATAACTTTTTGGGATTTAATCATTGTAAGTATTTTAATTATTGTCTTTATCACTATTATTACCTAATTCCCCCCCCCCCCCCCCCCCCCCCCCCCCCCCCCCAAAAAAAAAGAATTACTTCAAACGGTTTGCTTGGCAGTTTTATGGTCACTTTGTGAGATGTATTTTCATCATCCCTTAAAAAAATCCATAGGGGCCGACATGTCACATAACGAGCCTATAAGGAAACTATATATGCTCATAAAATAAAGAATAGGAACAAAACAAAATGATACCAAGTTTGATTAGATCATGAAAGGGAAATCGGATCACCCGTGTCAAATCAATTGGGGAGGGGGAAAATCCAAGTCAGAAATAGGCTGGATGGCAGACAATGCATAAAAACTAAAATCAAGACCAGAAAAAGTCTCAAAAGAAACGTATTGCTTAGAGAAACGAATAAAATCAAGTCTGACTTGGAGTCTTTTGGGAGAATGGAGGGAGGATCTGTTTGACCTGCTGCAGGTTGTGTGTGTACACTTTTTCTTTAATGTTGTGGTAAAGTGGCTGAATCTAAACCGCAAATGACATAAAATAAATGTACATTACATTACATATTAAAATAACATTAAATTACATCAAATAGTATAGTTGAAATGGTCAAACAGGCCTATAAGTCAAATAGTTATTCTTCCATTACCTCCATCACCTAGCAACGGTCGATTTCAGATTCAGAATAAATTTCAATTTCACTAAATTTCATGATAACCGTTGGCCTACTACAAGTGAGTCTACATGATTTTAGACCCAACTAACGTGTTTTAACGCAGCATGGCTGTCAATCCAATGTGGGTGGAAGAGAGGATTGGTCTGCAGGGAGTATGCAGCGCTGCGAAATGAGCAGAGGAAATAGTGTTGATGGTTGATTAGACAATGGAGGAAACAAAACCTGCATATAAAATGGGGAATGCATCTTTTTGGGAACGGATAATAGACCTCTCACGTTACCAAAAGACAAAATTGCAGGGTTATTGTGTGTCGCCTTTTGCAAAGGAAACATTTCATGTCATTGAAAGAGATGACACAGACGACACCATCTTGAAACGATGTGACTTTTATAATAACCTTGGACGGATTATACACATGGCAATAACATTAGGGCCTAAAACAACATAACACCAACTCCAGTTTAGTGACGTTCCCCTTCATTGGCATATGAGCACGTAGAGCTCTTTAAAGTGATAAACAGCAAGTCTTTCTCTAGGGGTACACTGGACATGTGCAATGTGCTATCAAGACCGGGAAAACTCTTTCGACTAGGAATACACTTCCCACCATGGAAAACGAGCGGACACTCAAACCTACATCAGGTCTTTGGTCTTTAGTCTAATTCTTATACAGCATACAGTGCATTAGACAACAAGGGAGAAATAAAACGAACAAAACAAGCATTGCCCATAAGACACTACTGATTACCAGCATTTCGTTTATTAATTTAGAGCTTAGCTTTTTCTTGAATTATTTGAAGATTGGAGATATCTAACAGCAACTGGAGTTTTGACAAATCGATAAAAGTACCCTCGACCAGCCACTAGAGGGCACCCGTGTGACAGCTACTCAATGGCAAGGCTCCTTTTGTGCAGTGTTGAGCAACTTTCTGCAGGTTTTGAGCAACTTTCTGCAGTTTTGAGCCACCTTCTGCAGTGTTGAGCTACTTTCTGCAGTGTGCTTACACATGAAGTACGAACGATTGGAAACATCCGCCCCTCATGCTATTCATAAAATGAGATGACCCTGTGCGTTCCGTTTAGGATGATACCCTGAGTGTATTCATACTATCTACACTATCTGTCGACTATCTATAAGCCTGGTTCCTTCTTAAGGAAAATATACAGGGCCTATATAACCCATTGGTCTTAGAATGATTCAAAACAGGTGGACTTCTTAATGTAATCTAAAAATACTGCTTCCTGATCCCAAAGCACTGATATTACATCACAGTGAGTTATGGGATAGTTATTCTTTGGTTAATGCTTAAAGGGTGACATAATCCCAACACAGTGAATGGACCCAAACCTTCCAACCAAGCAACAACAGTCATCAGATAATCTCTGGATAGCCAGTGCATCACAGCTCACATCTCCCTCAGGCAGACATGTCCGTTCAGATGATTAACATGTATGATGTATGTTGAGACATCTTCATTTAAACCGTGATCTCCTTAGATGCTCTTTTTTTTTTTTACTGATTTGCAACAAGAGTAACACCTTGGACTCCGCCCTTCTAGAACTAGAAGTTCTAATCCATATGACCTGTGCAAGAATAATTTAAGGTTTCAACGAAATTTAAGAGATCTTAATCATGATGTCTCTCTATCGTGACTAGCGGGTAAATACTATTGCATAGTTTGTAGTACACAAAGGGATCTAGCTATACCCTAATGTGTTTAGTGGAATTAAGTTGAAGTTATGGTTATGTCCAACTCAGGTCGGTATTTCAGCCAGCACGTGAACCACGTGACAATAACAGAGAACATGGCGAGGACGCTGGCTGCTGACAGACAGACAGGGCCGACGGGCGAGGGAGGGTTATGGAAGTTATGCACGAATATTAAACCCAGGAACAGCAACGCTATCATGGAGAGGCGCGAAAAGATGGCGCACGCGCAGCCCGCGGTCAGCGCCAACGCAATGTATTTGTAATGGCATTTCTGCTAGGCTTATCGTCTGTGCCATGACATCCCGTGCAGACATGACATTTAAAATAACTTAGAAACTAACTAATGGAGTGGATGAGGAAATGATTGAGTGCAAGTAGGGCAGCGCTCAAGCAGTGTCCCCTCCTACTTTGCCCGGTATGAATCAACGTTCACAGCAGACAGTCGTTCCCCCTGACAGAACCGTTTGGATCACAACTTTAAAGTCTAAAAATCTAATGGGTCGCAACCCAGATGCAGTGCCAGATTAGTTTACATGATTAGATGGTATCTATATAGTTTAAATCCTGGTTCAGAATCAGTAACCTGTTGTATTTAAACTGCACCCAAGGCGTGATTACATTATTCATTATCAAGGTGTATGTTAGTTAGTGGTTGAGTAATGTAAACGCCTATAACACTCTAAATGTAGAAGTAAAACACAAATGAAATATCTAAAGACAAATCAATAAAGGTAGGGTTAGCGTTAAGGTAAATGTCTAGTCATTTTATTCTTATTGAGAGATAGCCTGCGCTTGGCATTTCAGCACCATTACTAGTGGACAGCTCCGGTCTGGAGCACGTGCATGGGGCAACCAGAGACGCTCATATTTTTTCACACGTCAATCGGTGTGTGTGTGTCTGTGTGTGTGTTCTGTGTGTAGAAGGACACACTAGCGACCTGGAGCGTATGGTCCCCGGTGATTACCCAGTAGGAATATAGATACGCACAGGAAATGTAAATTCCAAACACTTTCTTTAAGTACCTTTGAAAACCATGGTATTCCCCAACACAGACAGCACACATTTAACACTAATCTAACCTGAACCTAACTGCTTGCTTGCCTGCCTCTCAATAAATGCCCTAGAAGGATGCAAGAGCGTGCGTGAGACTGAGGGACCTAGATTAATGCTCCTCACCTGACATGTCATAGAGGATTACCTCCACACAAGGCTCTCTGTGGGGTTTCTACCACGGCCTGTGGAGACCCAACCTGGGGGCATGTAAACCAACCCAGCCTGGGGCCTAATCCTTAGGTCTCATCCTGGAGACCAGGGAGCCTCACCAAGAACGGACGTAAAACACAGGAAACAATGAATGAATAGAAAAGCTGTCCTGGTACTAAGAGTGTATCTCTTCCGTGGACGTCCTGTGATTGACTTCTGTTATCTTTACAAGTCAGCAGTTCCACAGGAGTCCATGTTTGCTGGGGCACTGGTGATTGATTGACCTCTATGAATCGGAGCAGTTCCTATTTTTGGGTGTGACAAGAAGGACAATTGTCTCTCACACTTGAATCCCCCTCCTCCCTGCCATCGATGAATCAATCCAAAGCACATAGAGAAATGACTATTCATTTATCTGAGCATGTGAAATGGGACGCATATGCAGTCCAGTCCAGATAAGGATTTTGTATTAGTTCCTTTGTCTGATCATCGGCAGATATACAGATTTTGCTCGCCCCCCCCCCCCCCGACCCAGTCACAGGGGTGCACAGTGCCCCCCCCTGGCTCTTACCCCTGAGATAGGCACGCCTCTCCGATAGGCATGGAAACTCCGACAACAAAGTGGGCATTTGTTTCCAGTGGGTGTTGTTTTAAGAGGAGTCTCTGAACTGGGGAGTTTAAATTCAGTTTCTTTAGGTCCTCTGATGGAAAAAAAGAGGATTCCCTCACTTGGTCGTCCAGCCAGGGATTCATGCCACTTAAATGGCACCGTGACCAAAGCCAGAGAAGAAAGAGACAAGGCGGCAGCCCCCCCCCCCCCTCAAAAACATCCCTGCGTCTGGGACGGGGCCGCAGCATTTCAGGAAGACTGACGGGGGGGTGGGGGCTTAAAGTTAAAGATTACTTTGAAATCTGCACCCCTCCACCCCCCCCCCCCCCCCACCCCACCTCCACCGTCCTCCCTTTAAAAAAAAAAAACTGTCGCCAGAGAGCTGAGGATGAGCCGAGGGATCCTCTTTGATGACAGAGAAGGATCCTTTTGTTCTCTAATCCCCCCCGCCCCTCCCTCGCCCCACGCCCCTCCCTCGCCCCCCCTCCCCTTCAGCCCATTTTAAGACCAACTGGACGTCAAAGGGGCTGCATGCTCGGCCAGAGGCTCAACGGTCACATTCTTGATCTATTTCATTCTCTGAGAATTGGATTTTGTCTACTCTCCCTTTCATTCAAGCTTCTGTCAAACAGAACAAGTTCAAATCAAAATGGCTAATAAAGTCTGAAATGATTCACCTGTGACAGGTGAAAAGTGGGGTGCACTGTGGCAGTGCGGTTACTTGCTTCCCAACAAGAATATCATAGGTTTGAATCTTGGGCCTGACATTGATCTCTCTGGGTGGAGTCTCCATGTCCTCCCCATGCCTCTCTGGGCACTCCGGCTTCCTCCCAAAGACATGCATGTGGTAGGACACTCTGAAAACTGCTCTTAGTGAATTTATGTGAGAGTGAATTCTTGTCTCTAAGTTGTCTATAACTGTCTGTGTGATAGCCTTGTGACTATCTGGCCCCAGTCCAGAGTATACTCTGCCTAAGGCCTGAAGTAACTGGGCACCGCTAATAAGTGGTGGAAAATGAATGAACAAGATACAAACGTGTGTAAGTGATCCAATGGGACTTATTCATAAAATAAATGTATTTTGACTGTCAACAATACACTTAACAGTACAACCTCCCACTATGCATTCAAAATAAATACCACATTGGGATGAAATAGATCCGTTCAGGCTGATTCCAAACGTAATATTCGCATCTTTTGTTTCCAGGTTGGTTGTTAGCGGGCTGGGGGCGGTTGGTACCAGGGTGACATTTCTGTGCGTGCTGTGACATCACATTGGACACACATTATTTACTGTGGAGATGAAAGACTTCCTATTTCCTCAAAACATCAAACATGGTGTTGGTGTCAATAGCCCAGGGAGGATCTCCATGCAGCGGACTGACACATCACGTGCCTCTGTGTGTGTGTGTGCATGCTTAGGTGTGTGCGTGCTTAGGTGTGTGCATGCGTGTGTGAGAGATAGAGAAAGAGGGAGAGATAGAGAATGTTTAGCCCACTGAACATTGGATTCAGAGAATGGGGTGTAGCGTTTTTGCCATTTTCGAAAAACTGCTAAAGCTCTGTCTACACTTTATAGCCAATCAGAGTCAGTTGAAAAACTCAAATCAGTTAATGACAGGAACCAGTATACTACACAGGACTTTCAAGTTTCCAAAGACAGACAAAAGGTTAGGACAGGAAGAGAAAGTATCTGAGAAAAGTCCCCTGACAGGTTCTGGAATGGCAAAATGCAGACGGGGCCTTGCAATATACTGGGGAGTCAGGCGGCTGATTGGTAAAATAATCGGGCTGGTAACCAGAACGTGGCTGTTTCGAACCTCGCCATGCAAAAATTAAGTTGTGTCCTAGGGCAACGCACTTCACTTGAGTTGCCTCTGGTACTGTGTCAGTACTTGCTGTAAGTCACTTTGGATAAGGGCGTCTTTTAAATACTATCTACAAGCTATGCATGTGCACGAACACCGCGTTGCATTACATACATGTAGTTTTTTAGGCATTACATCATCGAATCTATCAATGAAAGCTTTTGATTCCATAAAGTCAGCCAACTCCAGAGCATCTTGGACACGCGGAAGGCTGATGTGACCGTAAGTAACCTCTTTGACATCACGGCTACCTCAAGCACGCGCCACCCTCAGCGGACCAATAATATTCAAGAGAAATGTCTCGACTTCGTCAACGTCACGTCCGGCCCGATACCACTGGCCGGTGATGCCCAAAGATTCACACACAAAATAATAATAAATAAAAAAAGTCTGTCGGATTCTCCTCATTCATTGACACGGTTATCGTTTTTTAAATATTTGCTTAAGCTAAGGAGGCCAGTGCGACCAACAAAACAGTCTTTTGTGGATCACATTCCGCGGAAGACGCAGAAAAAGCGGCTGAGAAAGCGGTGAGGATGTCTCTGTGTGCAGATGTTGTGGATGTGATGAGGATGGCGCGTGCTTAGCTGAAGCTAGTTAGCCCTCGCGAGCGATTTTATACCAGACTAGTTCGGTAGCTTAGCTTGATAGCTTACATGCGTATACACGTCTCACGGTGTCGGTGAGTATATAACATAACAATTATTGTACGAATTTTTGTTGTTGTAAGAGAAGCAGTTGATTAGAGCTTAGCTAGCTACTCTCACGTCGTCAACCGCTCTCCATCAACACCACATTAGTTATTGTAATTTCGTCGTGACGCTATTCTAATTGTTAGCTTGTTTAACAGCTCACCCGCCCTGTCGAAGCTAAGCTCGCGCAAAAAACGTTAGCTTGGCTGGAACATCCAACTGACTCGCTAAGGAAACGTACTAGTCTGAGTTAAATGTCTTCTCAGCTTTGGTCCGTTTGTTGGTTTATTTTTTTTCCTCGTCTTGACTGACGAGCCCGTTTAAGGTATTTGGCTGGACAATGTTGGATTTAGCTCAAGCTAAACACGAATGCCTCACCGGGATGTTATATTCCAGACCGACGTGCTGTGTGTCAGTCTGAGAGCTAATGTAGCTAGACTAGCCAGCTAGCAGGCCATCCTTATGATGTGTTCCAGTGGCCAGCAGCTGTCATACTAGCTACGCAGCTGTTTCAGAGCATCAAAACATTTCTGCACATGCTCAAATACCTCTTTTTTATTCTTAAAACCAGTAGCTACTATTGTGTATTCATTGACCCTGCCTGATAAGAACATTGTCAAGTAGTCAGACTGAAGTAAGTGCATATGGCCCTACAGGCCCTACAGGTCTTAATATACTTTACATTTGTTATAACTCAAGTTCTGGCACTCCACAACCTTCCATTGTATTGTATGTAGTGTGAGTTTAGAATAAATCAGCCAAACAGACCATCAGAGCTCATATACTATGTCAGTTAAAGTCAGACAACCTTAAGCCGAGATTCAAAAAATGAAAAAGCTTATACGACTGGTTATTGAATGTGTAGCTGTCAAGGACTACAGCTAAAATGACTGTTGTCATTGCTCTCAGTTACATGTACAGTTCAAATCTGGAACACCTCTGTCTTTATCTATCACAGACAAACGCACTGATAAAGACCCCCGCTAATGCGGTCTGTGACCTTGAGAGCGATAACCCTTGAGATTGCGCAGCTCACTGAAGATAAGATTCCCAATAAGCAACAGTAGTTTGTCTCTGGAGCGTTCCCAGTCTGCCCTGGTTCAGCGGGGAAAGACCAGTGACGATGAGAGATCAGACTAGCAGGCCCTTCACCGCTGCACTGTCCCCTCTGAGCAGCCTCCATGTGACAGGTCAGAGACGTATCTGCAGGGCTGTCACCAGCCGTACATCAGCCGCTCTTCCCAGGGGGGAGCAGGAGGTGCGACTCACCGTTTCCAGGCATTCTAAACCGGGCAGGGTGACGCATCGCCTGAGTAGCATGTGTGGAAAGGATGGGGGAGGGGCCTGGAGTGGTGCAGTGCAGGTAATGGGGGGGGGGGGGGGGGGGGGGGTCAGGTGTTTGTTAGGCTGAAGGCTAGACCGAGGGGGCGCCGGTGACATGATGTTTGAGGGCAGATCTGATGGCATCAGAACCTGGTTGGCCTTGGCAGCTGTAGAATACCCCAGCCAGGCTTCCCCCAGTCACCCAGACCTTTCATCACAGCGTCCTGCATCCAAGACATGCCCTCGTTGGAAATGTCTCCAAGAGGGTTAAGAAAGAGCTTGTTTGTTTTAGAGATGGGGTCCTATGTCTAACCTGGGTGAGCTGGGGTAAGTGAGAGATTCCTGAGCAGGCAGTGAAGGTCATAAGGGCTGTTACACCAACCCCCACCACCCCTCTCTCTCTCTCTCCCTCTCCTCACCCCTCCTCTTCCTTGCTCTCTCTTAACCTCCTCTGCACCTGGCACCAGACCTCCACCAGAGCTGTGGTGGAATGTACCCCAGTCGGTCTAACCCATAACAGTTGCATAGTTCAGGCTCCACGCTGACCCAGACAGCAGGGCAGATGATGTTCTGGCACCATGTCAAGGACTAGCAGTTAGTTTGGTTTGGCTTCAAACTATTGTTGTGTTAAAACTTAAGGGGAAGTGAACACACAGTACTGCTGGTTTTCATCCAGATCAGGGCCCTGAAGTGTTGATTTGGGGCGGGAAAGTGTGTGTTTGTGTGTGTTTGAGGAAGGCTCAACATGAACTTGTGCTAAACCCTCCGGTCAGGGCTAGCCTTGCGTGGCAGAAGAGAGCATTGATTTAGCGTCAAGGCTGTGTCATCGTTGACTCTGCCGGTCTGTTGTGAGCTGGTTCTCCTTTAAACTACTGCCACTGTTCCTGACTTAGTGTGGTTCTGTCTCCGCAGGTGAGCTCTGGGCAGACCGACGCACGTGTTCACCTGAGCTGGTCCCCAGGAGGAAGTACTGACCCTACATCAGTCCACCCCCTCCTCCCCCCCCCACACACACACACACACACTAGAGAAACGCCCTCTCGCCAAACAAAGAGCGAGAGGGAGGCGGTCTCTCCGTTCAACGTCAAGGAGAGAAGCGCGTTCAGCCTCAGTCCCTAGAGAACCCCCGACCCAACGCCCCTATCCAGACCCCCCATCCCCCCTCCTGCCGGAGCCTGGGCCCCACTCCGCCCCGCCCGCTGACCCAGGGAGAGGAGGGATGAAGCTGAAGGAAGACATGAACCCCCTGCTGCTGCAGGTGTTCCGCTCCGTGGTGTGGGTCTACTCCGTCATCACCTTCCTGCCCTGGTACCTGTTCTCCGGCGCCGGAGACAACCTGGAGCGCGCTCGCCGCACCAAGGCTCGCTCGGTGAGCGGACGCCCCGCCGGGCCCTGGCGCTCGGTCAACAGCCAGCGGGGGCTGGCGGCGGCCATGCACGACGACATGCGCACCCTGGATAAGGTGTTTGAGTTCGCGGTGCGGCGCTTCCCCCGCCGGGACTGCCTGGGCACCCGGGAGGTGCTGAGCGAGGAGGACGAGCTGCAGCCCAACGGGAAGGTGTTCAAGAAGGTAGGAGGGGGCTTCAGAGAGAGGGGGAGTCACGTGGCTCAGCGGTTAAGGTGTCGGGCTGGTGATCGGAAGGTTGCGAGTTCGATTCCCGGCTGTGGCTACGTGATGTGTCCTTGGGCAAGGCACTTCACTCTTCTTGCCTCGGGGGCGGAATGTCCCTGTACTTGCTGTAAGTTGCTCTGGATATCTACTAAATGTAAATGTAGAGAGAGGGAGAAGGATGGAGGCATGGAGATAGGGAGAGAGTTTTTTGGTTGAGAAGGTCCCAGAGGTGTTGGAAGGTGAGGTGTCTCCAGTACAGAGATAACCACCCTATTGAGGGGGGAGCCTTATGGAGTCCTGTGGTGGTTTTCAGCAGCGGTGGTTTGTTCCTGCGCAGGTCATCCTGGGGGAGTATAACTGGCTGAGCTACGAGGAGGCCCACCAGGCAGCAGAGTGTTTCGGCAGCGGGCTGGCCGCCCTGGGCCAGAAGCCTCAGTGCAACGTGGCCATCTTCTGCGAGACCAGGGCGGAGTGGATCGTGACGGCGCTGGCCTGCTTCACGTACAACTTCCCACGTGAGTCCACACATACTGACACACACACGCACACAACAAACGCAACATAACCCCCCCAGCTCTTCCGTTTCCCTTCCCATTAATGGGTGCATTTGATTCGACCCCAGTGGTAACCCTGTACTCCACTCTGGGCGGAGCTTCCATCGCCCACGGCCTCAACGAGACCGAGGTGACCCACATCATCACCAGCAAGGACCTGCTGCAGAGCCGTCTCAAGGTACGCCCTGCCCCGGAGCCTGTAGAACCTGCTAGAACCCAGCCAGTAGCTTCCATCCATATCTAGAGCTGATATATGACGTGTTCAGGAGCGGCCTGTTGCTCTAGAACATATTCAGACTTGATGAGAACATGTGCAGAACGTCTTGGGCTGTCATGTTGAGGGCTTACTGTTGCCTTACTGTTCTCTGTGTGCCCCCCCTTCCAGGCCATCCTGCTGGAAGTCCCCCGCCTGCAGCACATCATCCTGGTGGACAGAAAGCCCACCTCCTGGCCCGACATGCCCCGCGGCATCATGGTCCACAACATGGACACAGTGCAGGAGCTGGGCTCCAGACCTGACAAATGTAAGGAGAGAGACAGAGATAGGGGAAAGAGAGAGAGACAGAAAGAGGGGAGAGACAGAGACAGAAAGAGAGACAGACAGAACGTGGAGAGAGACAGAAAGAGGGAAGAGATAGAGAGAGAGACACAGGGGGAGAGGGAGACAGAAAGAGAAGAGAGAGAGAAAGAGGGAAGAGATAGAGAGAGAGACATGACTCGGAAGTTGACAACACCCCTTTGTTTTCCATCAGTACTGTGTGTTGCGTACCTCCTCTCCTCTAACCTGCACCCCCTCCCCCCCTCCAGTGGCGTTGCCCCGGCAGCAGCCCCTCCCCTCGGACATCGCCGTCATCATGTACACCAGCGGCTCCACGGGCGTTCCCAAGGGTGTCATCATCTCCCATAGCAACATCATCGCTGGCATCACAGGCATGGCAGAGAGGATACCCAACCTGGAGTAAGCACACACACACACACACACACACAGGTTTTCACTTCAACCAAGCACTATTCCAGCTGATTTCACTAAGTAGAGAAACTCGTTAGCGAAATAAGGAGGTGTAGTGCTTGGTTGACACTAACACCTGCCCCCTCTTGGCCCTCGATGGCACCAGTTTAACACCCCAGGTCTAAGCTGTGCACCTCCTAACCCAGGATACCTCATCCCTGGGCCTGCCATCAGTGGCTCTAGGTTAGCCTGGCTTGTTATGAGCTTGTTAAGCTGTGTACTAGCACAGCGCTGCCCTTGGGCCTTTTTAAAGCCAGTCTCAATAGAGATCCATGGGCTTGTTTGTGTCTGCTTTATCTGGGCTTTTCCTCTACCCTGACACCAGTCTATCTGTTTCACTGTGTGTGTGTGTGTGTGCGCGTGTGTGTGTGTGTGTGAACAGTGAGACAGACACCTATATAGGGTACCTGCCCCTGGCCCACATTCTGGAGCTGAGCGCTGAGCTGGTGTGCATCTCCCATGGGGGACGGATCGGATACTCCTCCCCGCAGACGCTGGCAGACCAGGTGAACGCACACACACACACAGAGAGACCCTCTCTCGCCTGACATCCTCCCCCCGGACTCACCCTTCCTCCCTCGTCTCTCCCTTCAGTCCACCAAGATCAAGAAAGGCAGTAAGGGAGACACCAGCGTGCTCAGACCCACGCTAATGGCTGCCGTACCAGTACGTCTCCACACACACACACACACAATCACACACACACACACACAATCACACACACACGCGCACACACAGTGACAACCAACCACTCACAAACACCATCACAACCAACCACACACACAAACACTGTCACAACCAACCCCACACACACACACACACATCATCATAACCAACCTCACTGTAAAGTACATTGGGTTCCACCATTATCCTGAAACTGCTCGAACACAATGTTCTTGTTCTCTGTGTGTGTCTCTCTCTGTCGGTCTCTCATCCCTCCCTCTGGTTTGTGGCTGAGAAGGAGATCATGGACCGCATCTACAAGAACGTGATGACCAAGGTGGACGAGATGAGCAGCTTCCAGAGGTCTCTGTTTGTGCTGGCTTACAACTACAAGATGGAGCAAATCTCTAAAGGCTACAGCACCCCGCTCTGCGACAGGTAACACACACACGCACGCACACACAGACCTGCACTCACTTCAAACACGCCGGATGTATTTTCAATTACAGGCCGGTAATCCTATCCTTGCTCAGTTCAAACACAGTGAGCTCTGATATTGCCTTGGATGAGCCTGGAAGCAATAAGAGAGGCACACGCTCTCCCCCTGAGCTCATATGAAGGACTGTGTGCTGGATCGTTTCCTGTGTTTAGCCTCTCGCCTGCTCCGTGATTGCATCTCCTCACCTCTCCTCTCTCTTTCTCTCTCTTTCTCTTTTTCCTCTCTTTACAAAACCTCCCTTTTCCTCTCTCTCTTTTTCCTTTCTCTTAACAAAACCTCCCTTTTCCTCTCCCCCCCCTTCCCACAGACTGGTGTTCAATCGCGTGCGTTCCCTCCTGGGGGGCAACACTCGGGTCCTGCTGTCGGGCGGGGCGCCCCTGTCGGCCGCCACGCAGCGCTTCATGAACATCTGCCTGTGCTGCCCGGTGGGCCAGGGCTACGGCCTGACGGAGACCTGCGGCGCCGGAACCATCAGCGAGAGTAAGGGAGCGCCCAGCTAAGGAGACAGGGGGGGGGGGGGGGGGGGGGGGGGGGGGGGGGGATGGATGGATGGATGGATGGATGCATGCGGAGGTGCTTATCGCTGTGTGTGTTTGTGTGTTTCAGTTTGGGACTACAGCACAGGCCGGGTGGGAGCCCCCCTGGTGTGTTCTGAGATCACCCTGAAGGACTGGGAGGAGGGTGAGGCCCTAAACACACACACACCCCCTGGAGACGATCAGGAACGCTTGCGTCAGGACCTACAAAGCTCATGCGCTTACCCACAAACCTGTTTGTTACTCCTCTCATCTCCTGCCCGCTCCCTCTCCTCGTCCCCCCTCTCCTCCTGTGTTCCCCAGGAGGCTACCACAGCACGGACACGCCCAACCCCAGGGGCGAGATCCTGATTGGCGGGCCCAACGTTGCCATGGGCTACTACAAGAACGAGGCCAAGAACCGCGAGGACTTCTTCGTGGACGAGAACGGCCAGCGCTGGTTCTGCACCGGGGACATCGGCGAGTTCCACCCGGACGGCTGCCTCAAGATAATCGGTGAGGAACCTGGGAGAACCCAAACCGTGTGTGTGTGTGGGGGGGGGGTAGACCTCCTTGTAACTGTGTGTGTGTGTGCAGATCGTAAGAAGGACCTGGTTAAGCTGCAGGCGGGGGAGTACGTGTCCCTGGGCAAGGTGGAGGCTGTGCTGAAGAACTGCCCACTCGTCGATAACATCTGTGCCTACGCCAACAGGTATACTGTCTGTCTCTCTCCGTCTGTCCCTCTGTCTGTCTATCTCTCTCTGTCTGTCTCTGTCTGTCTGTCTCTCTCTCCCTCTTTTTCTCTCTCTCTCTTTCTCTCCCTCTTTCTCTCTCTCTCTCTCTCCCTCTCTCTGTCTCTTTGTCTCTGTCTCTCTCTCTCCACCCCACATACAGGGCAACAAGCCCAGATTTCTAATCCCCCACCCTCACCCCTCCCTGACCCTGTATCTCCTGCCCGCAGCGACCAGTCGTACGTGATTGGCTTCGTGGTGCCCAATCAGAAGCAGCTGACGGCTCTGGCGGAGCAGAGGCAGGTGCGGGGCAGCTGGGAGGAGCTGTGTAACCGGCCTGACATGGAGCGGGAGGTGCTGCGCATCATCACCGAGGCAGCGCTCTCTGGTAGGAGGAGGGGCTGAGGAGCCAATCAGGGTTAGGGGGAGGAGCTGAATAACAAAGTGGTTTCAAGCGGTTGGATTTGGAGTTGGTGCCTCTGTTGTTTATTGTGTGTGTGTCTGTGTGTGTGTGTGTGTCTGTGTGCGTGTGTGTGTGTGTGTGTGTCCGGCAGCCAAACTGGAGCGTTTTGAGATCCCAAAGAAGATCCGTCTGAGCTCGGAGCCCTGGACCCCCGAGACGGGCCTGGTGACCGACGCCTTCAAACTGAAACGCAAGGAGCTCAAATCCCACTATCAGGACGACATCGAGAGACTGTATGGAGGAAAGTAACACACACACACACACACACTGACACACACACACACGGACCAACGTAGACGAGACGACCCCGGCACTTCCTCCTCGCCATCCCCCCCCTCACAGCAGGAAGTCACCGGGAGCTTCCAGACCAACCAGGGAGAGCCAGCCCCTACGGTTGCCACAGCAACAGAGGCGAGAGGCTGCCCGCGCGCGGGGAAGCGACACCGTTTCGTACAAACAGACCGTTCTTGGCCTTGACGTCCATGTATTCATCCTGCCCCCCGCCCCCCCATCCCCCGTCCCCTCTCCCCTAGTGCTTGTGGTGCTGGTGTCTGATGGGGGGGGGGGGGGGGGTGACCGGGGGATCTGACACTCTGGAACTGATCCTCACCTGGACTTGACTGTTGCGTTCCGGAGGGGGGGGGGGAGGTTCGTCTCTTGAACGTGTTGATGTTCCCCTGTTTGTTTCTTGTGTGCTCTGCGTTCCAGATTTCTTTGTTTGTCTTTGTTTAACCCCCCCCTTGGTGTTGGGGTCAGTTTGACAGTTGAGCAGGTAGGGCGTGGTGCTTGTCTCTCCAAGCCATGGAGAGACCCAGCACGGACACCCTCTCCCTGCCTGCTCATCTCTCTTCTGTGTTCCCTGACGGTTGCTTTGAGCGGTCGCTTGTGCTTTTTGTTTCCCCTCGCACTTGATACTGTTGTTTTTTAGGGGGGGTGTGGGGGGGGGGGGGGGCGTGGTTGTCTACTGTTAAACTCCAAAGGTTTGGATCTCAAAGAGTACTGTGTTTACTGACCCGACCAGGGCATGGGGTCCAGTCTGGTCCCTCAGACTGCTACATGAAGCACCAGCGCTAGCTTAGCCTGCTAGTTTAGCCTCCTAGCTTAGCCTGCTAGCTTAGCCTGCTATCTTAGCCTCTTAGCTTAGCCTCCTATCTTAACCGGGAAGATTTGACTATTTGAGCCCAAGAGGAGTCAATTAAGCCAGCCGTCAGGATCAGTTAGTACACGTGACTTCATGGAGCTCTGGTGGTGGTGTCAAGGTCTGATGTGCCTTGGTTGGCTGGCTGGTTTTCTGACTGGTTGGCTTTACTGATGGGGTCTTTCCAACAAGCTGGCTGGGAGAGGGGGGGGGGGGGGGGGACACAGGCAGTCAGTAAGGAACACTGGGATGTTCAGTGGAGCCAGCAGGGGGCAGCATGAAGCCTCTGTTGGAGCTCAGCAGCCCCTGTGCAGGCGTCCAGGCAGGTTTTAAGTCTGTGTTCAGCCTCTGGATGCCTGCCTGCACCTCTCTTCATCCTCCGCCTTCCTGCATTCAAACCACTGTACTGGATTGTGTGATTGTCCTGTGGCAGGGGTCCCTCAGGGGCCGCAGAAGCGGCCCGACGATCGGGGCCTCTGTCACACGCCAGGTTGTCCTTAGAAGAAATCAATGTGACCAACGTATTTTGGAGCCCCTCCAATGGAACAGCAGAGTGTAGTCCGTCTAAAGCAAACCCCCCCCCCCATTCCCTTGAGTACAACCATGCATCGGATCCTTTTCTTTTTATACGTCATAGTTGTAGTCAATGTTACTATATTATCTTTGAATATGAAATACCAATTGAATGTGCAATATTTATTCTGCATCATGTCCATTGTGGAGGAGCGTTCAAGAGCGGAAACGGCCCGGGATGTTCGTGTTCGTGCCCTCCGCCGCATTCCGACAGGATGAAGCACAGCAGTAGTGAGCCAATCAGCTGGCAGATATCGCAGACGGACAGGAAGCCGTTGGGATGGGAGGGGCCAGTGTGGCCTGATTGGCAGGGGGCAGATTGGGCTGATATTTGGCACGAAAAAAAAGAAAATGCTTGCATGATGACGGGAAACAAAAAAAGTTATAAGAACGATAGGAAATCTTTTTTTTGTGCAAATGATTTATGTATGATAAAACAAAATACAAGTATATTGAATATGAATATATGAATATTTTGATTTATTAAAGGGGGCTTATCACCCCCTCTGATATGTGAACCACATGCAACTTAAGTATTTCAGATCAAAGTCAAGCATATAGGCCATATAGATCTACTGTTACGTTTGATACACTCATATATGATATGTGCAATGTGTTTGAGAGGAACTATGTGGAATTTGTTACTGTCTGAAGCAGGGAGTGCTGCATGTGTCGTGCGTTTGGGGGTGGAGACTCCTTGTGACGTCTCTCTCAGTAGATTGGCAGCAGCAGCAGCACCCAGGTGGGTTCAGAAGCGATTGTACCACCTGCTGCAGCATTTTAGATCAGTTTTATACCCTGTGAGCCCCCCTCCCCCTTTCCTCTCTCCTCCATTTTCTACTCAATTCACAGGTTTTACCATTACAAACTCGAGGCCTGTCGCTTTTCAACATTGTTTCTTAAAAATAGGAAATGAACAGTATGTGTATACGTACATATATGCATATATTCTGAAGTTTCGTTGTCCCTGTGTTTTTGAGGGAGCCCATCACAGTGCTGCTATCCCACAGCACGGACTGGGGCGGGACCAAAGGATGTTTGGGCAGGTGAACGAATGAATCCAGGTCCTCTTTTTACAGGCTGTAATTAAAGATGTTGAGGGTGGGGAGTGGGGGGGGGGGGGTGTTGTTATCCAAGTTTGTCTAAGCTTTATTACTTGTACAGGTGTGATTCTTCTTTGAAACGGATTTAATCTTTGTTAGTGACTGACTGGTGGTGGGGGGAGGGGGGGGGGGTTGTATTTACACTACGTGTTTTTGTGTGGCTGACATCGTCTCCTGTGACATGGGCTACTCCCAAGTGCTCTCCATTTTCTTATTTATTGTTTTTTTTGGACCTCGGATGATTGTCACAGGAATAAAAGTTTAGTGGTCTAATAACGACGTCTTTCGTGCTTTTTTTACGTAAACGTGAAGATGTGGGCTTTTGTTCGCTCGTCACACACCTATGCATCCCATCATGCGTGTGGGCTCCCTGGTAACCAGGATACAAACTCTTGATTAGAATCGGGGTCTCTGGCAAGTGTTTCTATGGCAACGAAGGCCGGTGAGCGAGCATGTGTGTGTGTGTGGCGGCGTGTTGATTCGCGATGCATCATAGGTTGACACGTACAGAACGGCCGTATTGGGTCGTCCGCGATACAAACGCACCGCAAACCGTTTCGTAAACAAACATCGGGCGTCCAGGTGACCAGAAGGCGCCCAGACTTTTTTCATTTATCCAGAAACCCAGACTTCTTTCCTTCCCCGTCCATCCTCTCTCCTCCCTCCACCTGGGCTGCTGGTAGCGCTGCGTGACACCCACGGTCAGCTGTGGAAGTTAGCTCACCGAGGCTGACGCACAGAGTGGGGAAATATAAGGCGGCGGCAGGAACGCAGTGTGAAGCCTCACTAACGGTCATGACCAAGAGTGTTAGCGAGCACTCCATCCTCTCCCCCTCTCTCTCTCTCTCTCTCTCCTCTCTTTCCTTCCCTCTCTCGGGTCTCTCCATCCACCCCCTCCTCTGTCATCTGTCTCCATCTTTTCCTGTACAAGTGCCAAACTTGCCAAGGTGACTCATGGCAGGGGGGAAGAGGGGAGGGAGGGGATGAGCATTCTCCAGTCTGAGCCAGGGAACCATGGGGGGGACTTGACCCAAGAAGGAGCTGCACGGGCGGAGGTACTTGGCCCTCCTTAGCACCCTGAAGCTGGTTCATGGGGATGGAGCTATAGAAGACCGGGTTACAGGGACGGGGGACTCGGTTAGAGGGACTAGAGTGAGATCTAGAAGCTGGGTTATGAGAACCGAGGGTGGGGACGACATTGAGGATGAAGATCTGGAGCAGAGTAATAAGATTAACACAAATACACACTTGTGTATTTTTATCAGGTTCAAATTATGTCAGTAAAGTATTGTGGTAAAGGTAAGACCTTCCTGTGATTACTTGGTTCAATGAGTCAGCCGACAGAATCTCAGAAGAAAAGAAGGGTTGAAAAGCAACATAGAAAACGTTGCTGGAGTTGGGCTTCTGTGTTATAGGTGTGGGACTTAGGGGTGTGAAGCAAGCCGGGCAGCCCAGCTGGACTAGCCTGTGACAGGGCTGTGCTCCGCGCCGGTCAGGGGTGAAGGTGGAGGCGTGCCGTCATGTGTCAGGGGCACACATGATGGAGAGAGGGGGGGGTGAGGAGGGAGGAACAGAGGTGTTCAGACCCAGAGAGAGAGGGTTAGAGCGATAGAGAGATAGCTGCAGGGGCTGGTACCACCGGCGCCGATGACTCACCGCTACGCCGAAGGTATTTATAGCATCTGAAAGTGTGTGGGAGGTGGGGGGTGGAGGGGGTTGGAATCCAGCCACAGGAGGCCGTATCGGGATTCGTCCGGCAGGGCAGCTCAGATCGAGAGATGGCTCGGGAGCGCTCGCCTGGAGAACAATGACTCCCCGGGGGAGGTCAGAGGGCTGCGCTGACCCTAACGTGAAGGGAAGGACGAGAAAGGGGGGAAGCGGCGGGCGAGGGACGGGCAGGCTTCTGCCCAATGACATCCCTCTCCCCCAGCAGGGTGGGTGTGGCCACTGCAGCTGCTGTTCAGACCCCCCCACCCCCCCCCCCCCCCCCCCCCGCCCCCCTCTCGCACGCATCCAACACTTGTGCTCACGCACGCTCTCTCGCACGCGCAGGCCACTTGTCCTATAATGAGCTAACACCATCGGGGTCTTGAGTGGTGTGATCAACACCATTTCCCCTCCACCGAACACACGCCGCCCCCATGTGCTCATATGCTGTGAGATGAGATACAGGGGGAGGTGAATAAGAACAATGGACAAAACCCACAATAAAGATCAGCCATATTGAATGCAGAATATCCAGTGGTCTCTCTCACAGTTTTGGTGTGTGTGTGTGTGTGTGCGTGGACAAGTATTGGATGTAGACCAACTGTCACTGTGTACATTCTTGGCACTGGGTAAACATCCTACAGTATATCAGTATGCAAGAAAAGAACGCTTTATTAGTGACCAACTCCTCCTCTCTCTCTCTCTCTCTCTCTCCCTCCCTGATGACGCCAAGCAGTGCGTCACCATGCATCCCTCACACACACACACACACGCACACACACAATGCCTCTAATAAGGATGAGTCAGACAGGGGGGGGGAAAGAGAAAGAAAAGGTGAACGCACACACATTCACACACCCGTATTAAAGAAGGGAGAGAAAGAGGGAGAGGAGGGGGGGTAAGAGGAGGTGAGGAGAGACGAGAGGGGGGAAGGGGGGTAGACACAAAGACACCAACAGGATGGAGAGACAAGCGCGCAAGATACCACGGAGTCTGCAGGCTAAGAGGAGGATGTGAAGGGAAACAAACATGAGAGGGAGACCAAGTGTTACCAAAGGCTAATGGATGGAAGGAGGAGAGAGGGAGGGGAGCTGTCTGCACCTGAAGAAAGGGGGAAGGAGGGAGACGAAGAGCAGATTACCCAGAGAAAGGAGGGACATGAAACTGCTCGTTTGGGTTGGGGAGGGGAACCATCGCCTGTCGATCCTGCCCTGTGGCCTCAGATCGAGCCTCGCCTTCGGGCGATGTTTTACCGTTACCGGGAACTTTTTAATGAGAAGAGCGACCGAAGTGGATGGGCCTCATTATAAATGACACGGATGATAAGTGCCTCTCTGTTCCAGCCCCCCTCCACCCTCACCTCCTTCCTGTCCTCTCCTCTCCGTTCCCACCATCTCCACCTCCTCTTCTGGGTGACCTCCGCACCTCTTCCCTCCTCCGCCCCCCCCCTCCCCTCCCCTTACGACCCTCCTCCACGGCCGCATATTTCTCTCCTAATCGCCTCGTCAATGTAGCTCATTAGGAAACCACGAGATGTGGAGAACAACAATGTGGGTGGAGCCAGAGCGAGAAAAAGAGGGAGATAAACGCGGATCGGGGAAAGGGGGGGGGGCGGTGATGGAAAATGGAGAGGCGGGGGAGAATGAAAAATGGAAGGAAAATGAGACTATCTGTGTGTGGAGCAGGGGCAGATGAGGAGAAAGGCAGGCGAGTGGGAAGAACAGAAACACAGAGGGAGACGGGGGAGGGGGGGAGGGAGGGGAGGGAGAAGGGTGTGCGGAGGCATCATCACCATGGATACCTCAGTTCAAAAGAGGATGAGCCATGACAACCGGCGTGCCGTCCTTCACTCCTTGTTCGGCCGTGGTTGGTGAGCGCAGGGGGGGGGGGGGGGGGGGCACATGCACAGAAACTGGTGGGGGGGGGGGTCATGCAGCACAGAAACAGGTGGGGGGGGGGGCGGGGGAGGGTCATGCAGCACAGAAACAGGTGGGGGGTGGGGTGGGATGGGGGATAGAAGGATCCGGAGTGGAGCACGAGAAGGGATCAGATGAAGAAGAACAGAGGATGTAGGGATGAGAGGGAGGACATTGAAGAGGACGTGTGTGGCGAGAGGACCGTTCCAGCCCAGTGCCATCTTCCCTACCCCTCTCACACACGCACACACATGCGCACACACACACACACACACACACACACACACAAGGTGTCACCATATCTCTCGCTCTCTATTTCCTTAATAATGTAATTCCATTCAAAGCAGCATCGTTGAATAGAGACTGACAACATCGAGGTCGATGACTTTCTCAGAAAAGCAATTCCGCTTCTCCGGTAACACCTTGTGCTCGTGGGAGCCTTGAGCCCAGGTGCTGACGTCAAAACAGGAAGAATACGTTTGACAGGAAAACATAAACGCATGCACACACAACACACACACACACACAATCTTTTGGCTGATACTTTAGTAAACTTTCCCTTTCAATCTGAAAAACGGCCGTGGGTTTACAAAGACTTGCGGTGAAGGGCAGAGGAGGAGGAGGAGATGGAGGTTATAAAAGGATCCAGTCAGACGTCATTAAAGAGAAAAGCAGAGACTATTCATGAAAAATCTATCTAATATACTGTGGTCTCTATACAGACTATAACCCTTCCCTAGAATATGAAAACTCGGAATGAATTTAATTTCGTTCATTTACTCCCAGTCCAAGTTTCAACAGGTGGGGGCACATCCACTGTCAAGCCTGGGTTGGTGCACATCACACACACACACACACACACAGACACACACACACTCTAGAACACTCAGTGTCTGACAGTTTGACAGCGAGAGAGAGAGATCACGGCGGACAGAAAAAGAGGAGGAATTTGATAGAAAGGAAGAGTGAGCGTGACAGAGAAGGTGAGTGAGCTCGAGGATTTGCAAGAGAGGGAGAAGTAACAGGAAACAATAAACTGTGTGTGTGTGTGTGTGTGTGTGTGTGTGCGTGCGTGTGTGTGTGAGACGCCCGTGACCTTCAACATGGATGTTCTCATCAGGATCCATTTTTAGGCTCCTTCTCGTTCTAGAACAGACAGCCTGAAACGTTCCTAAATCCCTGGGTGAGCACGCCCTCCCACACACACTCCCAATCTGCGTCGTCTGTTCCCATCCGTGCGCATGTCTGTCACACGTGCACGCACACGCCATCGAACAACAGTGAGACGCTGAGGAGTGACAAGCCTGAGATCTACCAATCAGGCTTGACGTTTCACCTTGTGTGTTTGTGAACACACACACACATACGCACGCTGCTATTATGTTTGAGCAGAGAAATCAAAGCCCAAGCTTGCTCATTATCTCTTTTGACGGTATCACAATTAGTATCACAATGTAATCGCTGTCATTTATTAATCACTACTAGCTTGGCGACCCAGATCAAAATAACATCTCCAATCCCTGAATGCAGCCACGCCCCTCTGAGCAAGAGAGCGTTTTTATGAATGAATGAACCGACTGATGTAGGAAATAGTGAGAATGGCAGCAACGTCTCACAACACAGACAAGCGCGCACGCGGCACGCACGCACGCACACGCTGGAGCCCGCGGGCAAATGGATCCATCTCTGACGTCAACGAGCTCTCTCCTCGCTCGCGTCCCGTCCCCGGTGTGCAGTCAGCTGACGCTCCGTTAAAGAAAAACACCTCCGGTAGGACAAAAGGGAGGAGGAGGGCGTCATCCGATATACACGGATATGCTCCCCCCCCCCCTCCCCCCCCCCCCCCCACCCCCCACCCCACCACCACCACCACCACCTCGCCCACGTCAGAGCACCAGGGGGGACAGATCGAGTGAGACCACCCCGCACACGCTTTAGTATTCTGGGGGAGATAAGGGATGAGAGGACACAAGGGGAACATGCTGACATGGAGGACCGTGTGGGGGTGGGGAGCTGATGGGTGGGATGGAAGCCTCTGTAGCGGGCAGGTCACAGTCTGTAATGCACACTTCAGGTGTGTTATCTGGGGAGAACGTGAAATGTGTGGTGTTTGCAGAGACCGAGCCTTATAGCTAAGGCTATTTGTTTTTGCTAACAAATCAAATCAACATTTATTTGTATTGCTCTTTTTACAAGCAATGTCACATATGCCCATAGAACTGCCCTCAACCAACCTAAACCCTCAAGGAAGACAAGAAAAAACTCCCAGAAAAAAATTGAAGAAACATCCAAGAGGCCTACGTACGTAGACCCCCCAGTGTCTGGCCCAATACCAGCTCAAGCTATTTATCCAGGGCTCGGTAGGTTATGGGTCGCTTGTTTTGACACCCAGGTCACCGTGCTTAGGTGTTAACCTGCGTCAGGACCAGGCTAATGTGACGGGACACTTGATCGATAGACATCCTGAATGAACTGCATGAAGAGCCGTGCCCAGATAGGGAGGGTCGTTTATCACAGGCTCATATCTCCGCAGAGAAGAGAGACAACTGCGACAGCGATGCTGCTGCACGCGCGCGGTGATGGGTTTGGCTCGTGAGTCATCGATGGTGGGTTTAACCCTCCAGCTCCCGGCAGCAATTAGGCGGAGATTATTATTATTTTTTACAGAAAGTTGTTTTTAAACCGATATGGTTCACTTATATTATGGTAAACAGTGTACATGATAATATGCACTATATATTCAGCTCCATGGGGTGTTCTGAGGGTATCACAGAATCCAATTTAGCCCTATATGATCCTCTTTAAATCCCATAAATCACAAACATCTCAACGAAAAATTTGGATTGTAAACGACAAGGTGTAGCTATATACACAACATAGGCAAACGAAAAAGAAAAAGCTATGCAGGCTCATTCATTGAAAACAGTCAATAACTCCACTTTGCATGCATCGATACAGCTGCTGCAGACAGCTACATCTATTTATAGGTGACTGGCCACCTTAAAATGCCATTTTTCTTCAAGCCTCAAATCATTTATTATGGATTTCCAGCCTGGTGATGGCGTATATGTGCTGTGATGACGCGGTGGGTCAGGTGCTGCCTCATATATGGAGGCGAGCTGGTCCAAGTGCTGAAAACAGAACAGAAACATCCTCAAGGAACAACTACAGGAGCGAAATGCTGTATACATTCACTGCTGCCATCTAAGCTGTTTGCCAAAGGTAAGGAATGAAGAGCAGCTTTTCAATATGCAAGGATTATTGTTTACACGCCTGGCTTTGTCTTTCTTTGTCGAATGGAGATTTAATCAAGTTATCTGATCTGATCCGGTCGAATTGGGGTTTAATGAACCTAAACAAAGCGATATTGCCTACATGCCACGATTAGACTAGCCTACTTAAACAGGTGATGGTTGTTATTATGTTGCCTGTATTTTGTGCGTTTTCGTTTGATTTGGATCGAAACGAAGTCAATAACCTGAAGTCAGAGGTTGCCCTGGCAACGAGGGTGACTCATCCCTCGAGCTGAGATGGGCTCCATCCACCAGCCTGCGATCATAGATTGGACGAAGCTATTTATTTATTAGATTAGATTAGATATATTTTATTAATCCCACAACGGGGAAATTTACTTGCTACAGCAGCAGAATAAAAGTAGAAAAGGCAAAACAAATGCAGATAATAAATATAATAAATTAAAATGCAATACAAATAAATACAGATAAATAACATAACATAATAAATATTCATATTGGCATTACTGAATTAAATGTATGCAACATAAAGTGGATAGCCTATGATAGGAAATAAGCAGGTGATTCAAGCACGATGAGGATTTACCATTCTGTCTCTTTCTCTTTGTCAAGGCGATATCATGGTGCTGTCACACCCCAAATTATCCACGGGTGGAGTTATGGTCCTCGTTGCCGTTCTCCTCCACATGTGCGCCGTCCAGGGTGCGTCTCTCCCCCGCTACCACCGGCTCCGAGGCGGAGAGGGGGAGGAAAGGCGCCCCGCTGCTGCCTACCTCCCACCCAGCTCCGACATGATCAAAGCCCTCGAGTATATCGAAAGCCTGAAGCAGCGCGAGGACGGGGGACGCGAGGAACCCACGGCTGACTATGACGAAGTGGAAAAGTTCCGCGTGCTGCTCCAGCTGGCCTCGCTCCAGGACGAGGGCGCGCGGGACCGGCAGGCGTCCCCACCACCGGCTCCGAAACAGGACGTGCCGGCAGAGCAGCTGGTGCGAGCCCTGCTCCGAACCCTTCAAGACCAAGCCGGGCGAGACGCCCAACCTGCTCCGGTCGCACCCGCGAACGACCGCCGCGCGCACCGACACCGCGCAGATGACCCGGGCAAGCCCGTGAGCGCGCCTGCGGACTACAGCAACTTCCCCAGGCCGCACAAAAAGTACCCGCTGATGTTCGAAGACGAGGAGAACCGCGACGCGTACAAGCGGGCCACGGAGGACCTGGAGGAGCAGTACACCCCTCAGAGCCTCGCTAACCTGCGCTCCGTCTTCGACGAGCTGGGCCGCATGTCCACCACCACCACCGGCCAGAAGAGAGACGTGTTCCAGGACGACGAAGACGAAGACGAGGACATGTTCAGCTTGAGGAACCTGGCCTACGAGGACGTGGCCGGCGGCGAGGAGTGGGTTCCCATGGAAGAGAAGGTGGAGACGGAGGAGGTGGTCAACGGGAGCCACGAAGAGTTCGATCGAGAGCTGGGGGAGGGGGAAGACGAACAAGAGGAGGCCGAGGGAGAAGGCATTCAACGCCGGGCTGCTCAGGACGACCAAGCCGATGATGATACGAAACTGGTGGATTACTACCTGTTGAAGATCCTCGAGATGAGCGACCAGAACCAGAAGAGGGACAACAAAAAGAGACTGATCCACCCCTCTCTGGTCGATCCCCGAACGGTGAATGAACTACTGGAGATGTCGCTGAAGCTCCACATCCCCCCGAACGAGCTCATTGACATGCTGATCACGGAGGAGTTGAAGAAACTGGACCGTCAGCCCCCCCAAGACACACCCCCCCGCTACAGGACCACCAAGCCCAGGGTCCGTTATTACAGCCGGAGGCTCCCAGTGAAATCTGGACCCGAGGACATGGACAGAGAGGACTTTCTGAACATCATCGGCGTGGAGACCATCAGCAACGAATATCCCGTGAGGAGGAGACCCCTCAAACCCGTCGCTGCCCCGCCCAGAGTTCCTGCACCGCCGGGCCCGGCTGTGGATAAAGCACCACCTTCACCACCGGCAAAAAGTCCCGCCTCTTCATCAGGCCGGCGGGAAAACTTATTCCTGTCTGAGCTCAACAAGATGCCGCTGAAAAGACAGTCCGACGACGACGACGAGGAGGACGAAGTAGATGAAGACGAGGTGTTTCTGGCGGCCAAAATCCTGACCCAGTATCCCAACTCCATCACCAAGCGGGACACTCAGGCTCAGACTAACCGGTTTCCCTACGAGCTGTACGAACAGGCCATGAAAGATGACTTCGACCAAGCAGACGTGGAGAAGAGCGCTTTTCCCGCCAAGAGAGACGCCGATCCTTCCACGGAGACGCGGGGGAAACCCACGGAGACCCAGATGAGAGAAGAGCCCGAGGAGGGAACTGCTGCCCCTCCGAGAGCCGACGGGAAGGAAACCCACGGAAAACCTATTGGAGGGATGTAGGTCCGGAGATATCATCTTATTAAAAATATGAATCTAATGTCATGTTTATACTCAAAATAACCAGTCTGGTGGTGAACGTCCTCTAATAGTTTACATTCAATTTGTAAAAATATGAAATATAGTCTATATATGACCAATAATAGTGTGTGTCGGGCTGGGTCGTGACTTGTGATGTTATCAGGGTTTGGGGGGGTTTCCAAATATTGTTCTTAATCTACATTTCTGAAAAACTATTTATGATGTAGAGTCAGACCGTCGCCTGCCTTCTTCCAACCCATATTGCAAGCTCTGTGATCGTTGGACTGTATCGGTTTGTTGTGCTAAAGCCTATATTATCATTTTGAAACCATTTTGTACGTGTTCAATAATGTGTGATGACTCAGAGATAAATAAAGCATTAGCAGGATTATTTTCTCCTTGATGCGTTATGTTGCCTTATTTAAATCACTATTTCTTTAAATATACATATTTATATGTAGACCTATATGAAGTTAAAATTATACTGATCAACACAAATCATTGAAATAAATTCCTATTATTTTCTGTGTTTCGTTTTTTTGTCTCAAATATGATCAGATGTATTTCTGAAGCGTCTAAAGCAGCACATTGGACAGCTCCCTCCGAAAGGAAAATGTGACATGCTGACAAAAAAAAATACAAGGCAACAGAAACAAACATGTTCAATATCAAAATGTTTTATTTTAATTGCACTTTTTAAACGTAACAACGTATTAATTTGTAATAAAACATTTTTCACTGAACAGTCTTTAAAGGCAAGCTCCTGATGACCACACCTTACAAACACCTAACCAAGCCCACCAACATACATATTGAAGCAGTCATTCATTTTGGAAGGCATTATAAATAGCTACCACATGGCATTCATAACCAGAGTTTATTAAAAAACATTTAAAAGCACTTCTAAATAACAGCAATGGAAGTCAATATATTTACTATCTTCATGTTTCCTTATCTCCCTCAGGCATTGTTAAAATCTCCTGCATTGCTTTCTTATATGTTCCTTCACAAAGACAACAGGTTTGCACCAGTGTCTAGAACACAGTATTCAGAACTCAAGCAAGACGATGCATACATACATAAACCTCATTCACAAATTGCATTCTTCTGAAGAAAAGTCATTATATTGCTATGCTATATATATATATATATATATATGTATATATATATATATATATATATAAAACTATATGTAGACTCTCAGCTGGGTCTGGACCAAAAACAGACGATGTTGAGCGTCATTCCCTTTTGTTGTGATGCGGATGGCTTTATTCCCGTCTGTCCTAAAAAGCAGGTTTGCTCATGTACTCCTCCATCGTCTACAGAGAACAAAACAGAAAGATCCAGAATGATGTCACCTTCATCCCCCCCCCCCCCATTACCACCCCCGGCTTGCTGCTAACTAACATTCAGTCACACGTTCACACAATCACAGCGCGGATCTGTAATGAAAAACACACAAAAGGGGGGCGAGGGGCGGGGCTGGGAGGTGGGGGGGGGACAGGTGAAGCACCACACACTGGTAGGGCGACGAGCAGAGCTGCTAACCTTGCTGTCCACCCTCAAGGCCATCCAACCAGCTCCACCTCAACCCAATCACTGTCACTGCTGTCCGCCTGAAGCCATAACGAGGAGAATGAGAGCCATGCTACACTGGAGGGTGGACTGTCACTTGGAGCAGAAGGGTTAAGACATCTTTCCTTATCGTCGGTGAGAAAAGAGAGAGGGGGGGGGGGAGTGGGGGCAGCAGGAAGGATGGAAGTACACAAGAACGGGCTGGAAACCGAAGAGAGGGGGAGAGCGAGCGCCACAACAGCCGCTCCTCTACAGGGAAGGGGGGCAGGACAGTCTGTGCCCAAGCTCCATTAAAGACACCTACATGATCCGAACGTCTCCGCCATGGGTACAGACTCGCCCCTGACCCGCACCTGCGCTCGCTTCCAGAGCAAGACAGAACCGACACAGAGAGGAAGGCAGGGAAGGAGGGAGCGGGTAAGTGAGAGAGATGGAAAGAAAAGAGGCCCCGTTTACAACAGCACCGGCTAATTCGAGTCATGATGAGATGGCTAATAGCTGGACGAAAGAGAACCCACCAGGGAACTATGAGGCTAATTCACCCCTGCTAAGATACCAGGAAAAGGAGGGATACGCCTGCCAATGACTTGCTTTCCTTCCTTCTGGTATTTTGTTGTCAAACGACAATCAAAACACAGAATGACACGGAGGAAAGCAAGTAGGAAGGAAATACTACTGAACTCCAAATATCCCCACCGCTGTTCCTCATTGTGAGAGCAAACAGTAAAATCATAGAAATACCGATCTAAATAGGAACTTCATCAAGCCACCAAATATTTTAGGAATGCCAAAAAAAATCCTTCCAAGATGAGAGATTAACATTCAGATGGATAGAATTTCCAACACGCAAAACTTAACTCTGTGGGTTTGATTGTGCGATTTGTTGTGTGAACCTGTGTGTGCGTGTGCGTCTCACCTCCTGCAGCATGTCTGCGGACTCGATGGCGCGAGCCACTATCTGTTTGGAGGTCTCCTGGATCTCCCCGCCCATCAGGAACTCATCCAGGATGAAGTAGGCCTTCTCAAAGTTGAAGATGATGTCTAGCTCACATACCTGGAGAGGGAAAGCCTTTGGATGAAATATGCTGACACCCCGAATACATAAAATGTATTATACATTTTATATACATATACGAATACATAAAATGTAATACAGAAAATAGACACTAGAAAAGGGGTGTCCAATCCTGGTCCTCGAGGGCCACTGTCCTGAAGGTTTTAGATGTTTCCCTGCTCCAGCGCACCTGCTTCTAATATCAGGCTTCCACAGTGCTTGATAACGACCCATACATTTTTATCAGGCAGGAGCAGGGAAACCTCCAAAACTGTCAGGGCATCGGCCCTCGAGGACCAGGATTGCCCTCCCCTGAACTATAAGATTTGACCAGCAAAATTGAATGAATTCAGCAGTAGCAGTCCTTAAAAGGGGCTCAAGATTCAAATGCATAGATCATAATGAAGCTCAGCAGAAGCCGGATAATAACAATGTATTTGAATCAGGTGTGTTGGAGCAGGGGAACCTCTAAAACATGCAGGACAGTGGGTCCTGAGGACCAGGGTTGGGAAGTGATAACAGTGGAAGAACGTCTTACGCTGCCAAAGTACTGATCCAGCAGCTCCACATAGCGATGCAGCACTTCCAGACCAAGCAGCTCATTCTCCTGGTCCTCCAGACCAATGCAGAAATACAGACTGGCATACCTAACAGGGGGAGCCAATCAGGAACAAGGAGGAAGTGTAAGACGCCAGTATAGTGAGCGAGGAAGGACAAACGTACGGAGGAAAGGAAGGAGGCGAGGTGGGACATGGGCCAGCGTGAGGTGGGGAGGCTGCGGGGGCTGACCTCTTGTACACGATCTTCAGGTCTTTCCAGTGGAGGAAGTTGCAGGAGCGGGGCTTCCGGGCCAGGACCATGGAGGTCATGTCTCGGATGACCTTCTTCTTCTCGCGCTCCGTCACGGACACGAACCACTTCTGCAGCCGGAGCTTTCCCTGGCGACTGAAGAGCAACAGGAAACGCATCTGAGGGAGGAGAGAGACAGAGAGAGAGAGCAAGAGACAGGGACAGAGAGAGAGAAAGAGACAGAGAGAGAAAGAGACAGAGAGAGAGAGAGACAGAGAGAGAGAGACAGAGAGAGAGAGAAAGAGACAGAGAGAGAGAGAGACAGAGAGAGAAAGACAGAGAGAGAGAGAGAGACAGAGACAGAGAGCAAGAGACAGGGACAGAGAGAGAGAGAGAGAGCAAGAGACAGAGAGAGAGAGAAAGAGACAGGGACAGAGAGAGAGAAAGAGACAGAGAGAGAGAGACAGAGAGAAACAGGGACAGAGAGAGACAGAGAGAGACAGAGAGAGAGAGACAGAGAGAGAGACAGAGAGACAGGGACAGAGAGAGACAGACAGAGAGAGAGATAGAGAGAGAGAGACAGGGACAGAGAGAGACAGACAGAGAGAGAGACAGAGAGAGAGACACAGAGAGAGAGACAGGGACAGAGAGAGACAGACAGAGACACACAGAGAGAGTTGAACAGTGAGAGAGAGATACAAAGAGAGGGGGATTGTTCTGGTTATACTCCCTTGTCTGGGCTACATTTAAAGATTAACTCCACTGACACTTAGTCAACAAAACGAAGCAAGGAACAGAACTTTGCTCATCTCGTTTCTTAGTACCGGAGATGAGGAGGGGTGTTTCAAATGTTTAGACGGAGGGTTTCCTCGCTTTGTTTGGTCGCGCTTGACATAAATTTGCCATGTGTGAAGTCTATTTTGCGTCACAAACGCTTCCCATTTCGTCTTCCTTTCATTGTGGACTTCAGAGAATAGACTGGATGTCTAGGCAACACAGTGTTGCAGACTTGCTATGATTAGTTGAACTGAGCTGACCTAAAAGAGTTGAATAGTGGTACTTTTTTCCCTGCAAGGAAACCTTCATGTTAGGAAGACAGGTGATAACAAAAGAACAAAGACAAACGTTCTAAAACCAACTGATTAAGTGGCGTTAGGCTGTAGCCTATTGGTGACCATGGCACCAAAATGATTTTATGACAGTTATTTACAAACATAGCGCCTTTGACCTGTGAAGAGCTGAAAGTTGCCCTCTGTGGCTCCAACTTTGGCTAGTGAACATGACTCTCACAGGAGGAGCCGGGTCACCTAGAATGACTGAAAGAACCTGTTTCACCTGTCATGCAACCTCCATGTTTTTACCCAGGCGACAGGTTGAGGAAATAGGCGACACATTAGGTTGGACTATAACAAAGCGTGGAAAGGATACATGAAAAATTAACGTACATGATGTTGATTTACCCTGCACTTACAGTTCATATGTTGTGCTGAAAGGGGGGGGGGTTGTTATTATTTCACCTGACACCTTTCCTGCTTTAACCATAAGCAACAGGTGCGACAGTCACGGAAGGAACAGATGCCACTTATCCAAACACTGGAACACAGAATAGAGCTTTTAAAACCGCTTACTCACCATCTTGATTAGAGGTGGGATCCTTTGCAGCGAATCGCCCCAATAAAATATCCTAAAACACTTTACCTTCCCTTCGATTAGAAAACTCGGTGGAGCTCATAGCTGTCGTGCTGTGAATGGTGGCTCCAGTGTGGAACTTGGAGAACTCCTCCCTCTGCTGTGTGTGTGTGTGTGTGTGTGTGTGTGTGGAGGTGTGTGTGTGGGGGGGGTTCAGAGCTGGAACCGGCCGGCTCCCACATCTACCTGCGGAGATTTAGCTCAGAAATGAATGTTTTGAATTACTTCCCCTTGGGTGCTGCCCCTAGATAAAAAGTTATTTCCATAGCCTTTTGCCTTGTTAAGTAATCTCCATTTGTTTTTCCTTTTTTTCTTTTTGTGTTTTTGAATGCATTTGTTGATTTGTATGCTCTTTTCCCGATAAATTCTTGTTTATACACACAACAACCTCGATTCATTTTTAACTTGGGAAATCTCATCATGGATAAATGCATTTATTGGCATACGTAGTCATAGGCTTATTGGTTCAATGCATTTGTAATCACCTGTGAGATTATAATTATGATAAAATTAAAATTATATCAGGCTTTATAAACAATGGGCTTTATGTCAGAAGACCATGTTTTTGCAATTCCTTTTATTTATTTATAATATTTTTCTTTTGGTCAACAGGGTATTGACAAAAGTGCGAAGAGAAAATGAGAAAAAATAAACCATTACACATGTACAATACTTAATACTTCACTAATTTGAGAGACAAAAAGGTATATACAGTATATATACAGGTTCCCTCCTATATCAGGACACCTTCTAAGCAGAAAGTATATATTTTTAATTTATAATGTCTGTCGAGTCTTTGACCAAAGGTTATGTTTTGCAATTCCTAATGGTCATTCTTGCTGCAGTCTGTAGAGAGCAGCCCTCCCCTAACATGACCTCAGTCTCTCCAGTCTACAGTGGTTCCTACTGCCTCCATGAAGTCTCTTCAGGTTTGATCAAGGCTGTTTGATCATGAAAAGCCATGTCTCTGTATCGCAATATCATCTGGTTTTTAAAAGGAATTCGCGAATACACGAGGTAAGTTTTTACAGTTAACTCATAGCCTAGTTTAAAATAACTTTTTTACTAATTAACCTGTTACACCATGTAACCCAAATTTAATCAAAAAATAAGTTACTAAAACGATCAATCACTTGAACTTCTTTACAGTATTTAAGGGGATGTTAAAAGTGTTTATTAACTGTGCGTGAATGGTATCGATCACAGCATGGTACTTGAGCAACACACACTCAGAGACAGACACCATCTCTGTCACTCGCACACACACCGACCGACAGACACACAATCCTTCTTTTCACCGCTTTAACAATAGTGCTATTGACAGCTGAAGTGCTCAGTCATTTGAGGCAGGCCGTCACACTAGCAGCTGACCCTGTTTTCCTACAGCTTGCCAAATCAATGTGCATAGCTAAACTCAAATCCCTATGGCTCACATGAATACACATGTGTGTTGCAAACTGGGGCCCTTTAAGACGTCTCCATCATTCGCTCAAGATGCAATCACTGTCTACATGTATGTGGTCCATGGATGGATGTTGCTTCTTCCTAAAGGAGCGGATATGAGTCCGAATCCCGAAGCTTCGCGGCTGAGGACCTGAATCTGTCCGTGGTGGGCAGGTCATTCATGATCACAGGGGCCAACAGCGGCATAGGGAAAGCCACCGCCATGGCCATAGCCAAGAAAGGTGAGGGGGGCGGAGCTGTGGGGGAGACGTAGGGGCGTGGTCTCATGATGGACGGCTCTGTGCTCAGCTGGGTTTGGGGCCCTGGGGCGTCTCATGACGCTGTGTTGGATCCAATCCCTCAGGCGGAACCCTCCACATCGTGTGCCGGAACAGGGACCGAGCTGAGGATGCCAGGGGGGATATCGTTAGAGAGTCTGGCAACACGGTAAGTAGGAGAAGTGTGTGTGTGTGTGTGTGTTTTGGCTTTCGGAAGATCCCTGACTTCAGACCACAGTGGATTGGATGATGTTTCCTTGTCATTCCAGGAAGTGCACGTCCACATTTTGGACATGTCTGAAACTCGGAAGGTGTGGGAGTTTGCGGAGGCCTTTAAGAAGCAGTATTCATCTTTAAACGTGTTGGTGAGCAGGGAGCCCCCCTGTACTCCAACAGACTCACACACACACAGGCACACACAGGCACACACATACTTACTTTAGAAAAGCTTGGTTTCACAATCCTCTTACTGTATTACGTAGGCTGTTGGTCTTTGTGATGTTAGATCAACAATGCTGGCGGCATGGTGAACAACAGAGAGGTGAACATGGAGGGACTGGAGAAAAACTTTGCCACCAACACTCTGGGTAACACCCCCTCCCCCTCCTCCCCTCCCCCTCTCCCCCTCCTCCTCTCTCCCCTTCCACTGTTTCCAAACCACATACTAAGTGGTAATTGGGAGTTGCCATGAACCTCAGTCCATTTGTTTTCCGAGAACCATCGTTCCGAATGCCCAGGGGCTTTGAACCCATCCCCATCACCGAGTGTTTGTGGCTGCGAGTGACGTGACCTGTCCTCTCCCCTCAGGAGTGTACATCCTCACCCAGAACCTCATCCCACTTCTGCAGAAAAGCAGAGACCCCAGAGTGGTGGGTGCATGACCGCTCAAAAACACACGCACGCACATTCACCCAGCCACACACACACACCTGCTGACTGGCTCTCTCCTCATCCTGGCCGGTCAGATCACCGTGTCCTCGGGGGGCATGCTGGTCCAGAAGTTGTGCACCGATGACCTCCAGTCAGAGAGGATCCGCTTCGACGGCGCCATGGTCTACACCCAGAACAAGGTGGGGGGCGTACACTCTAGACCAGGGGTCACCGAATCAGGTGTGTTGGAGCAGGGAAACATCTAAAACCTTCAGGACAGTAGTCCTCGAGGACCAGGGTTGGTTACTCCTGCTTCTAGACTCTTTCCCGTCCAGTTGGACATTGAGCTCTATGGAACATGAAGGGGTTTCCTCCACCCTGAAAATACATTTGCCGCCACCAGAAATCCCTGAAACGAAAGGGGAATGAGTCATCCCTTGTTATTTTACGAGATTAAAATGGAATTGGATTAAGCGTCTGCTAAATGAATAAAGGTAAATAGACCCCAGTCTGAGGTGAATGTGTGTGTTTCCTTACAGAGGCAGCAGGTGGTGCTAACGGAGTATTGGGCCAAAGCCAACCCTGCCATCCACTTCTCTGCCATGCATCCAGGCTGGGTCGATACGCCAGGTCAGTACCACACGCGCACACACACACGTGCACGCACACACCCACACACATCCACAGAACGTTCAAGCCGCATCTGGTCAACCCACGCGTAACCTCCGTCGACCTCCGCCCCAGCTGTCTCCACGGCGATGCCTCAGTTCCACCAGATGATGGGAGCCCGCCTGAGGAGCTCCGAGCAGGGGGCTGACACCGTGGTGTGGCTGGCCCTGGCCCGGGCTGCTGCCAAGACCCCCAGCGGGCAGTTCTTCCAAGGTGGGCACGGCCTGGCAGAACGCCAAACCCAGCGCTACTGGAGGGGGGGGGGGACGTTAACACTGCACTTTGTGTTGTAGGAAAAGAGCGAGCTTTCCTGTGTTGTTGTTGTTGTGATCTGTGGTTTGTGTTCCAGACCGCCGCGCTGTGCCCACCCACCTGCCCTTGGCCTGGACCCGAAGCACCCAGGAGGAGGTCCAGATGTTCGTGGGCCGACTGGACACGCTAGCGCAGGCTGCCAGGCCTGAGAGCCAGACCAGCAGCAGCAGCCAGAACTCTCTCAGACCTAACTGAGGAGCCATGCTGAGATTTGAACCACAAACACCCAGAATAGAGAACAGGATCTCTGTATCACTTTAGAATTGAGCATTAACAGTATTTGGCCAATTCATAGAGAGCAGTCAGACCTAGTTTTGTGGTCTGGCGATTTTTCTAACACACCACTGGTCAATTCTAAGAAGATATTAGTGTGGCTAATCATATTTGGGGCGTTTTGCAATTAAATCGACCGCAGGTTACACGAATGCAGACACGATTATGTGGGTGGGCCAGATCAGATGTTAGGTGGGTTCAGCTTGGGGTGTTAGGTCTACATCATTACCTTCCTCAGGTAACATGCCGTCACAACAGTCTGTCACTAGCTCCACCTGTGCCGTTCTGCTGGGATCTGCCCTGTGTCTCCAGCTGTGGGCGATGACATGGAGACTGAGTCTCTCAGATGTTCTGACAGGAGACACTGCTGTGATTACATTTGTTTCCTCTCTAAATGATTAAAGGAATATCAAATGAATCAGGTTATTCGATCAGTCTTTAATCGGGTAAATAAAGTTACGATGACAGGAAGGAGTCCGGCACTTGAACAACGCTTGAAAGAGGGAAAATGGAGACACACGACGTCCATATTGAATATTTTTATTTCCTTTTTGTAGCAATCCACATTTGCTGTTTTTGTTTTGTTTTTAATAATTCATTTTTTCTCATTTTTTGTACAGTGAAAACAAAATAATAATAATAATAATAATGTGGTGCATTCACATTTTTCCCAAGGGATTCTTTATAAGGTTGATCTCTACAAGGGTAAAACAGTGAAAAGCTTGAAGCTGCTGAATCCTCCCGTGTTGGTACTCGCGGAGGGTGGGGGGAGGGTGGGGTCAAGAAGAGTGTGGGAGGGTGAGGGGGGCCTGTGGGAGGGTGGGGGCCTGATTTAAAATCATCTACGACACTTGGGTTTTTCGTTGACACTTTATTCATCCGTGTACATCTGGATTTATTCATGTTTGCTTTTTTTTCCGTAAGGGGGCGAGATGAGTCAGCTTACCAGCGTTTATCTTTAAAAGGAACTTCCCGGTCCATGCGAACAAAGGTCCAAAAAAAAAAAAAATAAGGAAAAAAACAACAGCTTCTCCCGTCTCTCTCCCCCGTCTCTCTCTCTCTCTCTCTTTCTCTCCACCTCTTCTTCCATCCCCTTGCTCTTATGCTACGTAGGTGTAGACTTTGCGGTCCTCTGGTGTCCGGGCCAGGTATTCTCTCTCTATTAGTCCTTCTATGCGCTTCTTGATGACCACTGGACTGGGCAGGAAACGTGCTCGCAGCTGCTGGGTCACCTGGGGAGGGGACAGACACACAAATAAAAAACCCTCAAGACAACGAACAACATTGGAGGGGGGGGGGGGGGTCAGATGGCTCAATGGTTAAGGCGTGATCGGAAGGTTGTGAGATCGAGCCCCGGCTGTGGCTATATGACGTTGTGTCCTTGGGCAAGGCACTTCACCATACTTGCCTCAGGGAGAATGTCCCTGTACTTACTGTAAGTCGCTTTGGATAAAAGCGTCTGCTAAATGAATAAATGTAAATGTAAACATAAAACCAGCGTGAAGCCCCATCAGGCCTCTCTCGGTCCCTAGGCTGCCTCAAGACAATGTGGAACTGAATACTGCAGATGGACTTGGTGTTTACGGCGATAGGGGCAGTGTCGCGTCGTGTCGTGTTTCCCCACCTCTGCTACCAGGACGTTGTGCTGCATCTTCTTCCTGGACTTCATGATGCGGACGATGGCCGCCTCGATCTCGTGCTTCCTGTCGTCGTCCACCTTCTGCCGCGTCTCCTTCCTCTCGGGGTCCGACTCCCCCTGCTTGGCGGCCACTGGGGGAGGGGAAAAGGGGGGAGAGGGCGTACAGGGGGGTTCAGCACAGCACAGGCGAATATGGGAAGAACAACAACCCCCCCCCCCCCCCTCCTGCTCAGGAGGTCTGGGTAACGCGGGGGGACCCTCCCACCTGTCTGGATCTTGACTCTGTGCAGCTTGGAGGTGAACTGGTCGTTGACTGTAAACACGTGGCCGTTCTCGATCTCCTTGGACTTGGGCTCCTTGGTGAGCACGCGCTGGGTGGGCTTCCCGCAGGCCAGGGACTGCAGCGCCCGCACCAGCTCCCGCTCGGGGATGTCTGTCTCCTGCTGGATCTCCTGCAAGGGGGGGAGAGGGAGGGGGGGGGGGGGGGGGGGGGGGGGGGGTTAAAACATGGCACTGGACACCGAACGGTCCCAGCTCTTCAAAAATGAGGGACAGAGGGAAGAGTGACGGCAGAGGGAAAGTGTGTGCGTAAGTGTGTGTGTAAGTGCGTGCGTGTGTGTAAGTGTGCGTGTGTGTGTAAGTGTGCGTGTGTGTGTAAGTGCGTGCGTGTGTGTAAGTGTGCGTGTGTGTGTAAGTGCGTGTGTGTGTGGGCGCGCGTGTAAGTGCGTGCGTGCGTGGGTGTGCGCGTGCGTGACCTCGAAGGTGGACTTCTCCCGGTTGTTGAACAGCATGAGGATGGTCATCTGGAAGGTGGACACCTGCAGGATGTGCTTCCTGGTGTTGGAGCCTGTCACCTGGGCCCCGCCCACCCCCACCTCCGACCCGTCCTCCTGGGGGTCACGTGACAGAGAGACAACAGGAAATAACCAGTGTGCTCCTTAAAACCACACTGATGGTGCTTCCTGATGGCACAGAGGAGCCAGACAGAAAGTGGGCGTGCCCCCCGTGCCGTACCTTCTTGATGGGGCCGTAGAAGGTGGCGTTGAGGTCAGCAGAGCCCATGTGGTGCTGGAGAGTGAGCTGCCTGCCGCTGTGTTTGGCCAGGTAGAACCTGGAGGAGGAAACCGCACACTCGCCATGAGGGCCACCCTCGAATACGTGTGTTCCGTGCCCCCGAAGAACTATAAGGTGGGTGTCAGCAGTGTGTATGCACAGGTGTGACGGGGTCTCCTACCTTCTGAACACCTCGAAGGCGTGTCTGGGGGAGGGGGGGATGGTGCATTTGGGCGTGGCCGACTGTGTTGGCCAGTAGCCAGTGGTGAGGACTCTGACTGTGAGGTCCACTCCTCCCAGAGACACCTGGAGGGACGAGGACCACTTAGTTAAAGATAAAGACTCATTTCATTCTGCAAATGAATAACTACAAATAGGCAAACGGTTAGATCGATATAAGGAAAGGTTAAATTTTTGTGGACCAGTGATTCAATATTTCCATTTAATATTAGTTCCAAACACAGTAAAAAAAAAAATTATTTTAACAAGAAATCAGCTTTACATCAAAAAAATTATAATACCAGTTTAACAATGAGTAAAAAGCTGAATCTTTGCTCAAATGTATGTGAATTTAAAATTATCTTAGTATTTGGTATGCCTTTTTGGCCAATTCTACGACCCATGTTATCCGAGCATGATTTGACAATGTTCCAAAAAGCTAGCTAGTCGTTCTCAGTCTTCAATTCCACTCTTTGTTCAGGATGTGTTCAGGGCGTGTTTAGGATGTTTCCAGGATGGGTTCAGGACGTGTTCAGGATGGGTTCGGGGCGTGCTGGAGCTCTTACCCCCGTGGACTGCAGGTGCTGTCTGAACTCATCCATGGTGGTGTTGGAGATGCTCATGTCTCTGAACATCCCTTCCAGTTTAGAGGTGAACTGACAACCGCACTCCGTCTGTGCTCGCACACACACACGCGCGCGCACACACACGCGCGCACACACACACACGCACACACACACGGAACAGTAAGTGACTGCTGGAACCGTCTTCAGGGTGGGCACACCCCCACCCCCCCCCCGTCCCCCCCTGTCCTGTCCACCCCTTGTCACCTTGAGCTTGGAGATCATGTTCTTCTCCGAGTCGTCGGAGACGCTCTTGTTGGTGAGCAGTCTCCGGGCCAGGTGCTGCTTGTAGTAGCGCTCGAACACGTCCTTCTCCTGCATGAACCTGAACAGGACCATGGCCTTGTCCAGGATGGACTCCACCTCCTGCTCTGTGAGCTGCATGCACACACACACACACACACACACACAAACACGCGCGCACACACACACACGCACGCACACACACACACACACACACACACACACACACAGAGGAAATCAGACCATCACACACGAGATACGACCGCTGTAGGAGCGCTCGGAGCGTGCAGAATCCAAATCGTGCGCTAATCAAGAGGCAATCGGCACGCAAAGCCGAATACTTCCTGTACGCCGTCCCCCCCTGAGCCCCCCCTCACACCCCGCACTCACCCCTTTGACCCCCTTCTTGAGCTTGTCGTCGATGAAGAGGGACAGGTACTCCGGCGAGCGCGAGTTCAGGTTGAGGAAGTACTCGAAGTCGCCGGCGATGGTCTGCTTGAAGAGGCGGTCGTTGTTGAAGGACTCGATGAGGAAGCGGTCGAAGCGCGTCTTCAGGTCCAGCAGACCCTAGCGAACAACCACACACGAGAACAACCGTTTAGCTCGACGGTTTAAACCGCGTTCCAAACCGCTCGGGGTCTTTTCATCCCCCGCAACACTGTCCGTATCCTTTTACATTTATTCATTTGGCAGACGCTTTTATCCAAAGCGACTTCCAGTAAGTACATGGACGTTCTCCCTGAGGCAGGTAGGGTGAAGTGCCTTGCCCAAGGACACAACTTCACACAGCCGGGATTCGATCTCACAACCTTCCGGTCATGAGGCCAACGCCTTAACCCGCTGAACCATCTGACTTACGACTAGGGAAGGTAAACGAATGCTCCCTTGATAGGATTTTGGGGGGGGATGAAGGTGGGGTGTTTAACCCAGGCAGGGTGTGGGTGTACCTGGATGTAGTCGACAGGGTTCTTTCCCTCGCCCTCCTCCGACACCAGAGCCTTGCCCTGCTCCCTCAGGTAGGCGCTCATACACTCACACATGGTCTTCAGGCCGTTAGGCACGCGGCTGAACAGCTTGTACATGCAGCCCAGGTCTGAGCGGGGAGGGAGGGAGAGAGAAGGGTCATTTTTGGGACCCCGTGTGGTGCAGATTTTAGATCCTGGCCCTCGAGGGCCGCTGTCTAAGGTTTTAGATGTTTCCCTGCTCCAGCACACCTGACTCTAATTAATGACTCTAATTATCAAGCTCTGTGGAAGCCTGGTAATGACCCAACCATTAGAATCAGGTGTGCTGGAGCAGGGAAACATCTGAAACATTCTGGACAGTGGCCCTAGAGGACCAGGATTGGACAGCCCTGGTACATGGGTCTCTCAGTATGTTGAGCCTCCAGATCAACGTTATTAACATCAGACAAGCGGCTCCAGCGAGGAGGGATCTTCTGGTCGATGTATTTTCTTTCCCCCTCAGATCGATGAGACGTTAATTAGAAGAGGCAGCAGGAGATGTTTGGTGATCCGGGATCACAGGCTCTGCAACATCCCGTTCGAGGCTTTCAACACTCTCTCCTGCTTTCAGCCTCCATCAGGGGCAGAGCAAAGAGACTGCTGAATGAGCTCTAATGAAACAGCCATGCCTGGCTGGTGTCTGGAACAGGGTTGCCACGGCTCCACCTCATAACAACCCCCTCCCCCCTTCCACCCCTCAATAAAACACCCACATATCCATACACGTATGCCGGAATCCTGGGGCTCGTTCGGTGGGTCTAACCTTCCGTCTTGCCGTTCTTCAGCATGTGGACCAGGCCCGAGTTCTCCATCTCCACGATGGTCTTCATGTGCTTGGAGATGAGCTCCCGCTCCACCACCTTGACGATGGGCTCCTCGGTGGACTTGTCCAGGCAGTGCATGACCCGCTCGATCTCCTCGTTGATCCTGGCCTCCACCTTCTTGATGTAGACGCTGGCGCTGTTCTCCGCCAGGAACTTCTGGCTCTCCATCTGATGGGGGGGGGGACAAGGGGAAAAAGGGGTACAGTCAGCCGGTTCACGAATCAACCGGTGCCGCGGTCTCCTGGGGGCTGGGATGGAGGGTTGTGATCGGGGGGGGGGGGGGGGAGGTCTTGACGTCTTTTCCGTGACCCACCTGGAAGAATTCCGCCGACATTTCTAAGAAAGGCGCCTCGAAGTCCTCCTCGTATACGGACCGCCCCTCCAAGCCGAGGATCATGAGCATCTGACAGGCGTTCCGGATGGCCCCCCTTCGAAACACACACACACACACACACTGTTAAACCTGGACCTGTGTCTCCCAAAGACCCGCTGAAGCCAAGCGGCAGGTCGTCGCTATGACCCCCCCCCCCCCCCGGGCCGCTCACCTGTCCACCACCTCGCCCTTCCTCTCCCGGGCGATCATGTCCAGCAGGGTCTGCCGCAGGTGGTCCCGGATGCAGCCGTAGCGGACCACCTGGTCTCTGAAGATGATGAGGCCCAGGTTGTAGACGTTCTCCACGTTGTTCTGCTGCACGTACACGCGGTCCTGGAGAGAAAGAGAGAGAGAGAGAGAGAGAGAGAGAGAGAGAAAGGGGGGTTATGCCCAGAACCAGAACTCTGACGTGGGCGCAGCCGTGCGGGTGGGAAGGCCAGGCTGCCTCTTCACACTGACCTATCATGTCAGCCCCAGTGTGTGACCAGCCCCAGTGTGTGCTCAATAACAAGAGGAGAGCGAGAGAGAGAGAGAGAGACAGACAGAGAGAGCAGGAGGGACAGAGAGAGAGAAAGAGAGGGGGGGGGGACAGAGAGAGAGGGAGGGGACACAGAGAGAGAGAGAGAGGGCCAGCGAGAGAGAGCAGGAGGGACAGAGAGAGAGAAAGAGAGGGGGGGGACAGAGAGAGAGGGGGGGACACAGAGAGAGAGAGAGAGGGCCAGCGAGAGAGAAAGAAGGAGAGACAGAGAGAGAGAAAGAGAGAGAGAGAGGGGGGGAGGGACAGAGAGGGGGGGCAGAGAGAGAGAGAAGGAGGGACAGAGAGAGAGAAAGAGACAGAGAGAGAGAGAGAGAGAGAGAGAGAGAGAGAGAGGGGGAGGGACAGAGAGGGGGGGACAGAGAGAGAGAGGGGGGACACAGAGAGAGAGAGAGAAAGAGGGAGAGAGGGGGAAGGACAGAGAGAGGGGGACACATAGAGAGAGAGAGAGAGAGAGAGAGAGGGCCAGCGAGAGTTAGAGTAGAAGATGAGAGAAAGCGTTGGAAACAAATATTCCCCTGAGACGGTCTCAATACCGACTGTGTCATTGTTAGGTTCACACTCCCCACCTCTAGGGTATGTGCACTACGCACACGCACACGGCGCGCTGCTACAGTAAATCACTTTCCCAGTTGCCCAACCAAACGGATAAAGTCAAACAACAGAAGCTTTTGTTCCTGCAGCAGAACGCAGCTCGCTGAAGACACGGAGCCTGCGGGGAGGAACAGGGAGGTCAGCCTGTCACCGCAGAAGGGCATCCTTTAAATCAGGGAGAGACTCTCTGGGGGGGAGCACACAGACAGACACAGAGCAGTCAGACCACCCACCATGTACATGAGGATGTCTCTGATCATCACCATGGCTGTCTGGTGGTCGTTCCACGCCTGATTCAACGTCTGCAGGAAGTTGTTGTTTAACGAATTCAGGACGTCTTCCCGCACCTGTGGAAGAGAGGGAGAGAGAGAGAGGGAGGGAGAGAGAGAGAGAGGGGGGGAGAGAGAGAGAGAGAGAGAGAGGGATCGTCTCATGAGTTCACAGTTCATTCAGTCAGCTCTTTGCTGTTGTGAGCGGGCAGTGATCACACATTTCTTTAAGTGTTGAGCGGATGCATTTCCAGACGAGGCTATTTTACAGGCATGCAGCATTTCGCAACAAGCCAGCATACCTGTTTCACCTGCCCTGACCCCCGACACCGAGCAGAGGAAAAAGGTCAACTGAGGTCAGCTCTAACTCTGTCTATGGGGACGCTGTCACGAGAGAAAGATGTTTGATGTCTACGGGAGTGGTGGTGGTGGGGGGCGGAAACCCTGTCTACAACAACAACACACCGGCTTAGCTAGGACGTGTCTGGTGGAGAGCGCGCTGAATCCCCCCTGCCTGCCTGCCCCCCCACCCACCCACCAGCCCCCTGTGAATGTCAGCCTCTCCACTCCCACGCTCCCCCACATCTCTGGATCTCCTCGCAGAACGCAAGCAGACTGAACTGAGATGGGGGGGGGTGGGTGTGTCTGGAGGGGTTTACTTTGTTGATGAGGTGCTCCGTGACGACCTCCCGCAGGCCCGTGTAGAGCTTCTCCCCGTGCTTGTGCAGCACCATGGTGTAGGCGTTCCTGTACAGCTCCTCGAAGCTCAGCCCGCTGTTGTTCTTCCTCTGGATCTCCTGGATGGCGTTCTTCAGCAGGTCCCAGATGTTGTTCACATACTTCTCATCCATCGTCATCTGATACGGAGGGAGGGAGGGAGGGGAATAGAGAGAGGGAGAGATAAAGAGGAAGAAAAATCAGGAGACGTTAGTCCATCTTGACATAGTATTCTCGAGCGTGCATAGCTCCTATCTTCCGGTTTGGAGTCGACAGACCAGTCATGGGGGTTAGGCAAGGCTGTTTGAGGCTGTGAAAAGATGCTAGTGTTCCTAGAGATGCTAGAATAGGCAACAGACTAACTGGGGTCTGCAGGTTTCAGATTGTGCTCTGTGGTCTGATAGCTATGCATCAGGGTTTTTAGAGGACAGAAGAGGTAAGAAAACATCCACATGTAAACACAAGCAAACATCAAAAACGTTGTCTGACGGGTCCAATCGAAATCAGTCCCAAGTCAATTTGAATGCATACCTAATGTTACAACAACAACCAAAAAATGATGGAGTTGTTTTGCTAGCCTGCACATAACTACATCATTAATTCATGAGCAGATTCGGTCGGGAAAAGTCTCGCTAGATGAAGAAAAATCGGAAACCCCAGAATGAGAGTGGAATCCAACAACATAAAACAAAGCAACTGGACACTCGTGCTTGACAAGACAAATCCTCCTCAAAACCATCAGAAAATAGTTCTTCTCCATCACTATTCAGTCCTCATCCAGTCTAAAACTCAGTATTGTTTTGAATAGTCGACTAGAAAAGGCCCAGACTGCCTATATCACCTAAAAATAACCCTGGCAGCAGTTAAACATAATTAATCTGCGGTTGAGATTGCCATTGTGAAAGAGAGACCAAAAGAGAGGTGAGACAGAGAGACGGACACATAGAGAGACAGAGAGAGAAAGACAGAGAATTTCAATGGGACATGAGTTTCATGGGCTCACTCTTCCATAGAGCTTAGTACCCAGGAACTGGGTCCAGGAACAACGAACATGCAAATAAGCAGCCATGTGTACAGATGACTACGGTTTAACTGACGGATCAAACCTGTTTATGACGCCATGTAAGCTGCCTGCACAGGCATGCATCTATAGCAGCATGTTGGCACACATTCATTACCAACACAAAAACTATTTACCACATTTCATGATCATGACCCTGGAGACCAGGGCAATGCCAACAACTTGGTCACATATCCCAAGTAATCCAAATCATCCACAATTCAGCAGCGACCAGCTATTACTGGCATGCCCCCCCCCACTGCCTGGCCCCAGTCCAGGTACAGACGTTAGGCAGGGAGAGCAGGGTCAGAGGCACTGCTGCAACTTTTTGCAGCATCCATGCAGTCAGTTGTGAGCTTGGGCTATGATGTTATGATCAACATGCATCAACATGACTTTTAACAGTCCCTGCATGAACTCGTACTCACAACACCCAGTCACACTGACTCATGATGGCTTGGAGCCAAAGATCAGTAGCCTAACTACCTGCCAGACTGGACTGTGCATCATCATCTACCAGGTGACTTCATCAAATGTCAACAGCAAATAACTGCAACAACAATCTTGCTATACCAGGTGTGTAGCTGCAAGTTATTGAGCAATCTAAGTGTCGGGAGTGTAAAGTTAAAAAAAAACCTTGTGATCAATCACATTACCAAGCCAACACACTTAGTCAGCTATAGGACTACTAGCTATCCTAACCCACTTCAAGCTAAACCGTTTGGCTTTGTTGTCAGTATAGTAACCTAACTGAACTGTCACGGAGTTAACAAGTTAACTAGCTGCAGTAACCAGCCATGACAGGGACATTGTTGGAAATGTTGTTGCTAGCTTAGCTTAGCAAACTGTCCGCTTGTTTATGAGTTCAGTTAGCATTAGCTTAGCTTCCAAGCTAGGCTACACACTTGGCAGGCCCAGTGTTTAACGTCAGCCGGGCTAAAGTAGCTTGGTTCGGGATAGAACTATCCCTAGCTAACTCTTCCAGGACGGGTCAAGCTACCCACAGGCCTCCACTGACATCCCCTGGTCTCGGGTATCGGCCTCCCAGTCTAACAGCTCTCCTCCACGGGTAACACTCACAGGAAAGGCTCGTATCCTCATCTTGGTGTCCTTCTTGGTGCCGCCTTTGATGGTGGACATGATTAGTTTGGACGTCCCGGGTCTACGTTAACATGAAATAATGTTGTGGTTATGTGGACTACTAGGAGGCCAGCGAAATGGAAAGTGGTAGGGATTCCCCCCTCGACCTTCCCTCTGGATTCAGGTCCTTCTCTCCGGGCTTGTTGTTGTCAGTCGCTCCTCTCAGTTTTGGAAGCTGGTTTCTCAGTGATGGCGGACAACGATCCTCCACTGCGCAGTGGCAGCGGTGTTCTCGCGAGATTAAAGATCCCCATTCAACAAGTGTATTTTCCCCCAAAAGTCTATGGAAATAAAAGTCTATTGTTATTTCAGGGGTGTTTTTATTGAATTGCTACTACAAATCGTAATGTAACGTGAATAAAGAAAAAAACACGTACTTAAAGGACATGGGTACACCTTTATTTGTGCTGTTCATTTAAATTCTGACGAGTCATGACAGGCAATTTGAACCAGTTGGAAATTAACAGAAGTTAGGCGATACAATATACAATCACTAGATGGTAGCACTTCTTCACTGGAACATTTAGTAAGCAACGGACTTAATAAAATGGGGTAATGAAATAAACCAAGGTGTCCCATATCTCTTATTCCAGACAGTCAACCTAATTTACGTCTTTCTGGTCCACGGAGTATCTTAATTTAGGTTGGCTGAGCTGTCCCTCATTTCCTTGGGCTCTGTCCCAGTGATGATATCCCAATGACTGGAAGACTGAATATCTTCTCACTGTCATGACGATGCTCTCTGCGGGCAAGAAAATGGGCATACATGAATGGCATTAGGACATTGTGACAACAGAATTGTCTAGTACACAGAAAAAGTAGGAAAAAATCAGAAGAAAATACATGAATGGCATTAACTGTTTCTCAATGAACATTCAATTAAATGCATCTGACCTTAAACTGAAAAAAAAACAAACATTACAAATTAGATTTACTTTTGCATGCTGCTACCAGAACGGGTGCTGTGGCGTGACGTCTCAAATGATTCCCAGTTTTTCTCTTCAATCCCAAATTTTCTAACTCTAATCTCCTGATTTCCCACCGCATTTCCCCTATCACCAGGGCAAGTTTCCCTTCGCTGTCCATGGTGCTCAGTCGAGATCCATCACCAAATATCTTGTTTCTTTAACCTCAAACCCGTCAAGTTCCAGACTATCTCGGACATCCCCCTCCTATCTGACCCAGTAATAAGATATCTCAGAAGAAGACCATCTCTGTTTCCCGCCCAATCCCCATCCTTCACTCCAAACTTCAGTGCGCACGTTTATTTAATAATAATAATAATAATAATGATAATACTTTTTATTTATATAGCGCTTTTCAAGGTACTAAAAGTCGCTTTACAGACAATAAAATCATCATAAAAGTTTCACATTAAAAACATAGTAAACAATTTAGAAGCCGTCGAATTTGCCATAACTCGAACAATATGGGGCATCTTTTTAAACCCCTTCACCTCTAAATTAAGCTGTCATCCATTGATCCCCCGGTCACATGATCCAAACAGAGTCCTTTTCTTCCTGAGCGACCTGATGGCTGCTCCACTTTCTCTGCTGGAGTTAAATATTTAGACCGTCTGTCAACGTAAAGCAGCAATCTGGTAAGGATCATATACACTCTGGCGTCGTGACTCCTCCACCCAGGGACCTTTCTAGGATTGAAAGAACTCATTGGGGGCTGCGGATATCCATTGTTTCAGACAGTTCATAGATTGGTTCAATCAGAAAGAGTGTGATTTGTTTGAAAACATACGAACCAGAAACGCACTCACATATGTAGCATGTTACAAATAACTTGTCAATGTGTAAAACAATAGTACCAAAAAAAAAAATATATATAATAATCCCAATAATTATTTGGAGGGGCTGAAGAACATTTTAGGGGGATTTAAACCCCCCTAAAACAGGGCTAACGACGCCCCTGCCTCCATCCCTCGCCTCCCCATCACAGCCCACAGGCTACACACTGGCATGGGTCTAGCGTACTAAATGCACAAAACATATGTCAGGATTTGTTTCAAGACAGTTAAAAACTCAAGTCAATCTCATAGCCTTTCATGCTGTTAAGATACCTCCTACGTCTGACCTTCCTGCAATTACATAGGTAGACTGAAGATCTAATGACCGTTTGCATAACCCCCTTTTTACGGTGCATATCTCACTAAGGTATTCACAGATGCGTGTGGCAAATGGACGGTTAATATTGAAAGCTATGGAACCAACTCATTTGAAGAAACACATGCAGGTAGGAGTGGGTGCAGGTTCAGGAAATACCCTTAATAATACAATGTCACACATCATTTGGGGGGGTTTTCTTTAGTGTAACGGTAGCATGGAGTGCCAGTTAAGCTTGAAA
>CM059328.1:10255054-10270054 GCA_030340685.1 Protosalanx chinensis
AAAATGCTTTACGCCGTCGCGAGCCATCTGTGATTTACAGTCAAGGCCACACGGATTACACGACTGGGAAACCCATTTCTGGTTTTAAACTCGTATTAAATGAGGCAGATGAAATTGCATCTCCACTAGTCTTGGAAAACATAAACGTTGTCAGGAAGGCTGTTTGTGTCACAGCAAGCAGCCCACGGCATGATGTATAATGAAAAAAGCCCTGGAGTTTGATCAGCAGGAAGACAAGAATATATAACAACGTGGCTTTTGTCTCTCCGAATTGCCGTTGGAACACGTGATCAGGCTGTCGGTGGTACCAACGAAGCTCTGCAACCTTCGGGGCTGGAATGTTCTGGATGCTTGCTGCGTTCCTCTCCGGGTCACGTCGTCAGAATGGGTTTTCCCCAAGATCTTCCCATACTGCATGGCAGCCACCCACGTGGCGGCCATGTTGCCATCTTTAGTAGTGGGGGGGGGGGGGGAGATTCATCCCCAAGAGAGCGAATGGGAATAAAAATGGCTAACGCTTTTTCTCACTCGCAGCATCGATTATGCGATCCCGGTCTGCCGTAATTAACGTATCGTCAGAACCTCGACGTGAAACATGGTGTGAGAAAAGAACTGCAGGAGACGCAGATCTTTGTAATCCCTACTTAATCCTGTTATTTCGAGTGCACGGTCTGTCGTGAAGGATGAACTGTGACGTGTCAATCCCAGTGTTGATTTGACGAAAAGTTGAATTACCTTTTATGCCTCTCTGTGGCCTATTTCACTTCTCCAAGTTTAATCTTCATACTTTGATTTAGCTTTCAGTAGGCTGGCTGGAGGTACCAAAAAGGCGATGAAAATGAAATGTTGTTCGGCTGAATGCACTTATGGCTCTTCGCTTGGCACTTATCGGTTCTCACGATGTATGTCTCATAATCTATGAACCCGCTATGTTTGGTTACTATCACGTTGCTCTGATCAGTGACCGATGCTCTTTTGTGAAGCTCTCTATTGGAAATCGCTTTGGACAAAAGCGTCTGCTAAATGAATAAACGTAAATGTAAATCAAGGCTCGTTCTGTTTACATCATTTTATTGACATCTGTGCTATTAATTGTCAGCTAATCGTACAATCGGCCTACACATCCATCCCTTCCCTTCATGTTTCAGAGAGAGAAAGCGTCGAATTTTAATGTTGAAAATCGCAGTTTAAGCAAAACAAATTGCTGAGTCACGGCTGAAAAAAAAATCTACCAGCTAAATTGACTTTTCAGATCTGTCCGCAGACAAGTGCAAGCTCCGTATATTGACAGGCTATTGATTTTCTTACTTTCGTAAAGGAATCGTTTGATCTAAATTAGGCCTATTCATCATAGAACAGAAAGCTGTATTGAGACGTCCATTCATTTACATCTAGTAATTTAGCAAACTCTCTTATCCAGAGTGATTTACAGCAAGTACAGGGACATTCCCTCTAAGGCAAGTAGGGTGAAGTGCCTTGCCAAAGGACACATCGTCATGTAGCCACAGTCGGGAATCGAACTCGCAACCTTTCAATCATTAGCCACGTGACTTAACCCATTCGTTCACATAGATTAGATTAATAGAATAGATTAGTTCACATGATTTTTTTCACTTAGATTAGATTAGATTCAACTTTATTGTCATTACACAGGTACAAGTACAGGGCAACGAAATATGAAATACTTGGACATGATGGTCAGTTTAAGAGTGACGCAACACCATTTGCCACCTTACTGAAGGAGCAGAGAAGAAACAAGGGAGGGACACTTGTTTGTGCGGACCACATCCTGTGTGTGTGTGTGTGTGAGTGTGTGTGTGTGAGTGTGTGTGTGTGTGAGTGTGTGTGTGTGTGTGTGTGTGTGTGTGTGAGTGTGTGTGTGTGAGTGTGTGAGTGTGTGAGTGTGTGTGTGTGCGTGTGTGTGTGAGTGTGTGTGTGTGAGTGTGCGTGCGAGTGTGTGTGAACGTGTGTGTGGGGCGGCTCTTTTTAGACTTGACACTGCAGAGTGTGTGAAAGTTGGGTGTGGGCTGCAGTTCTGATGAGCCCAGAGAAGCATCTCTGATCAGTCTATTACTCAGCGCTAATTAGCTGGCTGATGAGCTGTGACATCACACCGTCCCGGCCTGCCCAGACGGAGCTGAGACAGCAGACACGCCCACTGTCACCACGCCATCAAGCCTCTCCAGGTGAACCTCAATAACGTCATAATAATACATGTATCGATAGCGGTCATGATTGATGCTCAAGCGTATTGAGTTCGAGCGTGTTTATTGATGCGGCGCTGCATGCAAAACGCCTCTCGCTATGCCTCTGTATGGAGACATCACACGAGCTCTCCGCTCACCGTAGTGTCACTTGGCGCGTGTTTACATGCAGTGAACGTGCCCTTGTAAGTGTCGGGTCTGCTGTAGCGGCGGTCTGTGTTTTGTGTAACTTTACCCAAACGAGCCATCCGGTGATGATGAACTGCGCGGTTCGTTCACCGTGTTTATTCAGCGGACGAGACAGACGCCCGCTGCAGTAACGACAGACCCGCGAAGTGAAAAAAGGGCTGCCCCTCTCTTTAAACGCTGCATTCTCTCCTCCGTTATCACTCTTCTTCACTCCCTTTCCCCTACTCCTTTTTCTGCCCCCCCCCCCCTACCCCTTCCCCCTCTGACCCTCCCTCCCTTTCTGGCGTAGCGGGGTAGGAATGCGGTAGCTGTATTCGCAGACAACGGCGTCGAGCGAGCCTAAAAAGGAAAGAAGTCTGCTTCCTGGCAGCTAGAGGAAGAGTGCAGGGTGGAAGGAAGCAGGAGGCAAGGAAATGACGTAGGGAGGGACTAAGGGGGTGGACGAGGAAGGGAGTGAGGGGGAGTGAGAAGGAGACTAAATGAGGTCTACGCTCATTGACTTCCAATCCCTGGAGTTGAGTCCAGTCGAGTCCAGTCAAGTCAAGTGCCGGACGATTTCCCCCTTTAGTTCGTGCTGTCGTCAAGGTAATGGAATCATTAAATCACTCCTGTCTTGACGAATGGCCCCGATCGTGCCTCCGCTGACCACCCGCTACTGTATTTGGTGATGTGGGGGTTGGTTCTAGGCACCAGTTTGGAAAACTCCACCCTGCCTTGGGTTGGCTGGGCTGATGGGGCCAAGCGGAGGGAGGGGGAGGCGGGGTTTGTGGTTACCTTCCATCCATCCTCAAGAGGAACTACCAGGGTGAGTTAGACCGTTTACCCCACCTGGCTGGCACCTAAATGGCCTGAACAGACCGACGACCTCAGGGTTTCCTCTTGGTTTGGTCTCCTAAATGGGTCACAAGTCACACCCCCGTTTCCTGTCTCTAGCTTCTTATCTCCACCCCTTCCAAACTGAGGCGATGTCAGGGGACTTCCTCTTTTAACACACAGCGCTTTACCACACACACACACACACACACACACACTCGCAGATGTAGAGGAAGAGGAAGTGAAAGCAAAGAGACAAAGAAGGGGGAGGGGCTTCAGGTTGCGGGAGGGGGGGGGGGGGGCGCGCAGGCATGACCATATTTGGCAGCCTCGGATAATGTAAGCAAAAGATGAAAAATGAGATTAAGGGTGGTTGTCATGGTGACCGGGCATTGCGCAGTGATGGTTGATTGGCAGTCTGGTTGTGACATGGCACTGTTGTTAAAGAGACACAGAGAGAAAGAGAGAGAGAGAGAGAGAAAGAGAGGGAGAGAGAGAGAGAGAAAGAGAGAGGGGGGAGGGGATGTGACCCACAATGCATTGCGCCGGTCATTACGTATGACCGGCATCAGAGGGCCTTGTCAGTCCTAAGGGTACGTCAACACCAGACACAGGTAAGACAGCTGCTCCACAGCTTTTCAAACATGGTCTCAATCTGCACTGACAATACACAGCAGAAGTGTGTTTTCATTCAGATGTAATTCTCCAATAGAACTGTACATATTACAGAACAGAATTTATTTCCTAGTTTCTAGTAGTCCAGACGTTTTATTTTCCTTACAGCGTTAGTTTTATTTGTGAAGAGCAACAGGCCGGTTTATTTTTAACTTTTCAATTTTTTGGCAGTATATTTAGTTGTGCGTACGTTCCTACAAAAATATCTGGGTACTTTTAGAAACATTCCATGACTTTCAACTTTGTTTATTTTTCAAGTTAATTCTCACAGGAAAAAAAGTAAAAGTGGCTGAAATAAGCGACCAAAGTGTAACTGCTTGTGCAGGGTGTTGCCCTTCGTGTTTGTGTTATCTCAGTGATAAGACTGTTTCTGAATGCTAACTGCATGGCCAACTGTGAGCAGGTGTCAATTTAGGACAAAAACTGCCATGTAGGCATTTCCTCTTTCTGTGAGTCACACCTGACACACTTCAAGCGCACCTGCTTCTTTCACGTGTATCAGAGACACAGACCGTTACATAGCTTTTCGATTCAACGGAATCCGTTCATTTTTTGGTCCTAATACTCCTCTGTAGTTATATTTGCATGTTGTGGATTTGGGATTCTCTTCGTGTCTTTTCATGTTATTCCTGAACTGCGAACTCTTAGTCTGTTTACTAGTAGTTTTGGCGGAAACTTTGGGGACTGGGGGAGTTGAAGGTTTTTGTCCGCCATTTTGAAGCGAGCACGTCGCTCGCTTCTCTGTTTCACTGGCCCTGCAACGGCGAAACCACACTGGGAAATGGCTGACGCTGAAAGAAGCTCAGCTGCAGCCCCTGTCTTTGACGTGTGTGTGAATCCCTGTAATAGAGCGTTGCGTGTTTAGAGGCTTGTGTGTATTTATATGCGTGCGAGTGTGTGTGTGTGTGTGTGTTGGTGATAGATGGGCGGTTAGGGTTTGGCTCATAAAGGGCCTGGGACATTTCCCCAGTGCAGTGTGAGTTCACATCAGCTAGCCAGTGTCATTTACAAACGGCTGGGAAATAGCAGAGCGCTGAGCGGCGATGAGACGAGCAAACGCTCTATGTTCACCCCCGAGAAAGAGAACTGGGAGAGACAGTAAGAGAGAGAGAAAAAGAGAGAGAGACGGTAAGAGACAGTAAGAGAGAGAGAGAGACAGTAAGAGACAGTAAGAGACAGTAAGAGAGAGAGAGAGACGGTAAGAGACAGTAAGAGACAGTAAGAGAGAGAGAGAGACAGTAAGAGACAGTAAGAGAGAGAGAGAGATAAAGAGAGAAAGAGCGAGAGAAGAGAGATAAAGGGATAGAGAGAGAAAGAGGGAAAGAAAGAGAAGAAGAGAGAGAGAAAGAGTGAAAGAGAGAAAAAAGAGTGGTGAGTGTTAGAGAAAATGAAGAACTTGAGCGATAGAAAGAAACCGAAGTAGAGACAGGGAAAGTTCTGGACGAGCCGGAGGATTGACACCACTTCAGTTCCAACTAGTTTCCTCTCACAAGGTTGCACTCACTACGGGTTCGGACGATGGAGTGCTTTCACACGCACACACGAACACACACGAACACGCGCACACGCAAACACGTCTTCCTGTTCCCTATCAGTTAACGTTCTCTTGCGACCTCCGCCTTGCCTCGTTTCGAAAACGGAATTAGCAGTGCGGCAAGCTACAGTTTCTCAACCGCAACGCAACGCTTCCTGTTGCACGTTCCTCATACCGAGAGCCCTTCTGATGCTCGTCTGGGGCTACCTGACGCTAAGTGAGAAACGCTCCAACTTCCTGTCTAGTACTGTAATCACTCTCGTAGAGGAAGAGCCCAAAAAAAAGAGGGGAAGAGGAGAGAGGAAGAACACTGGTGCGAGAAGCGATAAGGTTGCTGTCACAAAACAAACACAGTCAGATCGTAAACCGCTAACGAGAAGCTTCTAATGAAGAAGCTGGGGTTGGTCCTCAAAGTGTTGTATTTCCGGGGGCGAATCGTCAAGCTGGGAGCCGTTAAAATTGCGCTCCGAATGTCGTACCTGTAGTTTGAATATCAAATGTATGTTTCGCGTCACAGAGACAGGCACGCCCCAAGGACACAAAGAGAAATGTAGAGAATCCAAATGAAGTCATTGGAGGAGAGAGAGTATGGAGAAAGACAGCATGTCCCTGATTTGTTTTATTTGTATTTTTATGTTTTTCTTTTCCCTGACTTGGCTGTTTCTTCCTCATGCTGCGGGGCCATGAGGCGCTCGCCCTGCCACGGAAACACCGAGAGGAGGTGGCATGAAACGACAGAGAGAGGGCGAGGAAGAGGCGGAAGGGAGGACGAGGGAGGAAATGGGAAATCAAAATGGGCCAGTCTTAGGTCTTAGGGAATAAAGGAAGTTGGTTCTCCAGAGAGAAGGCGAATGGGAGAGATACAGTGAAAAAAGACAGAGAGAACGAGCGCATGTGTTCGGCATGGGTGTGATGTCAGCCGCAGAGGGAGAGAGAGAGGATAGCGAGAGACAGAGAGAGAGAGAGAGAGAGAGAGAGAGCGACAGACAGAGAAAGAGAGAGAGAGCGACAGACAGGGCAACAGAGGAAATTCCACGTCAGTGTCTTGAGTTGCACAGCGATCCCAGATCTCAGGAAGGCTTTTTAATGTGTCTCGGATGGAGGCAGAACAGCATCAATCACTCCGTTCCTCCCGGGCGGCTCTTGGCCAACACACTCCCACCCCTCCCCCCACCCCCAGTCTGACCTGGCTGGTAACCAGTCTTACATGTGGTAAACACATTACACAACTCTTCTGTCGGCACTGGCTGTCGCATTCAACTGTCCTCGCGGTGCTGTTGACTTTAAAGTTGTTCAAGACGGAGAGAGAGAGAGACAAAGAGAGACAGAGAGAAAAACTGAGAGAGAGAGAGAGAGAGACAGACAGAGCCACCAATTAGAGAAGAATCATCGCCAGTCCTGATTCGAAGAGACTGGTGAGTAAGACAGGGAGGGGTGAGGAGAGAGACAGAGAGTGAGGGAAAGAAAGAAAGAAAAACAGCGAGAAAAGAAAGAGAAACAAATGAAGGCGAGGGAGGAGGGAGGGAGGGGGGAGGGAGGGAGGGAGGGGGGAGAGGTCGCGTCCGCGTTCGTACTGTTACAAGGTAAAGAGCGTTAAGGGCATCGCGTTTCATATCACCAGGATGAAACGACTGGACCACAGGAAATGAAAAACTTACCCCTAGTGCAGCTCTTCCTGAGCAGAGGCTGGGAGAGGTGCAGGTCAGCAGGTCAAGCAGAGAGCCCCCATCCTCCCAACCACTGCTGAGGTGGAGGCCGATCCGCCCTGCAGGGAACCTGGATGAAAGACAGAGGGGGGGGGGGGGGGGGGGCACATCCAGTTTACAGGTAGATCAGGGACGTGGTGGCGCCGTCCTGCTGTAGCGAAAGCGACTCTGCAGCGTAGGTACTGTGCCGCGCCATCATTTTGGAGGTGGAGCTAGGTTTGCAAGGGGGAGATGATTGGCGTTGTGAGGGCCGGGGGAGGGAGGGGGGGGGGGGGCAGTGAGGTAGATGTTGGCTACAAGGTGTCATGTTGATACCAGCTTCACCTCGGCCGGATATTGCCGCATCAAGGGCCTGATCCAGGAATGAGCAGAACTTCTCTCCAGAGGCAGAAAGAGGGCCAAATCCTTTTCAAATCCTTTGAGCATTTGGCCGGGTCAGTTTTCCGTGTTGGGTGTGGGGTGCAGGGAATTGCGATTTCTGTGGCGAACATTTCTGTACTGCTAGTGACAAGACCATAGTGCAGAGTAAAGCAGACTAGCCTGTGTGTGTGTGTGTGTGCAGATGTTGGGAGGGAGGGTGGCAGAGGTCAGGACAACAGCCCAAGCCCAACTTGTCCCAACCGCTCCTCGTTTTTTTCTAGATTTATTCCTTCTTCGCCCTTTCATCTCTTAATCCTCCCAAAGTCCTTTTCAACATTGCTACTTGTCATCCTTTTTTCATTCAAAATCAATTTGTCGGATCTATTTTCTCTTTTCTCCTTTTCCCTTTACCCGGTTTCTAAACCATTCCCCCCTCTTTTTCTCTCTCTATCCCTCTCTCATTTCCTCCTATCGGAGTGGAAGGGATAGTGTGGCTGAAACAGAGATCTAAACAGAAACAGAGATCTTCCTGGTGTTGGTTTAAGGGGGCGTGGTCAGCTGGATTCTGAAAGAGAGAGTGAGAGAGAGACAAAGAGAGAGTAAGAGAAAGAAAGAGAGCGAGAGAAAGAATGAAAGAAAGAAAGAGCGAGTGATAGAGAGAACGAGAGAAATAAAAAAGAGAGAGAGAAAGGAGATTCAGGGGGAAGTCTGTTAAATGCTGCTCGTCCTGCACACTCCTCCTTCACTTGCTCCTCTCCACTCCTCCCCTCTCCCCTTCCTCCTCCTCCGCTTCTCCTCCTCCTCCACAGCTGTTGCTACTGCCGCCCAGCGAGAGCAGACCAGAACCCAGACAGATCCAAACACACACACACACGCGCGCACACACTTTAGCTCAGCACAGCATAGCTCTGCTGCTACGGGGGAGCGAAAGGAAGGGAGAGACACTAGCGCAAGGAGCCAACGCAGCACTACACACACACACACACACAGTCCTCCGCTCTGTCAGGCTCCTCCGCTCGTCCGCCGCCGCTGCTGCTGCTGATTCATTGGCTCGCTCGTCCTCTCTTCTGCTGGTTCTCTCGCTCCCTGCGCTCTGCCTGCCTAACAATGGTCCAGCCGGTGCCTGGGGCTCTGCTGTCGCAGCCTGCCTGAACACACACACACACACACACACACTGTCAACAGACACGCGGATAGGCGCACAACCCCCGAACAGCAATGTGAGAGGTAAGGATTTCCTTCCGTCGCTCTCTCTTTTACTCTCTCTCTCGCTCTCCCTCTTTCGCTCCCTCCGTCTCTCTCGCTCTCTGCATCTCTTTCCCTGTGACTCTTTCCCCCCCCCCCTTCAATCTAGATTGTTCTGTCTGTTGCTGTCTGGACTTTTCCAAGCCGGGCTGTATATGTGGACATCACAGCGGACTCACGCCTAGGTCTGCGTTTGTTCTAGATGCGGGGCCCTGGCTTAACATATGTTTGTTATGGCTTGTCTTTATCACTGTCACACACACGCGCGCGCCACACACACACACACACACTCTTTGAGGCAGCAAAGCACATTCCAGACTGAAAACGGAAGGTCACACAATAGTCCTTAGTTCCTGAGCCTAGCTCTCGTTGCAGTACGATTTCTCCGTGCGTGCGTGCGCATGCGTGCGAAGGTGGGTGTGGGTCTGTGTACACAGAGACCAAGCGGTTGTTCCAGGAAGCACCGAGGTGGATCAATAGTTCGCCCACTCACCCCCCCCCCCCCCCCCCACCATGTCTGACTCAAGGCTGAGCGTGGAAGGGCACGATCGGACTAGCATTCGGTCCACCAGCTAACTCAAAAACCCCCACGTTTCGCAGCTCCCTCCCCCCTCCCACTCCCCCCCCCCCAGCCTTTTCCACCCGTGGCGTCAGCCCAAGAGCTTGGCGGTAATCGGGGCCATGCGTGTGTGTGTGGACGAACTCGTGCGCGCGCGTGCGCTCCGTAAGGTGAACTCCACGCCCGCTCCATGTAAATTTCGGGTGACATGTGAGGCATGCCGCGACCATATATGGCGTGCCCTGTATTTCAGTACAGTAGGAGCTGCCAAACATTCCGGGTCGCAGGAGGAGAGAGTGTGTGAGAGGGTGTCTCTGTCTGCCCCTGCGTGTGTGTGACTGTTTGTGTGTGTGTCGGACCGAGAGGGAGTCACTAGGAAAGGGGAAGGGGGAGAAGAAGAGAGGGAGAGAAGAGAAAGAGAGAGAGACCTTCGCGGTGAATGGAGGATTTTTGGACTTGACAATTGACCCAATGTTAAAGTAAGTCGTTTTCCCGCTTTTCTCGGACTTTTAGAGATTTTCCCAGATCTGAAAGATCCTTAAACCACCTTTGGTGAGTACTTCCCGAAAAAACTCTCTGCGAATGTTTATTTGTGCTGCGAAGCGGAGGAATTTTGTTTTTACTGTCTGAAATTACACAGACTGGATCGTTCAAAAAGTGGAACTAAAGTGTTAGGTGCAGCGGCTCGACTGTGGAACCAGACCAGAGGTCTGCGGTTCCCCTAACCTGAACCGAAGCGCGTCTGTGTCAGATAGGAGGGTTTCTGAAGAGAAACGGGGGTTGAAACCGACGGGCGTTCATTTGAATATCGTTAGGCTCGGTCACCTCTCATCTCCTCCCCTCTCCTCTCGTCTCCTCTCCTCTCGTCTCCTACCTCCTCTCCCCATCCTCTCTGCCCCTCAGTTTGAGGCGAGGATGAGGAATGTTGCTGTTATGAGTTAAGAGGGTTTAGAATGGCCTAGACCAGTGCGGCCGGAGTCGGACGCGCCGATGGAGGCGGCGTAAACGAGCGATTCGAAGAACAGAGGCCGGGCGGAACCCGGGGCAGAACGCGTGGACGGAGCTTCTGAACAGAGAGAGCACTGATCCATCGTATCGCGTTGCTCTGACCCCCCTGCTTTTCGGGGGGGGGGGGGGGGGGGGGGGTTGTGCGTGCGCGCTTGTGTCTGAGTAGACATGTGGGGACACACACACGCATGCGCACACCGGCGCGCACACACACACGTCTGTCGGTGCGGGCGCGTGCGTGCGGGCGCTCCTGTGTTTGGGTTCCCCCCTCAGGCTGGGATTAGGAGTGTGAGATGGTCTTGCTGACAGCCTGATCCTTCATTACTGAGGTGATACAAGCATGGGAGACACTACCTTCCTAACAGCCTCACGCCACACAGCACACGCCCCTGAATCCAGTGCAATGCAGGCTTCCACACACTCTGTCATAGATAACTTGGGCGTTTCTATTTCGTTTATGAACCCCCCCCTCCCCTCATTATCTCCCTCTACCCCACGCTCACCCTCTCTTGCTTGCTTCGGGACTGTTTACGATTCGTCCATTTGGAACAACTCTATCGCCATTGGACAATTCATCATGGGATACAGGTGTATACTGTACGATGACTCAGCAGTATGGTTTACAAACCTAACAGGCTCGTTTATCAGAGTCTTCGAGACCTTTTACCCCGGCATGAGAACTTGGACTAGTCTAGAGACCTCACACATATTTTTGTGTATATATGTTTGTGTGTGTGTGTGTGTGTGTGCCACCGTGATCACCAAGCCAGGGAGATGGTGTGTAAATCAGAGCCGATGGCCTACTCATTAGCCCATAAGGCCGGTCATTATACTCAGGGTTTCCGTGGAGCTTAACGCATCCGCACACACACCCTGTCAGGCGTAAGCGCGCACGCTCCGCCAAACACGCCCGTCGCACGCATATTAACAAACGCTATCTCTTTCTACCTTTCCTCCTCTCTCTCTCTCTCTCTCTCTCTCTTTCTCCCTTTTCTCCTCTCTCTCTCTCTTTCTCCCTTTTCTCCTCTCTCTCTCTCTCTCTCTCTCTCTCTCTCACACACACACACGCTAAGACACACACGCACACTGCCACACATTGTAAAAGAGACACACACAGTTATCCATTCACAGCAGGGTGTGTTGGTTGGTTTGAGCAACATGACCGATGCCATTGTCTGTAAAAGTTTGCTCTCTGTGCGGTCAATGAATAGACCTTGTTTGTTGTGACCCCAACCCCATACTGTCTTTAACCAACCAATCACAGAACCCCGTGACAAACCTGTCACTACTAGAAATGTAGTTGATGATGATGATGATGTTCCTGTGTGTGTGTGTGTGTGCGTGTCGTTGCCCTAGCCGTTGCCTTCTTCTCCTTCTCTCCGTTTCTGTGTCTTTCCGCAACTTAACAGCATGAGGAAGGCTGTTGTCAAGGAAACGCTGTTTTTTTGTATTGCTGTGTGTCATGGCCGACAAGGTTGACAGAGCTTCCGGACTGCTTATGTGTGTGCATGCGTGAGGGTCATAGGGTCGCTTGCATGTCTCTGCGCCCTTGTGTGTGTCCTGTACAGTATGTGCATGTGTGTATATACGTAGAGGTGTGCGTTAGGGTTAGAGAGGGCGATATCGATGTCTGATATTCCGGGCCAGGATGACGAGGCCAGACCTGCGGTGTAGCATTACCTGCAACGTCCTCTACTGATGACCTGTCTCTCAGCGCACGGTCCTCCTGACTCTCTCTCTCTCTCTCTCTGTCTGTCTCTCTGTCTGTCTCTCTGTCTCTCTCTGTGTGTCTCTCTCTCTCTGTCTCTTTATCTCTCTGTCTCTCTCTCTCTCTCTCTCTGTGTCTCTGTCTGTCTGTCTCTCTGTCTGTCTCTCTGTCTCTTTATCTCTGTCTCTATCTTTCTCTCTCTCTCTCGCTCTCTCTCTGTGTGTCTCTGTGTGTCTCTGTTTGTCTCTGTCTCTTATCTCTCTGTCTCTCTCTGTCTCTCTCTTTCTGTCTGTCTGTCTCTCTCTGTCAATATGCTGAAACCACCACATCCGAACACATTCGGCCACGTGAAACAGCCTATCTGCTGCGTCCTTTCCTTTTATTGCCAACGCGACAACTCATTCGCGGTTCTTCAAATGGTGCATTTTCTGACGGGGTCGTTTTATTGGAGCCCGTTGCTCCTTGACTCTTGAGCCAGCATTGGTTTACTTTGTTAAATACTAGGGCAGGTTGGATCCCCTAACATTTAGTTAACAACACAATGCTAACACGTGTTAGATGGGTTAGGGTTATGCTGTGCGAAAGGCAATGCTTGGTGATATAAAGCTATGCTAAGCTAACCCTGCTGCTTGAAGCCATGCTTCAGGAAGTCTCACTGCAAACACATGAACCACACCCTCTGTCTTGTTCACGGCAAGCAGCCAGCTGTTAGTCAAAATGGCGACCGCCTGTGTGTTGGCTGAACTTCATGCAGACCTCTCTGAGGTTGCCTGAACACCGAGCAACGGGTCATCGACAAGAAAAACAGAAAGGCAGAGAGCGAGCGTCACATTTGCTTCATAGTTACCAGTTTGGAATCAGGCATTATCAAGGAGAAAGCGAAACATTTTCGTTTTGATGAGTCACAATTGAAAAGCTCTAACAGTGTGTGCGCATGTTGAAGGAGTGTGCCTGCGTTTAGCAGTTGATGTGTTTGCGTTCATCAAGGTTGTTTGAGCAGCACGGTCCGTCATGCGCACGGTGTCAGGTGACCAGGAAGCTTCCTCCTCCTCCCGGTCTGGTCACGGCCCTGCCACCTCGTCCGGGTTTGCGGAAGACAGAACCCTCGTCTCGAAACCGCTGTCTCCCCCCGCCGATCCGTCCTCAGCCTCCTTTCCAGCCATCCCACCAAGTATCGACCATCCCTCCTTCCTCTAGCCGTCTATCGTAGTCGCTGTCCGTTCCCCTCCTGCTCCCTTTTCCATTCATTCCCTCCCCCCCTTCCCTTCCTCGGCGCCTCTCTGCTCCCTCCCCCCCCCCACCGGAACCATCCTCCCCTCTACCTCTACCCGGCCCCCCCCCACCCCCACCCCCCCACCCCAGTCTTCCTTCCATTCTCAACGACCTTGCACCAAGCACAGGGCCCTGCGAGGCCAGCTAGTGCTGCTAGGACACAGCGGTCCAGACAGGCATATTGAGGCCACGGAGACAGAGAGATGGAGAGTGGAGAAGGGAGGGAGGGAGGGAGGGGGGAGATGGGGGGGAGGATAGAAAGAAAGGGAGGTGTGCCATCCAGGGAGTGCGTCTTTGCAAACGGCAGATTTGAGTGGGCCTCCATCAGAAATAGTTGATCGGAGGCGGCCCGGAACACAGCAGAGTTATATGGGAACCGCTTAACATCTTGAATCACACTTCCCGAAGAGGAATCTGACCGTGCTTGACAGGGAGCTGAAGGACGAATGGAGTGATGTAAATCTATATGCCCAGACATGCAACTCTACTGACATGCCAGGCCTGTTAAGAAATTATCGTACCAGAACATGGAGGTCTGTTAATCATAGACTAAAACACTCTCTGAAGAGTTCACATGTTAAAATGTGCTTAAAGATGTTGACATTTTCTATTTTGTGTTAGAAGGTCAAAAATCTAATTCGACGTGTAGGGTAGCGATGAAAGTGGGGCCATTTTTACGTTAGCTCTGGTAAAGATACCATTTATTTCCCGGATTATTCGCCTACAAATCGAACAGTGTGTGGTGTGTGTGCGCATGTGTATGTCTCGCAGTGTGTGTACACTGCTCTATGACTTCATGGTCCAAAGGTCTATGTCACAAGCTCGGGCTATTTCTTCTCAAGTCTCGGGAGGTCATTCTGGGTGAAGCCACGACGGCTTAAGGAACACGCTGAAAGCACCTATCCGTCCGTGCAGCAGAGCTAGGAAGACGCTGTGTGTCGCCAAGCAGTCTGAGTAACAAAGAGATGGTAAAGTCCGCCATTGGGGGTTAGACTGCAGTTCCTGGCACAGCTCAGCGCCTCGGAGCTCGTAAGAGGTGTGTGCCGAAGCCTCACTTCTCCCTGCAAGGTGCGGTGCGTTACCCTGCCCTCGTGAGAACAGGAGAAAACAAACCCCTGGGCTTTTCAGATCAGTCAAATTCCTCTCACGAAAGGTCAGCTCCCACTTTGGTACCGTTCGCCGATTTATACACAAAATTCAAAATGAGCTGTGTGGAAATCAGTCATGTTTGTTGTGTGTAACTTCCCCCGGCGAATGCATGTATTAAGGGAGCGACATCTGTGCATGACCGAAAAGGGGGCGGGGGGGAGGTTATCTCTCCATAAGCAAGAATGTACTTGATTTCGTTGTGCAATATCGATTGCGTAAGGAGAGGCAGATTCATCGTCCCTCGGTTATTCAGTCTGCTTCCAGGAATCAGATAGTTGTCATGGCAGGAAAAGTGATTTAGGTAGGTCTCTCTCTCTTTCTCTTTCTCTCTCTCTCTCCTCTCTCTCATACGCTTCACATTGCTCTCTCTTCTCTCTCTCACCCTTCTTTCCCTTCACCCCCCTTCTCTCTCTCTCTTCTCTCTCTCTTCTCTCTCTCTCTTCTCTCTCTTCTCTCTCTCTCTTCTCTCTCTTCTCTCTCTCTCGCTCTCTTCTCTCTCTCTCCTCTCTTCTCTCTCTCTTCTCTCTCTCTCTCTCGCTCTCTTCTCTCTCTCTCTTCTCTCTCTTCTCTCTTCTCTC
>CM059328.1:10275054-10334238 GCA_030340685.1 Protosalanx chinensis
ATTCTCTTTGAACTCTTTGGCCAGTATGACGACTGGTAATGAGAAACAGAGGCAAACTAGGGAGAGAGGGGGGAGGGAGGGAGGGGGGAGGGAAGGAGGGAGGAAGCGGGGAGGGAAGGAGGGAGGGAGGGGGGAGGGTAGTAGGGAGGGAGGGAGGGGTGAGGGAAGAAGGGACGGAGGGGGGGAGGGAGGGAGGGGTGAGGGAAGAAGGGACGGAGGGGGGGAGGGAGGGAGGGGTGAGTGAGGGAGGAAGGGAGGGAGGGGGGGAGAGGGGAGGGTTGAGGGGGAGAGAGGAAACAAGAAGTGGTGGATGATGATGCCCTCATGCTGGCCACAAACCAACATGGACAGAATAGTGCCGGCACCTTCGCACACATAAACGTACACTAACACACACACACACACACACACACACATCTCACCACACGTCCTACATTGTGGTAGTATTCAGTATAAATAGGACGTGGATGGCCCTAAGAGTCAGCTTGTCTCATTTACCCATTTACCATTCACTGTCTCTGTTACACTGGATCCTTTCACTGCTGTACACATACACACCTATACACACACACACACACACACACACAGACAAAACGTACACCCGCACCACTCTGGTCCCCAGGAGAGTGGATCGACCTTCTTCTGAAGGGTGTATAATTAGAACGGGTCTCACATGATCACCACTGCATAGCAGAGGAGGTCGCACCCAAACCCCGTCATTTCCCCCTACAGTCGTCGTCCCCCCCCTCTCTATGGCCTCCTTTCCCAGGCAACCAGTTGAGGCTGACACTGAAATCAAGGATGAAGCCAAGGCTGGATCTTGGTCTAGGACTGGGGGTTGGGGCTGGGGCTAGCTCTAGGACTGGTGGTCAGGGCTAGGGCTAGCTCTAGGGCTGGGGGTTGGGGCTGGGGCTCGCTCTAGGACTGGGGGTTGGGGCTGGGGCTAGCTCTAGGGCTGGTGGTCAGGGAGTGGGGCTAGCTCTAGGACTGGGGGTTGGGGCTGGGGCTAGCTCTAGGGCTGGGGGTCAGGACTGGGGCTAGCTCTAGGACTGGGGGTAAGGGCTGGGGCTAGCTCTAGGACTGGGGGTCAGGGCTGGGGGCTGGAGCTGGCTCTAGGGCTGAGGCTAGGGCACACTAAAGCTCAGGTCAGTGGTTAGACCGATGGAATAATGTGTTGGGTTCAAGCTAACGAGTGAGTGCTTGAGATACTGTGCGTGTGTGTATACGTATGTGTCTGTGTCAGTCTGTGCGTCTGTGCGTGCGTGTATGTGTATACGTATACGTCTGTGTCTGTGCGTGCGTGTATGTGTATACGTATACGTCTGTGTCTGCGTGTGCACGCGTGTGTAACAGACAGCACTTCACCCCTGGCTAGCTCACACCGCACTAGCGACGCTAGCCTACGAGGTGTTTTGAAGGGAGACTTCCCTGACTGTGTGCTTACAGAGAAGGCAGCTGAAGTATGTCACTATCGCGTAAATATTTGGAGAACGATTAAGTTACTGTATCTCCAGACTGTGACCCAGAAAGGTGTCCGCCCTTTCTTTTATGGAGCGCTATTGAAAGAAAAACGACAACCCCGAGTTGATCTCAGATCAGTGTTTACCATCCACACCAGAGTCAGAATGCAAACTATTTGGAGGGAGTGGACATTGATGAGGGTCTAGCAAGGTACAGAGGAACTACAGGAAGCTGCTTTATGTCCATTTTAGTTATTTTCTTTGTACACTGGGCAGCATTCCTTTCTTCTTTCTTTCAATCTTAAAAAAAAAATCCTAATCAAATCTACGGCTTAGCCTTCTACATGTCCTTTCATCGGAATAGTTCAGACACTAACAAGAAGGCACACAAAAAACACACCACACTCCCACATAGTTGTGGGGCTGACCTAATCAGACAATCGCCCTGTGTGAACTCATCAGACAAGGGTTTGCACCACTGTCAACATCAGAGTCCTCACACGCACGCACACACCAACACACCCACTACGTAACCGTCTACTCTCCTGCTCCCTGACACACCCAGTTTCATGTGTTTTTTCTTGAAAGCTAGTGAGTGGGTGCGTGTGTGTGTGTGTGTGGGGGGAGGCATGGGCTTGACTCCATGCTTCTGTTGCTAGTTCTCTTTCTGTCGTGTCTCACAATGCGAGCCAAGCTTACATTCCTTCTTAACCGAGGTAAATGGCGATTCGTCTCACACGTTTTCCCTCCCTCGCTGCTCTTGGCCTTGTTGTCTTCTCAGTTTGTCCTGAGCCATGTTTACGTCCAGTGGTCGCAGGGAACAATCAGTCTAAACACACACACACATTCTGGCGGTTTGTCGTGTGGTGTAAATATTAACATGGTTGCTAGCGTCAGTATTCGGTCTCATTTATACACAAGGCCCCATGACTGACGGACAAGACAACAACATATGACTGAGAGGGAGAGAAGGGAGAGGGAGAGAAAGAAAGAGAGAGAGGGAGCGAGACAGAGAGAGAGAGAGAGAGAGAGAAAGAGAGAAAGAGAGGGAGAGAGAGAGAGAGAGAGGGGAAAGACATGGGTAAAGAGAGAGAGAGAGAAGCAGTGTACCAGAGACAGGAAGAGAGAACTAAGAGGAAGCAAGAGAGAGAGCGAAAAACAGAGAAAAAGAAAAAGTGTGTGTATGTAGATGGCTAGGAGGCCAGGGCAGCTAACGAACACTGCATGCACACAGCACACTCTGATTAGTCACTACACAGACACTTGCATGAAGACACGCATAATAGGGTGGAGGGGGAAAGGGGGGGGTGTGCGGGGGGAGGGAGGCGGGGGGGGGGGGGGGGTTAGGTGGGCGGCTTTTCAATTGTCTGGCACTCTGCGCGTTTTCCGATCTCATTGGATTTTTAATGGGGAACGTTCTGTGTCGGTTAGGTGTCCACTGAGCCGACACTGGGAGGTGTTGGGCCGGACGAGGGCCTCCGGGCTCAGGACACACACACAGGACAGATGATGTTTACACACTGTCACTTTACTTTGCTCGCGCACACACACACATGCACACACACACACACACACTTAAAGAAAGGGAGGCAGAGAACTGGTTGGATCAGAGAGTGAGAGCGTATGTGAGAGTGTATCTGTGTGTGCATGTATGTGTGTGTGTGTGTGTCTATGTGTGTGTGCGTGTGTCTATGTGTGTGTGCGTGTGTGTGTGTGCGCGCGCGTGTGTGTTGTGCGCGGTGTCTATGTGTGTGTGCGTGTGTGTGTCTATGTGGTGTGTGCGTGTGTGTGTCAGGTTTGTAACAAGAAACAACAGCCCAGCTTTTATTCTCAGTGTCAGTCGTTCTCGTCCCGTCATCACACAGGCTCCTTTTGTAACAACACTGATACAATGATTCACACACACACCCAGACCGACACACACACAGACACGCACACAGGACAGTCTCAGCCACTGGCAGTCAGTTAGGAACCTTCCTGCACACACCACTCGCACATGCTGTTTGAAGACAATAAGCACACAGGAAATCCCATTCATTCAACCACGCACACACGCATGCTACACACACACACTCACGCATGCCACACACGCACTCACGCATGCTACACACACTCACGCATGCCACACACCACACACTCACGCATGCCACACACACACTCACGCATGCCACACACACACTCACGCATGCCACACACGCACTCACGCATGCCACACACGCACTCACGCATGCCACACACGCACTCACGCATGCCACACACGCACTCACGCATGCCACACACACGCACTCACGCAGGCACACATAACGCGAGGAATGCATCCATCAGCGGAATCGTTACCGAGCCCATTAGCCAGGTGGGAGCCGAGCCCGAGGCCCCGCCCAGCCGTTTGTCAGGTCTGTCTAAAACCCTTCTTCACGCCATCCGCCCCTCTATTCTTTGCCACTCCAGCCCATCCCTCCCTCCCTCCTCCCCCCACCTCTCCTTCTATCTCACCGCGCGCAAAACTATCTCACGGCGATGCCGAAAGATCTGACATATATGAGAGAGAGAGGGAGGGAGAGAGGGGAGGGAGGGAGAGAGGAGAGCATTACTGTAAGGTAGGGTTATGCAACCTCCCCCCCCCCCCCCCCCCTCGCTCTCTCGCCCCCTCCCCTTGCCCCGCCCCCCCACCTCCTCCTCTACCGCCTTATCACTCCTCCTTCCCTGCATTCCTTCTCCTCGTCTTAGTCAGTGTCTGGACCTGTCTAGCCTGTGGCTCCGCAGATGGGCCCTGCCCTCCGCTCTCTTTTCCCCCTTTCTCCACCCCCACCCACCCCTCCTCCCTCTCTGCCATTGCCTGCACACACATGCCATGCCACTGCCAAACTATAATGAGATAATCTGACGCTTAAACAGGATTTGGGGAGTTCACAGTGGGATTAGACCCCACTGGTGGGATTAGAGCCAATGATGATCAGATTACTCACATTTAGAATCTCGCACAAGGATAACAGGGTTCTATCGGACGTGATTACCTGGTTCCCCTGTTCTGGGAACCTCTCTCCATGACTTTCGAGCAATGGAAGGAAAGAGTTGGAAAAGAGAGACAGAAAGGTAGAATGTGAGTGAGAGAGAGAGAGAGAGAGAGAGAGAGAGACTGAAGTCAAAAGAGACCTCCGTCTTTCCATCTTTGAAGTTTCCAAAGGCAGGTTGCCAAGCTACCATTACTGTGCAGGCACTGTTTGGACAAATCTGCTTGGTGAGTGGGACAGCAGGAGAGCCAACTCTGTACAATAGAGAGAGAGAGGGAGGGAGGGAGGTAGAGAAGGAGGAGAGAAGGGGGGAGGGAGGGGGCAAAGGAGATAAAGGGTAAAAGGGAGAAAAACATGAGAGAGAGAGCAAGGGGATGATCAAAATATGAGAGAGAACCAGAGAGAGAGAGAGAGAGAGAGAGAGAGCGGAGAGCGAGAAGAGAGAGCGAGAGAGAGAGCGAGAGAGAGAGAGAGAGCGAGAGAGAGAGAGTACAAAGATGTTTTCTCTCCTGCTGGCTCCTTACTCTGACCTCAGTTTCCCTGACTGAAGCCTGGAGTGTCCTGCACCACTCTCCACGCTCTGGGCTTCAGTCATGCCCCTCATCCAGAGCTCTCAAGCAGGCATGGACGTCTCCTCCATACTGCTTCACCTTCCAGCAAGGGAGAGTCAAGGTTGTTTGGCTCCCTTGGGGGGGTAGGGGGTGGGGTTATGTGGGGCTCTGTGTACCACGAGCACAGCAGTAGCTACATGGAAGATGGGCTTGTGATTAAAGGGCTTGAGTGCTTGATGGTTTTAATAAAAGAGCATCGCAGATCGATCGGCAGCGCCGGTGATTGTTCTTCCGAGGGAATTAATGGTTTTGCGAGCTAAGCTCGTCATCTTCCGAGATGGGAGCTATCTTTCTGAGCATACATACACGAGGGAAATAAAGGACGTGGAAGTTCTTTGGTATGAAGTGCGATCTGTGTGTGTGGTGTGTGTGTGTTTTTGTGTTGTTTGTGAAGAACTGTGATCTTAGACATTTTTGACAGCTAACATCCATCTTGGGTTAGAACATTTCTACATGTGGTGACCTTAGTTGGTGTTGGCTGAGAGGAGAGCAGGTGTGTGTGTGCGCGTGTGCACGTATGCGCGTGTTTTGTAAAAAAGAGAGAGAAAACAAAAGAAGAGAGAGCGAGAGAGAGTGAGAGAGAGTTAATTCACCACAGAGGGGCTGTCCTGAATCTTATCAAAAGATTAACACCCCCTGCACTACCTCATTCCTCCTAAAGCCTGCTGGACATAAGAGCTCTGTAGCCACGAAGCTCTGCTGTGTCTGTGTGTGGTGTGTTGGTCTACCTGTCTCTTTGTGTTTGTGTCAGTCGGTCTGTCTCTGTGTATGAACACGTTTGCGTGTATCTGTGTTTGTGCGTTTGATGAAGCAGAGTCTACTGGTGTTTCGTCCTGACCACTGTACCACAGAAATCTAAGCCCTGATAAGCATATTCATCTTGATACTCTCATTAGTATACCAACACTATCCAGTACATCCTCACACACATTCATCCCCCCCCCCCTCCCAACCCCGCCCCCGAAGGAAAAGACGCAGACCCACCCAACATTCTTCGCATGATGAATCATTTTGGTTTGTTTAAAACCTGCATTTTGTCAAAGCGTGTGTGTGTGTGTGTGTGTGAGAGAGTAGAAAGGGTACATTAAAAGAACCAAATGATAGAAGGAATAAGAAACCAGACACATGACTGTATCCATTGATCAACCTCTCCCTCAAATACCTTATCACGTTACCGCGCCTCGTCTTCGTCGGCCAATCGCTTTACCTGGCCACGTCACATGACCGAGAAAATCCCAGGGCCTTTGACCTGAACCTGTTCCAGACCAAACTTAATAATATATTCTTATGTCTGATCGCAAGTATAACTAATTGATCTCCTCAGGGGAGGCTTGGGCTGTCATAGAGCTAAGCTTTCAGGAGAGACACGTTCAACATCCGAACCTCCCCTGCCTGGTTCGTTCCAGATGCTATTTATAAGACCCAGCTGCCAGCTCCTGCACTGAATTCATCCTAATGCGGTTATGATGGAACACAGGGAGAACCATGATACTGTGTACAACAGAAGTGAGAGAAAGGCTGCCAAGGTCACATGTTTTCCCCCTCAAATGTTGTGTTATGCTTCTTTTTTCTTTTACCCTGGACGGGCAGGGTGGAGTCACGGGTTAAGTTGCGAGTCGGATCGTGATAATGTCATTGAACGCCAACTCAACTGGGTCGAGTACACATCCCTGCGGTTCTCCAAGATAACCCTTACTTAATATAGTCGCTGAGGGTTTAGATCTGCGGGGTTTGAAGCGGTCTTTCCTATATCTGTGACTCAATTAGGCAGACGGGGATTCCAGAAATGTTGTTGTCGTTAGGGCAAGAACAGGGTGGTTTGTTGCCGTGGACACAGTGTCTGTTTCTCAAGGCCCCTGATGTAATAACAGGGGTGACTCCAAAACATCATGTGAGAGAGAGAGAGTGTCTGCCTCCTCGCTCTATTTCATGTCTCTCGCCCCATAATACTCTGTCCCTCGCAACCTATCTCTCTCCCTCCCCTACAGAATATCTCTTTCCCTCGCTCTCTCGCTTTCCTTCCTATCTCTATCTGTCTTCCTCTCTTTCTTCCTCTTCTTCTCCCCCTCACTGCAATGGTTTGCCCCTCACTAAAGACTTCTCCTGCAGGTTCTAGAATTTCACACAGTCTGAGGCTTCTGTGCCAGAGAGTCACTTTGTCTCTGCTGCAAACTCTCTCCCTTCTCTCTCTCTCTCTCTTTCCCCATCTACCTCTCTCCCTTATTTTGTATTATTATTATTATTTTCTCTCTCTCTCTCTCTCTTCACCTCTCTTCCTGTCTCTCTCTTCTCCTCTCTCTCTTCCCCTTTATCTCTCTCACACACACATTCACTCCTTCTCTTTCCTTCTCACTGTCATTGTCTCTGTCCTTCTCTTTTACTGCCTCTCTCCCTCTCATTGTGTCTCTCTCTTCCTCATACCACTTAATTCTCTCTCTCTCTCTGTCTCTCTCTTTCATGCTTGCTTCCTTTATAGTTTTGTCGCATAACTTCCCCGTCCTCGCAAACCGCCATGTTCCTAGCAGCCTGTAATCTGTGGAAAAGAGGGACCGAGAGATGACACCGATGAAAGCCTGTGGGGGGTTTGTAGGCCGGGCCCCTCGTGTTTCTCCACGCTGACTGTCGTCACACACCATCGTCACCCTGAAATCCCCCACGGGACAGACAGGGTCAGGTGGGGTGAATGCAACGTGATCCTCCATGCCTTTCTGTAGCCCCCCCCCCCTTCCCCAACCCACACGCACACACACACACACACAAACGTGTCTGTCTTCGCATGCTACCAACACCAGCCTTGCTGAGCTGTCAAATAACCACCCAGGCTCCCCCCCCCCCCACTCAGAGCCTTTCCCCTCTTCTGTTATCGATGTGAGAATTGTTAGGAATGCTGGCCCAAGCTGGACAAGCTGTTATCTTAGCTTGAATAAACAAATGGCTTTGGTGGAGCTCAAGTTTGTACTTGGGCTGAACTTGTTGACTGCGGAACTTCCTCTTCCTGCCTTGGTGTTTCTTGTCGTTTTTTTTTGTAAAATTATTTTCTCTCTTACTCGATCAGAGCAGTTCTTCTTCTGACGTCCTGCTGTACGGTCATTAACTCCTCTCAATGTGTGTGTGTGTGTGTTTGGGTGCGTGTGTATGTACGTACATGTGAGCGCCAAGCTCCAGTCAAGCATTCGACAGTCGCTCATCTAATATCCATCTAGAAGACAGTTTGGACATGACAGACGCACTGGAAAGGGCGTGGCTTTCCTGCAGGCTAACTGGCTAACAGGCTAACAGTCTAACACCTCAAAGTTGTGAAAATGTGGGACGAAACTGCTGCGGACTGTCGCTCTTTCTCTCTGTTTCTCACTCTTTCACACACACACACACACGCACACGCACATACACACAACTGTCCCAAGGCAAGAAGCCACGAGAGAGTTGAGACCCAGTCCCATTAAAGACCGCATTATGTGACTGAGGGAAACCTACCTCAGCTGTGCCACTGGAATGCGAGTAAATAAATATCTCCCTTTAAAGGACAGGTCTGTGAGTGACGTGTGTGTGCCACCTGTTGCATGAACAAGACCCCCAATGTACGTGTGTGTGTGTCTGTGTGTTGGGGGGGGGGGGGCGTGTGTGCGTTCGCGTGTCTGAACTGTCCCGAACCCGAAGTCTGCTACCGAGACCTCCTCATGTACGTCCTCAGTATAACTGGATATACTCATGGCCTACTGAAAAATAATTCTCTCTTCGTTAATTACCTGCAGGTTAAAAACGGTGACCTCAGAATGACTCATGACACTTAATATCTGGATCACACGGACTGTATTTATATCCAATGACCATCCAGCCTGATTGGGCGCCCGGATGAATATGTAGATACCAGCAGGCCTATCGTGGTATCCAGGAAGACCTCCTCTGACCTGACACCCATGCATTTACAACCCCCCTCCCTGCACAGGGCAGAAATAGAGCGCTTGCCATTGAGATGAAGCAGAGCTGGATCCAGGCCCAAGCTTAACCAGGTCTGGTGTCAGCGGTCTTTAAACGACTGTCTGGATGTCCAAACTTCTTCTGTTGCTGCAAGCCTTGCTGGAAGCCAGAGCGACTTATAGCAAGTACAGGGACATTCTCCCTGAGACAAGTAGGGTGAAGTGCCTTTCCCATAACGTCATGTAGCCACAGCCAGAAGTCGAACCCACAACCTTCCGATCATGAGCCCAACGCCTTAACCGCTGAGCCACCTAACCTCCGTTACTCACCACATGCTCCCTACCGTTTCTCCTTCCTTCCTTCCCTCTCCGCCCCACCCCATTTAGGGACGCTGCTCCAGGGAGAACTGCAAGTACCTTCACCCCCCGCCCCACCTAAAGACCCAGCTGGAGATCAACGGCAGGAACAACCTGATCCAGCAGAAGAACATGGTCATGTTGGCCCAGCAGATGCAGCTGGCCAACGTCATGATGCCTGGAGCCCAGTTACCACCCATGGTAGGGGGAGGAGGACACACACCTGTGCTGATGTAGTCTCTCTCACACACACACATACTAATACACTCTCTTACCCCACACACACATGTACTAACACACTCTCTCACCACACCCCCACACACACACACATACTAATACACTCTCTTACCCCACACACACATACTAACACACTCTCTCACCACACCCCCCCACACACACACGTACTAATACACTCTCTTACCCCCCACACACACACGTACTAACACACTCTCTCACCACACCCCCACACACACACACATACTAATACACTCTCTTACCCCACACACACACGTACTAACACACTCTCTCACCACACCCCCCCCCACACACACGTACTAATACACTCTCTTACCCAACACACACATGTACTAACACACTTTCTCCCACTTCCCCCACACACGCACACACACGTACTAACACACTCTCTCACCCCTACCCCCCCACATGTACTAACACCCTTTCTCACACTCCCCCACGCACACACACGTACTAACACACTCTTACCCCACCCCCACACACACACGTACTAACATGCTCTCTATCACCTCCCCCCAACATACACACAAAGTAACACACTCTCTCACACTCCCCCCCACACACACGTACTAACATGCTCTTTTTCACGACCACACACCCAGATGGTTGTGTGGTAGAAGGTACTTCATACAAACACAAGTAAAAATGGTAGCATTGCTACAGAGGGAGGAAAGAGGAAATATACAAAAGGTACAAACCGCAAATATGCAATGCTCAAACACACAAGGCTGTACACAGGGTTGAAACACAGCATTACCCAGGGCTACACACATGCTCTCTCTCTCTCTTTCTCTCTCTCTCTCTCTCTCTCTCTCTCTCTCTCTCTCTCTCTCTCTCTCTCTCTTCCACACTCCCACACAGATACTAACCTACTGTCCCTCTCTCACACACACACACACACACACGTTAACATACATGTAACCCTGCTGGACAGCCCCTGGTGTATCCTGAGTGTATCACCGCCTCATGCTGTATTCCCTCCGCTTTTCAGCCCATGTTCTCCGTCACCCCCGGCCTGGCCACCAATCCCAACGCGGCGGCAGCCTTTAACCCTTACCTGGGCCCCATGTCCCCTGGGCTGATGACCCAGGAGATCATGCCCAGCGGCCAGGTGCTCATGACCAGCAACCCATCCCTCAGCCAGGGCCCCAACGCTGCAGCCGCTGCCCAGAAGCTCCTGAGGACGGACAGACTGGAGGTCAGACACGCACGCACACACGGCACACACGCTCATCCAACACTCACGCCCAATGAGATACAGCAGGCAGGAAGTCAGACAGGAAGTCAGGCCGCAGCTGTTCTTTAAGCAGGTCAGCTGTGCTGACAACGTGACAATGTCCAAGAGACACTGCCCCCTGCTGTTTGAGAAGCAACATGCGCACTCAGGGTCTGTTTTGGTTGTCGTGTATGTATGTGCGTGTGTGTGTGTGTATGTGGATGTGCGTGTGTGTCCCAGGTATGCCGCGAGTACCAACGCGGAAACTGTTCCCGGGGAGAGAACGACTGTCGCTTTGCCCATCCGGCCGACAGCACCATGATCGACACCAACGACAACACGGTGACCGTGTGCATGGACTACATCAAGGGCCGCTGCTCCAGAGAGAAGTGCAAATACTTCCACCCTCCGGCCCACCTGCAGGCCAAGATCAAGGCCGCCCAACACCAGGTGAACCAGGCCACGGCCGCCGCCGCCATGGTGAGTCAGCCCTGGGCGACACGTTGCCGCAGGGGCCGCTCGGACACACGCACACACACACACACACACACACACGTCTGTCATACTTTGCCATGCTGACACGCAGGAGGGAAGAGGTGCCCATAGACCTTGACGGAAGGCAAGGTTACACGGCTTTGAACCCCCAGAATCGGGTGTCTATGGGTGATTTGTGCCTGGAGCACGAAACATGCACACACGCAGCAGAGCAGAGGGGTAGACTGGAAAGCTTCTAGAACTTTCTGGGTGCCTTCTAGAGCTAGGAGGACATGAAGAAGGCTGTGACAGTCATGTGATACCGTACACCTCTCACTTGAGGAAGTTGGTCAACTAAATGACCTGGGTCACTTACTAATTCAAAACACTGTGAGGAAGTTAAAGATAACTTAACAATAATTGATCTTGGAAAAGGACCCAGGTCTACCAGTTAATTCAGTGGGGTTGGGTGCCTTCCTGGATACATTAACCAGGAAATGAGTCCCACAGGAAGAACCCTGGGAACTGTAGTTCAGTGGGCGAACATATATTGCATTGCACCTCTGATATCGTTCTTTATGAATGCCTTGGTTAGATCAACCTAATTAAAGTATAGGTTCCTTCTGTCTAAACCTTCTTTATTTCATCCTAGTCCAGAATGAAGCCTAAATACAAACTGTCTGAGTACATTAACCAACAGCCAGACAGAAAGAATACAGTGTGTAGTTCCTGGTTTGGCTTATCTTTAACTGTAACTACATCCTCCTGTGTCTGAATGTATGCTTCCCTTGACTACAGTTCCCTCTCACAGACATGTGCTTTATTGTGCTGCACTGGTAGACACGCAACACCAAAAATTAGCGATTCCTCTCGATAAAGCCCAGTTCAACCTGTGACCGTCAACTGTCATCTCTGTTACAAGTGCTGTTACTGTTATTCTTTTTATTGACATCATCCCTTGTTCAAGTTACATAAACTATTTACGACATTCTTTATTGTAATGTGCTGATGACTATGCCGTTTACAGTGACAGTATTAGCGTGTCAATACCACTAGTGCCACATCTCATTGTTTTTTTCTTTTTCTTTACCAAAGATTGGAATAATGAAACTGAATTTTTTCTTGACCATAATTACAGTAAATGTTATCTAGACTAGATAGTTAGGATTGAACTGATCATGATATTGTACCGCAGCAGTAGTGGCGAGCTAGCTAGCTAGTGTGTTTTCTACATTGTGCATGCCTTGTTATCCCCTTGTATATTGCATTCCAATGATTTGTTTTTTTATTTGTTTTTTTTTTTCTCACCTATACCCAAACTGCACTGCTGCCCCCATGATGCACCTCTGCTTGCTGGTTTATGTTAATGCGCTTGAACCCCATTGGCCCATTGCCATCATGTGCTCGCTGCCTGCTAATTAAGACTCAGTCGGCTGTCAAATCACTGAAGCGACCCCTCGACGCAGCCTATGACCTGGTACTATGACCTTTCACCTTTTAGCTTGGCATGTGGCTTTGTCTTAGTGCAATGTTTGAAAACTAATATGTACCTGGCAACCTTTGTTCGTTGTTGTTTTATGGCAAATATGTGTGTCTTTCCTCCTGTTCGCGCTTTCATTCTGGCCAATGATGAAGTGATTGTGGTTTCCCGGCTTCTTAATTGGGCGGTGCCCCCCCTCTCCCCCACTGTAAAAAACAAACACACACTCCACTGTTTCCTCCCAAACAGGAAGTCACACCTGTGTGAATTTGTGACGCGTCCAGAGCCGCAATCACTTCGTTTCCATTAGCCTATTGACCTTAATCGCTTATTAGGAGAGGGTTTAGAAAAGTGTTGCTTTAAAAAAAGAAAAATGCGAGCATGGCTCTGTGTTTTATGTACAAATTCCAGTTCAGTGTTTGGAAAGCTAAATCTGCATGTAGATGTGTTAGTGTGCATGTGTAATCGGGAGGGGGGGGGGACGCAGGTTAACACAGTCAAACAGATGGGGGGGGGAAGCCTCTCTGGAGACACCTTGAAACTCCCAGTTCACCTCATGACCACAGCCGATAGAAGGTTCAGAAGGGTTCAGAAGGGGTCTGATGTTAGGAAATATTTCACTCAGCAAAGCTTTCTCTGTATACATTGTAAAACAGAGTGATAAGCAAACCGTAAATCGGAGAAGAAAAGAAAACGTTTCATGGCATAAAACCTCTTCTTAAGGTGCTGTTTGGAATCACGACTGATTCTTATCAGCAAGAAAAGGTGTTAAGTACGCAAACATAACCACCTAAAAGAGGGTTATTTTACATTGAAAACATCCGGAACATTCCACCCTGGCGTCAGACCTTTTTTGGGGGGGGCCAAACTGGCAGGGGTGAACTGACTGTTTCAACGTGTCTCCGAAGGTTGTTCGTGTGTAGCTTAGCACTGCAGCCTCTTCTCTCTACGCTTCTTCTCTGTTCCTCCTCTTTAGCCCAGTTATTTTGACAGAATACCGCTTGCTTCTTTTGCATCTAGACAGTCACAGAAAGGCATCGATAAGCGACTGTTTTCACAGCGTGTCTTAATGATTAAAAGTCATGTAGAATGATGATTGCTTGCGAGGAAGTCAGTTGCTCCAGGTTAGCATCCACGCTCTTGCTTGCATTAGAGGCTAGTTGTGTAGACTGCTGCTTGCTTGCTAATGATGATGATGACGTGTAACACATGGTTACATCATGTGATGATGCAGTTGTACGATGTCCTCTAACGTGACTCTACCATTCTTTTGTTTTTTTTCTTTTGATTTATCCTTTGTTTTTCTCACCTCCCCCCCACGCACCTCTCTCCTTGGCTTTCTCTCTCTCTCTTTCTTTCTTTCTGTCTGTCTCCCTCTCGCTCCCCTCTCCCTCCCTCTCTCTCTCTCTCTCCCTCTCTCTCTCTCTCTCTCTCTCTCTCTCTCTCTCTCTCTCTCTCTCTCTCTCTCTCTCTATCTCTCTCTCTGCACCTGCCTCTGCCTTTCTTTTCCTCTCCCTTCTGCCTTCTCCCCCCCACCCTTCTCTTACTCCCTCTCTCCTCTCCCCCCCCCCCCCCCCCACCTCCCCCCCTCCCTCCCCCGGCCGGGCAGGGCATCCCCCACAGTGTCATGGCGGCACCCCTGCCCAAGCGGGCCGCAATGGAGAAGGCCAACGGGGCGTCGGCCGCCATGTTTAACACTGGCATGCTCCAGTACCCACAGGCCCTAGCCAACATGCAGTTCCAGCAGCAGGCTGCTTTCCTGCCCTCAGGTAGGGGCGCCGGCCATGCACTGCCACCCTCTGCCAGCAGGGCACCCAGGACAGATGTGGAGGATCTGTCTAGCTAGCTTAACGATCATGTGCTCATCCTACTCTGCTGGTCTACAGCTGATAATGCCAATGTTGCAATGGGCAAGAGGCTTCCCACACACTGACGTTCATGCTATGTGTGCGTGCGTGTGTGTGTGTGCGTGCATGCGTGTGTGTGTGCATGTGATGGCGTTGGATTCTAGTTGAGAAAGGGAAAAAAGCCACAGCCAAGGACGAAATGTAATTTGAATGTACCTGCGCTCGTCGACTATGACAGAAAAAACAAACGATGACCTATTGAGTGGATCTGAAGTTATTGTACTGTATGTGGGGCTCTTGCAAGGGATGTACAGTTTGATGTTAAGAACAGGATGTATTCCAGGGGGAAACTGGGGCTGCTTGTGTGGGTTTCGGATGAGTGGCTGGCAGGATCAGTTGATTTGATTCACATGCATCAGTTTGGCATCACACAGTTTGACTTGCTTCCCATCACGCCTGCAGAACTCTCTCTCTCCGCTTCTGTCTTTGAGTGTGCGGGCTCGCGCGCGCGTGTGTAACGTACAGCGATCTACCGTCATCGTCATTACGGACTTTGATCATTGCACACGACTGGTATCGGCAATCTCTCGCACGCCCAAGGCACTTGCATTGACACCTCAAGACCGATTGGGGCGACGCGTGCCTTTCCACTGACGCGATTGGCCCGACGGTTCGCAAAGCTGGCTTCAGCCACGTGCCCGTCGAGTCGCTGATGATCATCGGATGTCATGTTGCCTCTGCCGTCCAGACCTGTGTTAACGTTTATCCTTCTTATCTCCTCTTCCTCCACTCTAACCAACCTTGTGATGGGCTGTTATCATTTCTCTCCCTCCCTCCCTCCCCCACCCCCCTCCTCCCCCCCACTGTCCAATCCAATCCACTTCCTGTCGCACTGCATGATGGCCAGGCTCAATATTGTGCATGACACCTACAGCGAGCATTGGTAGGTTTCTGCTCTCTTCCTCAAATCACCTTTAATCTTGACCGGTGACTCGCATGTCACCGAAATCCATCCTCCTGAGGAAATCCGCCTCGTTATCTGAGAAAGAATGATTTAAACATACATTTAGTCATTTGCATTTAGTCATTTGGCAGATGCTCTTATCCAGAGCGATTTACAGTACATACAGGGACATTCCCCCTGAGACAAGTAGGGTGAAGTGTCTTGTCCACGGACACAACGTCATGTTGGCCCGGCCGGGGTTCAAAATCAATAAAATACTTTAAATAAGGCTAGTCATTAGATTCAATTATACAAACCATGGATTTTGGTGACATATGAGCCACTGTGTGGGTTGTTGGGATAATGAATGTGAACGGATGAATTTTAATGTGTTCAATTTGACCTTAGAGGTACCACAGAAGGAAATTACTTAAATTTGAACTTAAATAGATTTTAAATACTTGTGTTTCCTTTGTGATATCTATTATTGTACATTGTCTTTTCTGTGGCCTGCATAGTTTTGACCAATCCATGTCTTTTGTTGAATTATGTTGATAACATTGACTTTGGACTGGTTTAACTTTATTGTGACATTTCTGTAATTGAACCTGCACCCTTTTTACCCCCTCAACCTTACCCTTTTACCTCAAACCCACCCTCATGTACCTTTCATCAACACCCATAAAACTCCCATCATCATGCTTGTAAAACCTCCCCACCCCCAACCCTACCCCTCATGCACCTCTCACCACCATCTCCCAGCTACAATGTTCCTCTAATCCACGCTTGAGTCCCTCTCACCCCCCCCCACCCTTATCCCCAACACCAGCCCTCTCTAGGACCTCCACACCCTCTCCCCCCCCCTCCCTCTCTTTCCCAGCATATTTGCCTGGTGCTGATATAACTACAGCTACACTGCTCCTCCTGTGTATCAAAGCTTACCTGATTCTCTCTCTGAACAAAAGTTCCCATGATGCACGGGGCTACGCCAGCCAATGTGTCCGCCGCCACCACATCTGCCACAAGCGTTCCCTTCGCAACCGCAACCGCCAATCAGGTTTGCCCCTCAACTGCCCCTACTCTCTCTCTAATACAGCTCCTGTCTGTGTCTCTCCCTCTCTCTCTAACACACACCCTGTCTGTGTCTCTGCCTCTCTCTCTCTCTGTCTTTCCCCCTTGTGAGGAGGGTCTGTCTGTGAATAGTTCTGTCTGACAGCAGGAAATGGGGCGGGGGGGGGGGGGGGGGGGGGGGGGGGGGGGGGGGGGGGGGGGCAGGGTGGGGGGGGGGCGGGGGCGGAGTGTTCAGGGTCCCCCTCTCGTTGGCCCGCACTGGTTGTTTATGCTTTTGTTGTTATTGTTGTTTACACCTTTCTTGTCCAACAGCCAGTAGCCCAAACTATACCATGAGCGGGTACGAGCACCGCGGCAGTAGCTTTGTTCAGTATAACTCGTGTGTGTGTGTGTGTGCAGTTGAAAAACAATCTTGTACTTGTTGCCAGGGGGGACGTACTGTATGCCATAACATGTGTGACCTCGTTTTAACCTCGATTTTTGTCCTTTCTTATTTTGAGGACTCTTCCTTATCAAAGTTGACTACCAACGAATACATGCAATTGGTATGTATGAGGTAGTTTTCCATTACTCTAGAGCCATTGGTAGAATGTGTGCAGCGGTTGCTACCTGTGGCCTTTCGGTGCTCAGCTTATGTTTCCTACGCTGCTGCTTGTGCAGGAAGTAGCTTCGGCCCATTTCCTGAGTGCCGTCATCGTGATCACAGGGCTTCAGCTACAGACTAGCGTTTCATGGGTTTCACTTGGAGCTTTCTTCTAAGACAGAGGGGGAGACAGCCAAGCGACAGCAGCGCGCAGTATGTTTCCGACAGAGTCCGGCCCCCGAGGAAGGGGCACGGGCGGGCCATAGGCGGTCTGGAGTCAAGGAAGTCGTTCTTTCGTTATGATTTTTTTTGGGGGGGGTCTGTGAGCCGTAGGCGAGAGGCGATCAACCAGTTAGACAGGGGGGCAGGGAATGGGGAGGGCTGGGGTTCGGGGGGGGTGGGGGGGGGGGGGTGGGGACTGGAAACCTGCATTGGGGCCTGCTACCTTACCTCACCTCACCTCCCCCCCCCCCCCCCCCCCCCCACCCTACTTCCTCCCCCCCCATCCCCGGATATCAAATGTTTATGAGCTGGCGTTTGACATGCTTTGACGCAAAACCCCCGCTAAGTTGTAGCATGTATCAGGTTCATTGCCCCCTGCCTAATGACCTGGGAAATGTACCAATATCACATTCTGCTGATCCATGTTTTGTGTTGCTGTATTTTTTTGTGTCGGGGGCCGGGCAGAGGGGATAACGATGTGGGGGGGGTGGTGTTATTATGATCCAGATAGGGAAGGTGACCTTTCTTTATCATCTATGTCTCGCTCTGCTCTGTCCACACGTACAGATTCCAATAATCTCTGCCGATCATCTGAGTAACCACAAGTACCTGACACAAATGTAGTTCCTGTTCAGAACAGTGAGTTCTTCCACTTGTCTCATTTCTGAATCTCGTCCAGCCACACTGCCCGTTTAAGGAAAGTAATCGTTGACCGTTTGTCTTTGCAGATCAAATGAATGTGTGCTGGTGCCGTCCAAGCCGAAAGAGTTCAGCCTTTATGTACATAATAACGCTGGGAATGTCAAATCGACGGAGAGACAGGATAATGTAAAAAAAAAAAAGATGCCATCTCTTAGTTGGCCCGGAACGATGTTGTCGTTGTCACAAAATTGTCTCCAACCACCAGAGATGTGACAAAGGGTCAATGTCATTCACCCTCGCTCCTTAGTCGACCTCTAGACCCTGTCAGCCATAGTCCTGCCCAGAGAAGGTGCCTCATCTCTGGATACCAGGATCTTTCTCACCCCTTAACCCCCCACAGTGGTGCCAGCTATCGTCGCCTTTGTGTCTAACAAAACCATAGGTATTTTCTTTTTTTTTTCTTTTTTACGCAGACAGGAGGTTGAGTCAATTGAAATGTTTTGTCTAGCTTAGAACAGTGCTGGTACGTTGGCAGACCAAGATGAATATAATTGTAGTTTTTTTAACGTGCTTTGTTTAGATTTTTTTGTAGATTAGTTTAATAGTTTACAAAAGAAATGCTCAAGTGCACCTTGAATATGAATTGAAATCTGAAATATGGCACAACAAATATAATTTCAATAAGGAACATTATGATGGACAAAACATTGGAGCATGTACAGTATTTCAAGATTTCTAGTTAAACTAGGTGTAAATGAAATGAGGGTCAAGGCCGTATGAATGTTCTGGGTAAAACAACACACCTTGTGTACCTTTGAAGCACAGCCAGGCTAGCTTTGTCCATCGTGCTGTGTCCAACACAGGCTAACCACCCCAAACCAGAGTGTTATTTCACCAGTGTTATTCTGTTTACCGAAGGTATCTATGTTTTGTATGGCCCTATTTTTTCTCTTTTTTTTTTTTTTTTTTACAGTATATCTTCATAATGACTATGTGTTTCTTATTATTATTTGACATTGTACCATTGCAGCATTTTTTAAGGGGTATGAACTGAGGAATTAGGGATCTGTTTGTTGTGGATTTCTCTCTAAGAAAAAGAGAATGAAAACATGTGCCTTTTTCTTATTACCGGTGTTTATTTTGCTTTTCTTCGGGTTTTTTTGTGTTGTTTTGTTTTGTTTGGCATCAGTGTTGGATTTTTCTAATAGGGTGAGCACGTTTTCTCAGCAGTGGGAGCTGGAAGTCTGTTGAATTTAAAGCAGGTGAAGTGATGTGGGATGTAGGCGGAGCCTTACTCTGCCCCTCCCTTCCTCCCACCACCACAAAAAGGTGGAGGGACTTAAAAAAACTGTGTGTACAAGAAAGCACTGTCATTTTATAATAGGGGCAATTAGATTATGTAGGTCATTAAACCCTGGACTTGAATGAAACGTTTCATCATTGCAACATCATAGTGCTTTGTAAATTTCCCATTCATTTGGGTGTAAAATTATGAAAAGAGAAGAAAAAAAAAGAATATTTAGCAAAAGAAGATTTTATTTAATTATTTTGGGACCTGATCATAGATACCAAAGCACAGTTTGTTCACGGATGACGTCCCTTTGTTAGGTTCTACCCAGAGGTGTGCATCCTGTCATGCATTGATTGTAACATACCTTTAACAAAGCCTTAGATGATGGCACCAGTGTCCTAACATTTTATCCTACCTGTCAGATTGTCCTACCAAGGCCCACAGCTCACACACACACCAAGGTTAACGCTACTGTGAGGGTTACCTTCATGGTTTTGTGCTACGGTATGAAAATCGAACAAAGTAGGACAATTTGCAGAACTCCAGGTCCCAATCCAATCATATGTACTTTTAATCACCACACAAGCAATGAACGTCAATTACACAGTATATAGTTTAAAGTTCTTACAACATACAATATACAGCTTCTAATGTTTGTTACTTGCTCTATCTTTAACAATACTCTCTTAACTTTCCTGTTATGTATTACTTAAGGATTTGAATCTCTTTGAGGTATGTAGTTGTAGATTTTTCTTTGCCTTACTATATATTACTTGACAACATTGAATAGCCGTTATAGATTTTGAGGTAGTAAGACATTCATAACTTTTTTCAAACCATATAAATGATTATGTGTTGACTCAGCTTAGTAAATTCACTTAGTAAATGTTACTGAGTGTATGTTTTTATTCAAAGAGTTTTGTTTTTAATTAATTTTGTTGATCAAAGAATTTTGATATTGATGCAAGGAATGAGTTTTCAGCAATTGCAGAATCTCTGGATTAAAAAAAAAGAAAAAAAAACTAATATTTTAACCAATTTAAGTATTCCTTGTAACATGTCGAGATCATGTTTGAAAATATATTGTCATGAAATGTAGAATGTTTATGTTAGTGTGAAAATTCTTTTCTACTGTATCCATTTCAATATTTACTATTGTTTGATATTTTTTTCCTTAAGTTTGCCCTGAGTGTCAGGCCAAAATGAACAGAGAGAATGACGGGTTTCTGGAAGTTTGGTGAAGAGGGATAGACGAGAACGTGAACTTTACCATTTGTAAAGTCAGTTATGCTGCAGATGAATGAATTATAACCTAAGGGACGAAGGTAGACTTTTTGCACTTCTGTATATAGTCAAATGAACAGAGAGAAGAAAAAAAAAAACATGTATCATACTGAGATATTATTTTGAATAAAAAAATCTATAATTATAAGGAATTTTGCTAGATTAATTTAAATTCTAAAATTAGACCAGCTAAATAAAATTGCTTGCAAAAAGGGCACTAGTTTCTTGGCCGATGCATTTAGAAAAAAATAAAAGCTATGCGCTGTCTGGCTTCTTTTGTCAGTGGCAGGTACTACGCCAAAAAATGTGGAAGAGGAATTTGTATCCTCAAGTCACCTTTTCTCCACCTCCCCCCTTGTAAGATGACATCACAGATGCTGTCCATTTGTCTATAGCCAAGCTGGGCAATCAGCTCCTGTTTGGTCCAGGTACAGTCAATACAAGAGTATATTCTATCCAAAACTGTATTCTATGATTTTTATCTTAGTCCGTATTCTGTTTCAGTTTAATTTGACTGCATGTGAAAGAACAAAAACGACAAAAAAATAATCAAAATTTACAACCTAAATAAGTACATAGACGACTTCTAATGGAAAAATAAATATTTACTTGGGAGGAGTTGAAACTTCCAACAAGTCATCACCAGTTGTATGATAACATACTATACAGAGATGCTCCGTAATATATCTCAAATAATAACATATTAGCAGCAACCTAGCCCAGAGGTTTTCTCTCAGCCATTAAGATGACAGTCGACATGCAGGCACACTGTTGTAATGCTTTTAGAAGCATGTGTACTCAGCAGGAGGAGGCTCAACCACACCAAATACTGATTTGTCTCTATAAGTGAATGTATTCGTCTTCAGTCAAGGTCAATATATTTCTGACTTGAGGTCGCTGTATAAGTGCTACAGAACCAAAGCGCCACTCTATCCAAACCAACCAGTGCTTCTTGGTTGGGCAGATGCCTGCCCGCTCTCACCTTAACCAAGGGCTCTCTTCCCTGCTGAGGCCACGCATGCTTCGACTGCTTTTTACCTGTAAGTGCAACACTTCAATTGTTTTTTGCTAAGAAATGCTTCACAATAATGTAATACTCTGTCTTCAGATATGTTTTATGCACATTTTCATGTTGCCATAATTGACTCTTGCTGTTATGAATTACAAAAACAAACAAAAAAAAACAATAAAACAAAAGTTGATTTGCTCATGCAATATATGTGTGCAGCCTCTTCATGTGTTCGTGTCTGTGTGAGTGTGTGTGTGTGTGTGTATACTGTATGTGTGTGTTCAATCTCATCGCCACAAAAGCCCCACATTTTGAAATAACTGTTTTTCACAAAAAGCTTTTTCAGTTTAAGATTTTAAATTAGGTTTAGGGGTTGTAAAGAATCTGTGTGCGTGCAAGATATGGGGGGATAAAATATTACAAAATGGCTGAGCATCTATTGAAACATTATCATCCACAATTACATAAATACAATCGTTTATATGTGTAATGTTTTTTTTATTAAATGTTCAATGTCCAAGTTGTACAAAATGGTTATTATGTAACTGGGTCTATCAGCAACATCTAGTGGTTATACAGGAGTATCTGCCCCTTCTGAATTTGAATATACTTCTATACTTCAAATACTTCTTAAACTTGAGTTAGTATTTGTTGAGTCAGTAGTTTTTCTTTTCTTACAACCAATCTCATTACATCTTTAATTTGCAGTTAAGCACTATATTTGTAAACAATCATTGGGAACTGCATGGGGATTTTCAGGAATAACACATTATCTAAATGTTTATCTTTCTACATAATAAGAGGTTGGTTTCAAGTGCCCCACATCGGACTCAGTTACTCCTGTATAATTTGTCTGATGAATGATGGAGCGTCTCAACGATTGGGGTTGAGTCTCAGTGTGACTCATGATTCTCCTGAGGCATGTTTCGTCCCAATGCGAGATAGTCACGCTATGACACAATCTCACAGAAATAGACATGTCTCGTAGACATGTTCCGCCCAAGCCCCCCACTCCCAATAACACCCCCCCCCCCCCCCCATCTCGTCTAGTCTGTTTAATTTCACTCCCTGCCCTTCAACGTCAGTGCTAAACACAGTAATTAAAATATTTGTCACACACTGAAAAAAAGACAAAGAAAAAAAAACGTTTGCTGGTATTTTTTAGTTTATTCGACGAAGCAACCTTGTTAAATCATCACTGAAACGTAATCTGCCTAACTTTTTGACGTATATCTAAGATACTGAACAGCAGATAGTCTGGAACAATGCCATGTCACTTCCGTGCAAAATAGAGCGTTTATGTGGAAATAAAGAATGGAATTTAGAATTAGATGCTATGGAGTGTGGATATAGGACAACAATATACACATATATAGGACAACAAATGGAATGTATTAAGTGTGTCAGCACACATGTTAACAAAGGGACAGGGATAAAAGTGACGCACAATAACAGAAAGTAGGTCCAGGACCGAGCCAAACACTTGGTTTACAAGGCTACTGTGCAGCTTTTGCCTAGACATTTCCCCCCAAAAACAAGACAAAAAAAGCCTTTTACAGGCAAGTTTACAGGCCTCGTTTTGTCTAGATCTCTGTTCAGGATCATTTAGAAAACAATATCGCTTTACAATGACATGCCAGGACACACTTCATGAAATGGAAATGTTCTGGAACTTCTATGGAAGAATTAACATATACATTCAATTAAATAAATGTGGAAAGAAAAATTGCCAATGTGTATAAGACATTTTGTGAGGCTGTCTCTTGCCTCATTAATAGACCGACAGCATCATCATAAGGCCAAGACGTATTCATATGCTTTTCTATGGCTTTGGGAAAGTAACAGTATCCCACAAGTGCTGGTCCTGAAATCTATCTGCCAACTCATTAGTCCAGGCTTAAAGATGTTTCATGTATGTTACATTAACGTGTGGGTACTCTTCTTGATAGGCACGACACTTAATAATATCTTTATAAATTAATTTAGAAAACACCGGAATGGACCTTAAAAAACAAAACAAAAAAAGACAAAAAGAAAATGCTTCCTAAATTGTATATCATAACCACTAGTTAAATTGTTGGCTTGTCTCTATTGAAGGGTTTTGACATATTGACTTGTATCTACCATATTCTCCCCATATGCACAGTTTTGATATAATTCTTATGTACATTCAATCCTAGTCCAACATTACAATGTAGCTGGTTAGCTTGGAGGCTACAGTTAAGTACTGTAACCCAGCTGTGGTTATGGAAAGGAAAAAGAAGCCAACGGCTCAAGGCATGACGAGCCCATCCCTGTCTGCGGACATGCCTCTGACGAGCTCCTCCACCCAGCGCACCTCCGACGCCACCTGCTCCGCCAGCGCCTCGTAGCGGTTCTCCAGACGCCCCAGTTTGCGCTTGAGGGCGTTGGCCGCCAGGGTGGCGGTGCGGGCCTCCTCCTGGCTCTGCCGCCGCTGGGCCTGGGTGTGCTGCAGCTCCAGGCGGATGTGGCTCAGGTCGCTGGCGATGCTCTGGTTCTCCTCCTTGTACCAGCCCTCCTTGTCCTCGTAGATGGACAGCAGCGCCGCCACGTCCTCCCGGCAGGATCGCTGGTTGAGCTCCAGGTCGCGCAGGCCCTCCTCGGCCGCCGCGATCTCCTCCAGCACTTGGGAGAAGCGCTCGAAGTTGACGTAGGTGTTGTTGGGCGGCATGCTGGAGTGGGACTTGATGGTGTACTCCTTGAGGCGCGTGGTCTTCAGCCGCCGGCGCTCTGGCTTGCGGCCGCTCTCCTCCTGGCGCACGTTCCTCCTCTTGATCACCTGGGGTGGGGGGCGGGATGGGCGAAAAGCAGGGGGGAGGTTTGGTTAACGGATGGTCAATGCGCTGAGCTACATAACCCATTCGTGCAGTGTTTGGTAGATTCCTTGGACGGGGGAGGTGCCTCACCTTGATCCAGGGATGCTGGAGACTATCATCGATTGTCATTCTTTTCCTGGAAGCAAAAAAATCATTTTTAAAGAAAAAATAAATGCTCTAAAGTCTGACTTTCTGTCTTAACCTCTAGTTTGGCTAACATGCTATAAAAACTAGACTGTCCTAGTGGGAAAGTTACTCCAGACAAGACCCTTACTTTGGATCCTTCACCAGAAGTCGACGAATGAAATCTTTGGCCAGCTCGCTGGTGCTGCTGAAGTACTCCTCATCAAAGTCATAGTTGACGGCTGAGATGTTGGTCAGGGTCTCCTGTTTGGTCTCCCCAAGGAAAGGGGACGCACCGCTCAGCCTGCGAGAAGGAGAGAGGACGTCAGTCCCTGGGGCCAAGTTCAAAACGTGGACAGCAATGCTGGACGAAGAGAACCAGGGGCTTACAGAATGTAAGTGATGACACCAATGCTCCTGCAAGACAGACAGGGGAAAGGACAAGTTAGGGATATTTTGTTCTTATAGTTTCATATGGGGATTCATATTTTGTACAGATCCGTTTGGTTTTAACGGCTCTGGAGATCTTACCACATGTCCGCTTCCAGTCCAAGAGGCTCGTAGTTTACTATTTCTGGAGCTGGAAGGCAAGCACGTAACAAGGAGGGCTTTAATTAAAGCCAGATGTTGAAAAGGCTACAACACAGACCTCCATTTATTATGGCATGCAAAACCAGGGCATACGTGATGCTGTTTTGTGTGGGCTTAAAAGCAATAAGATTAATCTAGTATGGAGATATTTTCTACAGGTATTTGTGTACTGTGTGTGTGTTTGTGTCTCACCAACAAACTCTGGAGTCCCAAAGATGTTCTTGAACTCGTTTCCTGCTTTGATCTGATGAGCGATCCCAAAATCAATCAGCTTGATTCTGGGGTTGGGAACATTCTTGTCCAACAGCATGATGTTTTCAGGCTGCACAACAGAGAGTACAATACTCAGCATCTTAACAACAACGAACAACAGATCTTTCCGGTAAAAAGCTAAATCAAACTATGCAATACTATATGTATCTTATTAAAGAATGACTGTTAATAATAGTTACCAGAATGACTGTAATAATCAAAATCTGTGCCTACATGTGTGCTAGTTTGTAATGACAATGAGTTTGAACTTCAAACTTCTAAACCCGGCCCCCCTCGCCACGCCCCACCTTCAGGTCAAAGTGGGCGATGCGTTTGGAGTGCAGGTACTGCACCCCGTCCAGGATCTGCTTGAGGAACTGCGTGGCCTCCTCCTCGGTCAGGGACTCCTTCTCGGCCAGGAAGTCGAAGAGCTCGCCCCCGGACACCAGCTCCAGGATCAGGATGACGTCCGTCTTGTTCTCGAAGATGTCGTGCAGCGTGATGATGTTGCTGTGCTGGATCTCGCGCAGGATGTTGACCTCGCGCTCGATCTCCTCACGGCTCACGCCGCGCCGGCTGGACGACAGGCGCCGCTTCTTGATGAACTTGGCGGCGTACTCGCCTCCCGTGCTCTTCTCTTTGCACTTGCGGACGATGGCGAACTGACCGCTGCGGGTGGGGGGGGAGGGAGGTCATGTGATGGTTCAGACACAAAGGAAAGGCACCGACTGAACCAAAACAGCAACTGGTAAGTAGTATTCAAAACAGCTACTCCCTCTACTGAAAGACCCCCACATTCCCACAACACACAGAAACCTAACCCTAACCCAACCCGATTTCATTGAAGTAGCACACGATCATTTTCTGCTTGCATTCGTGAGATCAAATCCACATAAATGTCAGCAAAGGGACTGTTGAGAACAAAGCTGAACGGTGAATAGCTGTTTAAACACGTGCATGCCTTTCCCCTCTGAGCAAACCAGAAAGGTATGTCCCCCCCTGCTCCTTTAACAAATACTTTACTGAGACGTGGGGCCAATAGGTGCATTGAGAGGCAGTGATGTCATGCTATTTGCTGCAACACTGCAGACAACAACATCGGCATATCAAGCCACAATACCCTATTATCATCTATGCTATTAGATGGATCACGGTAGGCATTCTACCAGATTTTTTTTTTTTTTTTTATGGACTTGCAAGCCTCAATGTTTTCTTAGGCCAACATATGTATATTTCATTTGGAGGTCATGCTGGCCCCAAAGCTTAGTTCGTGGGAAAGATCCCATTTGACAAACTAGCCTAGAATCAAGATGCTGTCAAACTCACCAGAACGAAATAGGAATTAATGAATGAATTACCTCCCCAGCTCCTCTCCCATGTCATAGTACACTTCCACATCCTGTTGCCTGAAGCCAGCCATGATCTGCTGGCAGGGAAACTGACGTGCTTTCTCAAACCCCACTGAAAAACAACAATGGAAGAGGGACAACTTAGTAGGATAGTGTAGTCCATGGCCTCTCATCTACACAGCATGACAGAGACCACAGTAACAGGCTGATATTTCTGATACATCAAACATTTTAAGATACTGTGTGTAAAACATGGGACCCTATTCAAAACAACACTGAATAGTACTGAATAGTACTGAATAGTACTCCCCCCCCCTCCCCCCTCCCTCCACCACCCCTCTCTGCATAGTACTCCCCCCCCCCCCCCCCCCCCCCCCAAATAAAACACCCTTTTTCCTTATTTGGCCCCAGTCAGAACTAACAGCATTCCACAGCCACATACGTCATCCTCCATCCACGCTGATTAAAAACACTGCGGGTTTGAAACTAGTGCTAGTATAACCATAGGAGACTGGACTCAATACGGTCAAGAATAACTAAAGTCAAAATCCGCCTCGCTGGAAGCATAACAAGTTTTCCACATATCCTGTAACATTCAGCCAGATGAATAACTACGTTAGCTGTCTAGCTAGGTTCTTTTAGGCTCGGCTGGTTCGCTAGTTACAGTACTGCTTAAGCTAACTAGCCGTGTTAGCAAGGAATTCAGCTAGTCGATATATCAGGTAGATAAACTTCTCTGACCCTAAAGGTATTGTTGTACAGAGCAGCACAACTTCCACCACTTCACGTAGCTATATTGTATAACCATTAAAGAGCGAGCAGTTAGCTTTATTAGGTGTCAGGAGGCTTTATGTCACCTAGGCTAGCTTGATACCCAAATGAAACGAACCTTACACTTGTACATCCCTAAAAAAAAAAAACACTGATAAGACAACATGTTCTAAATATGTTACGCGATCATCTTCCGACAGAGCTCATGTTGGATACTTACAATGTCAAGCTAAGATTCCAGCATTCATGTCCCCCGAAGTCAAAGATCCATCCGGTGGTTTGAGAACTGAAGAACATCTGAGCTTCAGTAGGACGGACTTTATGACGTCAAATGTTCCCTTGACTGTGTGTGTGCGTGAAGGTGTGTGCGTGTAGGTGTTCAAGTGTGTGTGTGTGCGCGTGCGTGGGCGGGTATGTGTACAAGATATAGTCACTCTAAAATGACTCCTAGAAAACAGATGTCACAGAAATGAAAAAACAAAACAATAGACCACACTGATAAAGAAAATAGTCAATGTATTTAGTGCCAACGTAAAAACATGATACAGTTTAAAATAAATCAGCAAGCAGTTCAATGCTTTTAACTAATGGTGAAACACTTTGTTTTATGAGTGTATGACACAAGAAAAACCTGTTTGGGAAAAAACATTTTGATTCTTCAAAAGGCATAAATGAAAACCCTCAACTTAAACATCAATTTCAATTATTTTAAATCTGGGGACAGAACTGTTAAACTCCCGCTCTCAAACACAAAATACACAACACTGGGGGGGTAAAACACACTTCCAACATGGTGAAACAGATGCTTGGGAGGTTTTGTGAAGTCACTGAAGAGACAATGGGAAGATTCTAGCCATCTTGTTGCTGGATGAAGGGGTTTGGTATGGCTTCCATGCCGTCCTGTGGACAGATGAGTACCACAGACGTCCCTCGACAAACCACCAGACCCAGTTGCCGGGTGTCTTCGGTCAGCTTGAACTGGTCGTCAGGGTCTGGAAGCAGATTTTGATGGAGAACAGAGTTTTGGAGATTACAAAGACAGTAAACACTATCAAACTGCCATCTCTTTAGTCTATTTTGCATTCTTAGGTGATGCATTTTCTTTTCTGAGAACCTAGCAGAGCTAAGAGTTTCAAAAATGATAAAACCTGATAACTTGTCAAACCTACCGCGCATGTATTCAATAGTGCCATCCAACACAAGATTCAGAAGGGGGTCAAAACCCTTTAGGACTCCACTAGCTGTGAAAAGGTGAGAGAAATGATGCATCCGCAAACAACATTTTGACAGTTTATTGAGATCATAATATGTGAAAAAAGGACTCACCCTCCCGTCCACCTTGGAACTTCACCCGGATTGGTTTATCAATGTACTTTGACAGATCAAATATACTCTCCTTCTTCTTCTTATCTTTATCCTGACAGGAACATACCAAGAAAAAGTCAATTTAGAACAAACATAATTAACACGGTGGCTAATAAACCCCTGGTAAGAATAAAGACAATAGTTGAACAAAGTTCGAAGCCATCAGGCTTTGAATGACCGTTTACAGCATGATTTTTTTTAATGACTATTCGCAACATGATGTTTGAATGACTGTTTACATCATGGTTTTTGACTATTTACAGCATGATGTTTGAATGACATTTCACAGCCTGGTTTTTGATTGACTATTTACAGCATGATTTTTGAATGACTGTTCACAGCATGATGTTTGAATGACTGTTCACAGCCTGGTTTTTGATTGACTATTTATTTTACAGCATTATTTTTGAATGACTGTTCGCGGCATGTTTGAATGACTGTTCACAGCCTGGCTTTTGAATGACTATTTACAGCATGATGTTTGAATGACCGTTTACAGCATGATGTTTGGAGGACGGTTCACAGCCTGGTTTTTGATTGACTATTTACAGCATGATGTTTGAATGACTTTTTACAGCCTGGTTTCCAGTATCCTGCTCCTCCACTACAGAGCAGCCTTCTGGATCCTGCACATGCCTTGTTGAAAATGATGGCTGCTACAGACAATGCATCAGAGACTGCATTTATTGGTTTAAAATGTCTAACCATGTCAATTGTTAATCAAACACAGACCATGAGAATCGGTTGGAAAGTAGATTTAGACAAATAGAGCAAAAAGAAATGGGACTCACCGCCATTTCTTCAGCTTCTTAACCTCTCACCTTTGCCTCTTCTTCTTCTGAGGTTATGGCAGAGTGTAACCAACAGTTATGAGGTCCGACTCCGCCATCTACAGTTCAGGAGTATAGAGTTGAAGGTTTGCATCCCCGCAAAATAAACCAACGAACCAAACAAAAAAAATTACATCCAATGCATTAATATAATATCGCACTAAATAAACCAAATGTCTTATTGTCTTAACGGTGCATTACAAATGAAACAATTTTCAATTAATTGTTTTGACCGATTGCCAAGTGAACCAATAAGGATGCCCGTAGACTTGCGTTGGATCAAGGTTGACCAATAAGCGAGCTGCACTGCAGAATGTGGGCGGGGACTGTCAAACAGCTGGTGGGCAGAGTGTGGAGCACCGTGCGGGTTTATGGGGGAAACAACAACAAGCTCGGCATCATGAGGGTCCCAATAACCCTCGTTTGGGCAGCTATTCTTATTCAGAAGGTAAGTTTATTCACATACTATTTTTTGGGGGAAGAGGAATTCGTTTTTATATCTGTTAATCGACTGACATGCTGCCGTTTTGTTTTTTTGGCAATAATTAGCTTGTGGTGCTACGACTGGTGCTAAGCGAGCGATGACTCCGCTAACGTTAGCTTGCGGAGGATCACTCTGGGGCCCCTGGAGGCTGTGCACATCGCTCTGCTATGTTCAGATGGTTTTAACATTTCATTAAAATCATTCATAATGATATTGACAGTTTGTTAGGATATATGCCTTATTCAATTCGGCTATCCTTGTTGCACCAGTTGTCCAAGAGAATTAACACAGTAAATGAAGCAGTGCTGTGAGCTAGCGAACTAAAAATCAGACTTTATCTTCATTATTCCATCAAGTAAAATAAGTTCAGAAAATGTACGGCGAGAAGACCATGAGTCTTGTCTGTAGTGACAATGGAGAGATTGTTATCCATCTACTTTCAGCATGCCCCCTTATTTGATCCCTGCACCTTGGTGTGGTTGGAGCATCTTCCCTGCCTTTCTACCAATTCTCATCTCTTTCTGACAGGTCACGGCTGAGCATGGAATGGCCCATTTCAGCGACAAGGGCAAGAGCAAAGGGAAAGATTACTGCATATTCTTCAACTCGCAGTGGGCACGGTTACCACAGGACCTCAATAAAGCCGTACGTGTGAACCCTTGAAAGGCCGTCTACCAGTCTTCCAAGTCTAAGCATGCACACTCTTGAATTGTACCGTACTTCGTCCATCTAACGATGCCTGCGTCGCTTCATACCTGCGTGTGTCTGCTGTTTTAGTCCCGCCTCCAGATCTACGACCTGACGGAGTCAGTCCTGTGCTTTCCCTCGGACGTGCCCGAAGGGGGCTTCCCTAACCGCATCCCCATGGTGATGAGGGGCAACTGCACCTTCTACGAGAAGGTCCGATTGGCCCAGCTTAACGGCGCCAAGGGGCTGCTGATTGTCAGCAAAGACAGACTGGTGAGTCCTTCCCAACAGAATGCACAGACACTGGACGCCAATGGTCCCCAAAACGCACCAGTTAGCCCCGAAAGCGAACCATATATATTTCAGTGGTGACCATTACTGTGCGAAGTTCTGTTAATTCAACCCTGTTTATTCCCACTCCTAGAAGTCCTTCATTTATTTGGAAACAACAATACATCAAGTGCAAATTCGTTACAAACACGTACATGTATCAGAAATCTGAAATAACACCATTCCATGATGAACCCCCTTGTTACAGACACCCCCAGCAGGAAACAAGAGCCAGTATGAAGAGATAGACATCCCTGTGGCTCTGCTCAGCTACACAGACATGCTGGACATCAGCAAGGTAAGAGGCTTCCTGTCACCGTGGGAAACGTCCGCGCCGCTCAAATGTGCATCATATTAGCATCTCGGGTATCATTACTCGGTACCACTTGAACCGCGGTGAACGAGAGAGGGAGGACTCGTATTTCATCGATCCCTGTGGAGAAACTGAACCGTTAGTGCATCAGTGAAAAGGGATCATCTTTTTCTAGACTTTGAAACTAGGAGACAGCCATAGCCGATTTCCAGCATTCGTAACCAAAGTATCGTGTGAATAGGAGAGTTTTGAAAAGCCGTGTTTGTATCTGTCCATGCAGACTTTCAGGAAGGGGAGAGAGGTTGCCATGTACGCTCCCAAGGAGCCGGTCCTGGACTACAACATGGTGCTCATCTTCCTCATGGCGGTGGGAACCGTGGCTGTAGGAGGCTACTGGGCAGGAAGCAAGGACATCAAGAAGTAAGATGGCTGTTGAGACCCTGCCGGAATGTTCTGTGCGACTAACGCAAATCGGTTCATTTAGCGAAGAAATCGTCTCCTGGGGTTACAGTTTTTTTGGTTCACAGTTCTTCTTCTGCGTGGGAAAAGGGGAAATAATTTAGCTAATTGTTGAAATCAATGGATCACTTAATTTTTTTTTAATAATGTCTGATATGAAAGCAAAAAACACCAACATTTATTCAAAACCCTTAAATGGATCCACTCTAAACACAGAACGATGCAGAGCAGCCTTCAGTGGATGCCGTTGCTATGACTGCTAGAATAAGATTAGCATATTTATCTAAGATTAGGTTGCCGTGTCGTAACTATTTTCGTTTCCTCGTCACGAACGGTAGCGTTGCCGTGCTTGTCGTTAGCCAGTTCTCATTGGCTGTCTTCAGCCCAGCGGCGTTCTGGATGAAGCCTCCCAAATAGGACCAAGGCCAGCGTGGCATGACTCAGGTCTCAGCCCTCCCCGCTGACTGATCACGCCGATTAAGGACGAGGTTGGGGTTTCTCGCGCCCGGCCCCAGGGGCGACCGCCACGCTGCCTCGCTATCGCTCTCTCTCTCCTCTGTCCCTCCCTTCCTCTCCTCCGCTTCTGTCAGCTCTTCCTGACCTCTCCTCTTTCCCCGCTTCTTTTCCTCAACTGTCTCTTTTTCCTCCCCCCCCCCCTCCCCCCGCAGGCGCTACATGAAGCACAAGAGGGACGACAGCTCGGAGAAGCAGGACGAGGAGACGGTGGACGTGACGCCCATCATGATCTGCGTGTTCGTGGTCATGTGCTGCAGCATGCTGGTGCTGCTCTACTTCTTCTACGATCACCTGGGTAGGCACACAGACACCGGGGGGCCCCGCCCACGCCCCGCCCACGCCCCAGCCCCGCCCACACCACAGCCCCCACATGAAATTGGATTCGTCCTATGGTTTCCCTGTGTCCACTTCTAGACCCTTCACTAAAGCCCTTAAGTCTCCAATCACCATCCTAGGGCGAGGTTCCCCCTGCTCAAGTCTGTCTGTGTTTTTCTTGTTTCCCCTCCCTGGACAGTCTACATGATCATAGCCATCTTCTGCCTAGCCTCATCAGTGGGCCTGTACAGCTGCCTCTGGCCTTTCATCAGGAGGCTGCCCTTTGGGAAATGCAGGTCAGATCCTGTGTCCAATAGTCTAGCTGCATTACATATCTGTGTCTTATTTGTGTTCTTTGTATCTCACCCAGCAACTGTGTGTGTGTATGTGTGTGTGTGGTACAGGATCCCGGAGAACAACCTGCCATACTGTCACAAGCGCCCTCAGGTGCGCATGCTGCTGCTGTCGGCGTTCTGCATCGGTGTCAGCGTCACCTGGGGGGTGTTCCGCAACGAGGACCAGTGAGTCCCCCCCCCCCACTGCTTCTGGAGGGCAGTAGCAGTGTATGGCCCAGCCGTCAGACGGTGGTTTTCTGTGTATATTTGGTCATCTCTCTCTCTCTCTCTCTCTCTCTCTCTCTCTCTCTCTCTCTCTCTCTCTCTCTCGCTCTCGCTCTCGCTCTCGCTCTCGCTCGCTCTCGCTCTCTCTCGCTCGCTTCTTTTTCTCTCTGTCTCTGTCTCTCGCTCTCCATCTCTTCTAGGTGGGCGTGGGTGCTGCAGGACGCTCTGGGCGTCGCTTTCTGCCTCTACATGCTCAAAACCATCAGACTGCCTACGTTCAAGGTGAACACAACGCCCCACACACAGACACAAGACGCGTCTTAACAAAGACAGCCCGTCTCAGTACAGACACTCTAGCTCGGACTAACGCTGCCTGTCTGATCTCCACAGGCCTGCACCTTACTGCTGGTGGTCCTGTTTGTTTACGACATCTTCTTTGTATTTATAACCCCCCACTTCACTAAGGTAAGACCGCGTTCCCTGTTCTGTCCAATCAGAATTCGTTTTTTATTCGCCATGCAAGTTACACAAGCATGGAATTCACCGTGGCAGGATGGAGCAAACATGGAACATATATGGAACTTAAATTGGATAAAGATAATAGGATAAAATTAAAGTAAAAAGCAGGCAATAGCTGTAGAAACGGACATGAAGGCCAAACGGACAGGGTTCATCTGGAATGTTTTCCTTTGTGTCCTGGTGGGTTCCTGTTGGGCAGAGTGGAGAGAGCATCATGGTGGAGGTAGCTGCCGGCCCCTCGGACTCCTCCACCCACGAGAAGGTACCGCTCTCCTGTCCACCCCAGGGTCTAGCCTGTCTACGCAATCACAGTATAAGTGAATGCGTGGGGTGTGTCGATCATCTCTCTTTCTTCCCTTCTCATCTCTCTCTCTCTCGGTTCGCAGCTTCCTATGGTGCTTAAAGTGCCCAGGTTAAACTCCTCCCCCTTGTCGCTATGCGACCGGCCCTTCTCACTCTTGGGCTTTGGGGATATCTTGGTACCAGGTAACACATACACACACACACACACACACACACACACACACACTGCCATCTAGATGTAGTAAACTGTTTATATGGGTAGAATGAAAGCAGCTCGTTGAGCTCAAATCTGACACCCGTGAATATTAAATGTTGATCTACAAGTGACGTGTCTAATCCTGCTGTTTCTGCGTTTGAACCAGGTCTGCTTGTAGTGTACTGTCACAGGTTTGACATCCTCATGCAGTCCTCCCGCATTTATTTCCTGGCCTGCACCATCGGTACGTAGCTGCCTGTCTCTACCGCTGCAATGCTGTAAGGGAGGAGCAATGGTTCTCCCAGTCTGACCAACCCTTCACCAGAATCAGAAGTTCTAAGTCCCCCACCCCCCCTTCTCTTTGTTCCCTCCCACCCCCCTCTCCCTCTCTCCTCCAGGGTATGGCATCGGCCTGCTCATCACCTTCGTGGCCCTGGCCCTGATGCAGAGTGGCCAGCCTGCCCTGCTCTACCTGGTCCCCTGCACGCTGCTCAGCAGCCTGGCCGTGGCGCTGTGGCGCAAGGAGCTGCCGCTCTTCTGGACGGGCAGCGGCTTTGTGGTGAATACCAGTTTGATCTGACGCACCAGCCCTCCCCCACCCACCCACTCCACCCACCCACTCCACCATGGACGAACGGCAAACCCCCCTCCCCCCTAGACAATATTTACGCTTTTTGCGAATTTCAAGTTGAGTAAACACAAGCCCCCCCCTCCTCCTCCCTCCCCCGCCCCTCTGTAGCATAAGAGGTTATACGCTCTTATTATTTTCCAACGGCTTCTTTTCTTTTTGCTGTTCACCTCCCCCTCATCCCCCCTCTCCCTCATCCCCCTCTCCCTCATCTCCCCCCCCCTCCCCCCTCTCTCATTGCACTGTGGGTGTCTAGTCTGCCGCTGAGGGCTCTGCTACTGCCTGTGAATGTCGCTGCAGGTATCTCATTCAGGCTTCCTGTTCATACTCTCAATATCAGTTTCCCCAATTAGTCCTTTTTTCTTTTTTTAAGAATATCGTATTTGAAATTCTCTTTTTCTGTAGTGCACAGGTTCTGAAGCTCACTTAGAAGGTTCTTTGTTTATTTATCAAACTTGGGCGATTTTCTTTCCCCTTCTAGAAGTTTTTATTTATTTTTTACTTCCAATATTGTTTGTGTTTCCTGTTGTGTTTTAATCATTGCCCTGCAGTGATTCTTCTGGAAATAAATTTGCTCAGTATAGACTACAAGTGAAATATTTCAATATATTCTGACCAAAACATTTCATTATTACAGCAATTTTTAGGGGTTACCCCCTTTTCCTGAATGTCCATCACCAATTTGAAAACATGTCTTCTATCAGGTGTTTTTGACCAATGCAGCTGTGGACCTAATCAAATAGACAAAAGTATAGATGTACATGATCTAGAATCTATCATTGACAGAAGGATCACTGCAAAGGTTCTGCTGTTTATCCTAATGTGTCTGCATCTTTCTCATAGCAATACACTTCTACTTTCTTCTATTTGTACTTTGGTCTAAACTGACCTTTGTTTTTGTCAACTTTTCCAGCCTCCCATAGTCCTTGCACCAATCAACTGTACCCAAACTCCAGTCCCATGCCCGACGGATGAACCCTTGGCCAATCCTGATCCACCTGCCCTCGAGGAAACCAATCAGAGCGATGAGGCCCCACCTCCTCCTCCACCAAGCCAGGACACACCCCCTCCTGACAAAGAGGCCAGCAAATCCGAATAAGGGACTTCTAGGATACCAATTTAGAATCCGTTTCATACGTTTTTTTTTCTTTTTCTGTTGTTGTTGTTGCTTGATCGAACTCTGTTATTAGGGTAAACTTATTATGAACACAAAAGTATACTTGGTGTGGAGAAATGGATTGAAAAGGATGCTCATCTCCAATCGAGTCATCATGGGGCGGTTTTAATCATGGGGCGGAGTCATCATGGGGCGGAGTCATAATGGGGCGGAGTCAGCAGGGGGCGGAGTCATCATGGGGCGGAGTCAGCAGGGGGCGGAGTCTGCAGGCTTAGTGTGGAGGTCAGGCTAGGTCCGGGGGCCTGTACTGCGAATCAAGACTTGACGTTAACGAGGTAACTTCAGGTTCAACCCCGGGATTTCTTAATTGGGTTATACCTGAAGTAACCTCGTTAACGCTAAATCTTGATTGGTAGTACAGGCCCCCCCCCCGGGATCACTGTATGTACACTAACCCATCCCCCCTCCCTCCATGTGTTCACTCATGAACTGCAATGGCGCACAGCCCATAGAGGAAGGTTCAGCAGGTCCCAACAACACTACAATCTCTCCAGTTCCACTTCACCAACCCTCTCTTCGCACGCTAGACGTCACCGTTTACCGTGAACGAGGTGTTCCAGCATTAGAAGCCTGACTTGTAGCCTGAGTTCTCTCGTTTTCCCGCTCCTCTTCCATTATCCAATCAGGATTGGCCAGTCAGTATCTCTCAGGATTGGCCAATCAGAATCTCTCCTGCATGGTGCCCTTTCAAACGTGGTGCTGTGACTAAAGGTCTGAGGTGGCCAAATGTATCGGATGATGATTGAGTTCTGGTCTGAAGCTAACGTTGTATTGAACATTTTAATTTGTTGGATTTTATTTAGCATGCTATGGGTTTGGTTTGATCCAGAAACACAGTGTATGGGTACAATATTACGCACAGTCGATGGTTCAGCAGTTTAAAAAGCAGTTTTTCTGTAGGTTTTGCTATGTCTTAAAAAAAAAACGAAAACGAACTATTTTGGCCTTTGAGATTGAATGTGTGTGTGTGTTTAACTGTCTGAAAACAGTACTGTATTTACTGTGCTGCCGTTTGTAACGAGGAAAGAAGAAAAAAAATCATGTTTCAATGTTTCAATCTCGTAACCAATGGTAGCGGAATTAGGTAGTGAATCTTTAATCATCGTTTGCACAACCGTTTTTTATTTTTATTTTTTATTTTCCAAGTCGTGCGTCAATTGGAGGTTGCTGACTGGCAACGTCCTTGGATTCAGTGTTGATAGTGTCCATCTATATATTATCATGTAGGGCTTGAGAAACACTGGAATGCAATGATGTCATTGGGTATTCCACCGGATTTCTTTGCCTTTTTTTCTATTTGTGACCTAAGAGAACAGGTGCGATAGATCAATATATTCTGTATCTTCGTTCTTAGTTTTTCACCAAGTGATCATACCTAACCAAGTCAGTAGACATACATATATAATCAGTTATATTGGTTGTCAGCACAAGCGTGTACTGAGGAGGTACTTAGATATTACTGGATCCATAGTAACAGCCAGCACAGGTCAGGGGTCAAACTGTCCTAGGGATTGACAGGATTGGTCGACAGCTTGCTGATGCCACTGCTCAAAGGTTTGACAGAAGGGATGTTTGATGTCACCAAGTGGTTTTTAAATACCTCAATTGAGGACTAAATATAATAAAGAAACAAAGCATTTGATATTTGGCGTCTGTTTTAAATTCATGTTTATGTACACTTGTTTTATTTCTTCAATCCCATGAATAATGGTGTAGGTAAAATTGATGTAGTCTATTTCTCAAGCAGTAGTCACGGTAATATGAAATGTAGGGAACAAGGGAAATGTTAAGTGGCCTGCAGTAGCTGGGATGCAAGCATATGAAACCCATCTGCTTTGTTTTATAAGCAGATGTGAAGCTCTCTCAGATAAGAACAACAACTGTTTCACTTCAGACACTGCACAGAGTGTTTTTACAGGCCCATAATCTGGAGTGTTAGTGAGAGAGGGGGAAAGAGATTGAGAGAGAGAAAGGGGGAGAGAGGGGGAGAGAGAGAGAGAGTGAGCCTTGACTTAATGAGAACTGAGGGAGGTCTGCAGTGCGGGGCTGCGGTGGAAGCCGTCTGGCTGGAGTGTGCAGTGTGTCAAGTCTGATTGGTGACACCTGAATGGAACTACCTTTAAACGTACACCCGTCTAGTTTATGATTTAGGAAGATAAAACGTCCATCTGTTGGACTTTATATCAGGGCTCTGTCTGCTGGCCAATCAGTCAGTCAAAGTCTTCCTCACCGAACACGACAAACCATTTCAGTATGGAACTTCGGGGATCATGCTAAAACAAAGGGGTTTCCTAAGTCTGTCCTTACAAACCACAAAACGATGTTAGAATCTTCAGAATCTATTTTCTTTTTATTCCAACCATGAGCTATGGATCGGAAGTCCTGGATGGCAGCCAAACGTCGGCATAGCAAGTCGTCCTAATGCATTTGGCTGATTGAAAACATTCCATATCTTAACATTATTTACAATCTGGTTTCTTCTCACAGGTCTTATGCCTATAATGATCAACTCAGTTCTGCTTTCAGACCCTTTTTCCTGTACAATGTTCTACTGCAAAAGGCAGCTGCCTGTGGTGAAATATTTAAGCTGAACATTGATTAACAACATCCACGTTAAGAGTTGATACTATGGCACATAGTAACAGTTTCGCCCGCCTCAAGAAGTGCACAAAATACCATGGAAAAAAGAAAGAAATCAATGAATTGGCATTTAAAAAGGGTAATTATTCACATTGTAAAATATAGACAAATATAAAATGCCCAGTGTCCTCACACCTACAGTAATAGGTACATTTAGTTCCCTAAATTCAGCATGATTGGATTAAGACATATCTTTAACTGGAAGACCACCCGTACAATTTAAAAGAGCTTCATCTTACACACAATGTGCATGGCACTTGGCAACAACTTTCCCATTTGAAAAAGCCAATATTTAAAAAGATTTAATGACTAAAGAGTGCTGAATGTTTCTGTAAATTTCCGCTCTGTTTTGTAAAAAAATGACAAAAGCACGCAAGAAGGAAAAGGTCTTTGGTAACGGAACGCTTCAAAAATCAACCCATTGCTAAAGTACGGACTCAACGAATCTTTACAGTCCAATATTAAAGGCAAAAACAAAGCTTTTCTGTGCTTGCAAATCTTCACTCAAGCCATATTTTCCTCACCAAATGGTCCTGTACCGTTTGAAGTGTGCGTACCAACCTAAAGTCTTGGTATTGTCTTGGTTCTTGGTCTGCCTCTATAGGTCATCCATGTCCTCGTGGCTGGTTCTGTCCTGGTGTCTTAGAGGAAGATCACCTTCTCCTGGCTGGGCTGGTTGATGTCTTTGGGGAAGGGAGGGGGTTCGGGCGGACTGTCCAAGCTGCTCCTCTTGTTGGGGACGTTGAACGACTGAGACGGCTTGACGTTGGCGGCCTGCTCTGGGCCTCTGAAACCATCTGGCAGAAGAGTGCGCAAAAGAGTTCATGCAGTTTAATGTCGACTCAAACGTTGTCAAAAAGAGATGTTAGAACATGGTGATAAGATTTTGATAAGTGTAGAACCCTTTTCCAGGTCAGGAAGAACTGTTTACGGTTCCGAACATAACTCGACCCAACTTTATTCTTCAACAAATGATGCGCGAAATATTCATATTCAACGTACGTCGAGACCACGTATTATCACTGAGACAGCAAACAGCAAGCTAATGGATCCAGAGGTCCAGAAGTTTGGACTGGGATGCTGCAGGGAACCTGTCGACTTCCTGCCCTCACGTCTTACCAGAATGCCGGATGCTTTTTGGGCTGTCGGTCCTTTTGGCACGGAAACTTCCCCCCTCTTTGGCTGGCGCCCGGATCGGCAGCACCTGACTCACTTCGATGTTGGCTGGAGGAAGAATGAGACAGCGTCAGAATCTGGGCCCCCCCCCGAAAAAAACATTAACTGTGGAGCAAAGTGTCTTTAACATCACAGCCTCGCTTGAACCAACTGATGACGATATCAATGGGACTCCTTTCGCTACTACAATTTCAACAATCCCCAAAAGAACTACAGCTCCCAGCATGCCTCTGACCTGCACTGTGAGCGCGCTGGTGAGCGATCTTGGGCTTGCCACTCTTCTCCTTGCCCTTGCTGATGGCTGCCAGCTTGGTGGGGATCTGCTGCTGGACCGGCCCAGGCTTGAAGGCCTGGTTGGTGGTGCTGACCAGGTGCAGGGGCACCTCAGCCTTGACCGGCAGGGGGCTGATGCTCTCCTTGCGGGGGGGCACCTCCGGGGGCACTTCCAGGAGGGCTAAACTGGCAGGGATGCTGGGAATGCCAGGCCGGACGCGCGTCCTCGCGGGCCAGAGGTTACCGTCCCGGCCCCCGGCCAGGAGATCCCCCTGGAAGGAGTGGTGGCTGGTTAGATTCTAAGAGGACAAAAGACACCATAGATTTAGGACACTAAAGACTGGTGTTATGTGTCAGACGAGAGGTTTTTCAAGGAAATGTGCGCCTATATTTGCTCGGCGTAGTACTTTTGAGTGGGAATAGTCATGCGAGCAAAGCTACCTGCGCTGCCTCCTCGAAGCTGAAGTGTCCGGGGTTGGAGATGGTGTTGTGCTTCTTCAGTTTCTTCTGCATCTCCAGCCGCTCCCTCTCCTTCTCCACGGCTCTCGTCGACTCCCTCAGCCGCTCCAGGTCCTGCTGGTACGCCTCCCGCTGCCTCTCCAGCTCGGCCCGCTCCTCCCCCAGCTGCTCGGCCCGCCGCCGGATCTCCTCCTCCCGCAGACGGAGCTGGGCCTCGTCCTCCTCCGCCTGCAGCCGGTGGCGCTCCGCCTCCCGCTCCCAGCGCGCCTGCTCCTGCCGCTGCTGCGCCTGCAGCTTGTGGAAGTTGGCCAGCTCCTCCCGCTGCTTCTCCAGGTTCCTCTGCTTCTCCTGCTCCAGGAGCACGCTGCCGCGCTGGCGGGCCGGACGCTCGCGCTCCGACGACAGCAGGGCCCGCTGCAGCTCGATGTGGCTGTCCTGCTGGGAGACGATGGCCTGCGGAGGGGTGGGGGAGAGGGGAGAGGGTCAGCAAGCTGTCTGAAGCAGGCGTGTGGAGAGGTGGGTTACTGGACTGGTAGGAAGCTATGTGGTGGCTCACCTGTAGACTGTACAGCCTCTGGGAGAGCTTCTGAACTCTGTCAAAGAACTAGAGATGGAGAGATAATGGGAGAGAGAGAGAGATACACTGCATTTAACCGTGAGTGAAAGATTTGAACAGTAAATAACATGGGCGGTATGTTCCAGCTATAGTTAGTGCTAACGTAGCAATATGAATACAACTTGGCTTTTGGCTCATCGCCCTAAAAACAGCCATGTAAACGACAGTGTTCATGGATCGTCCAGGATTAGTTACCTGAGCCTCAGGGAACACATCGGAGCAGGAAGGGATCAAGCAGAATGGAGTTTCATCAGCCTAGACAGACACACAGGAAGTCAGACTCAGGACTACAACTCCCAAGCGGCCCTCCCACCTTCGCCTCCAAGCCCAGTCATCCCAGCTCACCGACAGTTCCACACTCTCTGAGAAGTCCTGGTTCGGAAGCTGGGGGTCGGGGGTCAAACCCAGAACTCCCTCCACGGGGCAGCCCTCGTCGCTAGCAGGCCTCTCCCCCACACTGCCGTCTGAGAAGACGCACATCGGGACAGCCAATGAGGAAAGGGCATGTAGAACTACCCCATAACTTTAAAACAAATTATCCTTCAATCTCCTGATTTGATTTTGATTCAAACAAAAGTAAAGTAGACCAACATAATACACAGTTGTCACCATTTCCATGACTACAACCTGAGGTGCAAGATGCTTCGAAAGAAAATAAAGATAGTATTTCGAATAAAACATCTCACTCTTGACTGGTGTGTTTCTGTCCTCGTTGGGAGGGAAGCCCATCCTCGATGTGGACAACAGAAGAGCCTGAAGATTCTCCACTGACAAAGAGACATCGTCAGATTATTCCAACATATCAAAGCCACAGTCAACAGTCCTGAGGCGTTTTCTTTTCCCATCTGCATTTAAATCACATTTTGTATTATTATTCCTCTTTAGTACCGAGATATCATTTATAAATTTGAATTCTCAAATCCCATATTGTTCTTGAGCTGCTTTTCTTCTTCTGTGGTACCGATGCTAACGCGGAGCCTCCCCTTACCGTCGGCGATGGCTCCCCGGAGCAGCTGCTCCCCCTGCTGGTCGGAGGTGTCGCCCCGCAGCAGCAGGCTGGACTGGGATGCCGCCTCCTCCACGCCCGGCACCGCCTTGGCAAACTCCCAGAAGATCTGCAGCTTGGCCTCCAGGCTGGCGACCACCTGGTCGTCCTTCTCCTGCAGGCGCTCTGAACACAAGAGGTCAACCGCAAAAATAAACAGGGTGCATCCAGCAGTGTTATATCCCCCCCTCCCCTCCTTGATGGAGGGGGTGAATCTGTGTCTCACCCTGGAAGTCTCTCAGCCTGGAAACTCTGGCCTCCTCCTGCTCGCTCGACAGTTCCTCCTCCAGCTCTGGACAACTACAACACACACCCACAGACAATCTGCTGTTACACACAGTGGGAAGTGTCTGCCAGCAAAACAGAACCCTCCCCAGCACTCCTGCTAAATATCACGTCGGTGGAAGCCCTTCCTGTTATAGTAGTGCGGTGCTCTGGCTTTGAATGAACGACTATGGTGGATCAAATGCAAACCAATTAAGCTTGAACACAAGGACACTTTTGTATTAGATCCAGAGGAAGAAAAACTAAAAGCATTCACTCTCAAAACAAACATTAATCCCAAAATATCTACAAAGGGCAAAATACATGGATAGATTTAGTTTTGTCCTCTGACCCCGCCCTCCTACCTGTCCACAGGACCCCGGATGAGGGTCACCCCCCGCCCTCCTACCTGTCCACAGCACCCTGGATGAGGGTCACCCCCCGCCCTCCCACCTGCCCACAGCACCCCGGATGAGGGTCACCCCCCGCCCTCCCACCTGCCCACAGCACCCCGGATGAGGGTCACCCCCCGCCCTCCCACCTGCCCACAGCACCCCAGATGAGGGTCACCCCCCGCCCTCCTACCTGTCCACAGGACCCCGGATGAGGGTCACCCCCCGCCCTCCTACCTGTCCACAGCACCCCGGATGAGGGTCATCCAGGTCTCGCACTCCTGTTTGGAGGCGGCGTAGATCTCGTACATCTCCGGCATGTTGGACGTAGCGCAGATGAGGAACATGCCCCGGTTCTCCTGAGCCATCTCCCTGACGATGAGCCTCTGGAGGGACACCACCGAAGGCTTGTTGTCCTGAGGGACGCACAGCACAGCCACGCTAGCATGTTTACATATAGTCACTTAGACTTGGGGGCGTCAGATGGCTCAACGGTTAAGGCGTTGGCCTCGTGATCGGAAGGTTGTGAGATCGAGCCCCGGCTGTGGCTATATGATGTTATGTCCTTGGGCAAGGCACTTCACCCTACTTGCCTCAGGGGAAAATGTCCCTGTACTTACTGTAAGTCGCTTTGGATGAAAGCGTCTGCTAAATGAATAAATGTAAATGTAGACTTATCCGGAGTGACTTAACCAGCACATGCAGGGACATGCAGACAGGACTGGATGCAGAGTGCGAGAGACTCACCAAGATGGCAAACGTCAGCTTCTGGTCCTTGTCTTGTAACATCAGGAGCACGTCGGACAGAAGCACGATATGGACCTCTGAAGGAGGCGAGACGGTTACATCAGAAACATCTCCAGCCAGCTGCCAGGAACAACGCATTCAACTCAGGCCCCCCCACAAAACTGATGGACCAAGTAAAGTCACGGTACATGAAACTGAAATGCTTACAAATGCTACAAAACCAAGTGACCTCAATTGGTCCCTGTTGTTGTTGTTGTTGTATGGTTTAGACCAGTGGTTCTCCACCCTGGTCCTCAGGGCTCACAGTCCTGCATGTTTTTGATGTTTCTCTGCTCCAACACACCTGATTCAAGTGAATGAGTCATTATGAAGCTCAGCAGAAGCCTGATAATGACAATTCATTTGAATCAGGCGTGTTGGAAGGGGGAAACATCTAAAACATGCAGGACAGTGGGACCCTGAGGACCAGGGTTGGGAACCACTGGTCTAGAGTCCAGTAGAGACCAGTATTGCATCATCTGATGCAGAGTTCCCTCCTTGTATCTTTTGGGGCAGGAGTTTGGACCTGGCTCCACACTCGGCTCACCTTTCTGCCGGCCGGAGGGGGCCTTCCAGGTGAGCGTCCCCTCGTGGAGGAGCGTGCGGCGGGCCACGTCCTCGCGGCGGAACACCCTGCCGTCCTTGGTGCGGCCCGGGGGCTTGGGCTCCAGCCGGGACGCGATCTCCCTCAGGCGGGCCGCCGCCTCGCACTTGTGGACCTGGGAGTCCACCTGGGAGATGGTGTCCTTGATGAGAGCCAGGGCCTGCACCAGGGATTCATGATCCTTCGTGTCTGCTGCCGTGTGTGTGTGTGTGTGTGTGTGTGTGGAGAGAGTCATTTGACAAGAACATCTTTAACCATCTGCTTCATTATTCATTGGTGTTAGGAGAATAGATGGGTTGAATGCTTGGCTGGACGGTTACCTTCAGTGTATTGAATGATGCGTTCCACCAAAACTGGGTACTTCGTAATTCGCTGCGTCACTAACAGAATGCACTCTGGGATACCCCTCCGCCGTACGATGGGCAACTGACCGATTTTCTACACGCACAAAAAAACACACATAAGCTTCCAGTCAAAGATGCGATTTCATCGGCATTCTCCTCAAGCCTTCGCGGGAAAAAACGCTCTCAAAATCGCTTGGGCGGACTTCCCTCACCCGTATCAAGTATTGGAACTTCTTGTTGTTCTGGAGCTGCTCTTTGTAGAGGTTGACAGCGTCGTTATGGTGACCACAGAACACGCTGTAGCTGTCAATCATTTTCTCCCCGAGGTCACCTGAGAACTAAGAGAACGACAAGAGGACGTCACAAAGTCTTTCCTTTCAAACACCCAACTGACGACTTTCTCCTGCAGGAACCTCAAGCCTGTCCACTCTAATGAACCGACTTTCAGTACAGGATGTTTGAAAGTTTTGAGAGTCCCATCTGACAAGTTCCCTGGGCAATACATATAAGTCAGCTGGTGGCAGGGCCTTCGCCTACTGTACTCCTTTTTTTATGGAATGGCCTCCCACTAGTTATAATTTTTACATTATATTATATTTTTAAGTCCCGTCTTAAAACGTACCTTTTTAGTCAACATTTTTATCATTTTACTGTGGTGTTTTAATATTGTTTTACTGTATGTTATATTATTTTATTGTGAAGTGTATTGAGACCATGTACCATGGTGATTTTGCACTTTAAATAATAAATTGAATTGATTGATTATACAGTGTGACAGACTTGTTGGTCCAGCTGATACACTTGAGGCAGCTGTGGCTGGGGCGTGGGGTGGGAGGAGTATTTGAAAGGATCCCTTTTTTTTGGGTTCGTGTGGCGCTGTGGTTTCACTGATGAAGCGGTGAGAGAGAAACAGACAGGAAGTGAATTGTTTCTCCTCAGTGATACGCCACCATTCCAGACATCTCTCACTCCCTCACTCCCTCCAATGCCCCGCCCTGCCGGATCATACCAGTCATTCCTGAGGACACCTGAAATGTTTGCAGTGCAGCATAGCGATAGAGAGATAGAGCGAGGGAGAGAAAGAGAGCGAGAGTGAGAGAGAGGGAGAGAGTGAGAGAGAGAGAGGGAGAGAGTGAGAGAGAGAGGGAGAGAGAGAGCGAGACGCAGAAAGAACGCAACTAAAACAATGAGAGTTTATAAAAGAAAGCGAAGGTTTCCCCCGCCGAAAAACCATTCCCAAAAAACAGGAGACGCCAGTCAGCAGCTTCTGACCCCTCCCGTCCCCCCCGAGTTACCTGAGAGATTAGGATGTCCCCCAGGCGGGAGATGCGGTAGTTGACGGGGCTGGGGGGCTCCAGAGCCTGCAGCCTGCGGTCCTTGAGGCGTTCCAGCAGCAGCTGGTGGAGCTGCAGCAGGCTGTGGACGGCGGGGAACATGCGCTCCAGCTTGGCTTCCTCCAGCTGCAGCGCCTCCTGCAGCTCGCGCATGTACACGTGCAGCAGCAGCTTGAGCGTGCGCACGTGGTGCAGCTCCGTGGCGACCAGCTCTGGAGGAAGAGAGACGGGACGCAAACGCACGGTGACCATCGAGCGCCTCGCAGCTGTCGGACCCGCCCTCTCCGGGTTACATGACCCACCACCCACCGTAGATGACGTCTTGTCTCTTGACCTCCTCCTTGCTGAGGTTCTTGAGGTACGACGGCTCCACCGCTACGCTCCAGGACTCCTCCTCCAGGTCCTGGGCGTCGGCCTCCAGCTCGGCTTCCAGAGCCACGTAGTGGGCATCTGCGTGGGGGGGGGGGGGGGGGGGGGGGACATGGCATGGTGCTCACTACCAACCAGCAGGAGTGACAGATCAACACGGTCCGCAGGTTTCATGCGTGTTGTCATGGAGTAGGCTAGCAGAACTTTCTAACAGAGCGGTGGTGGCAAGATAAAAACAGTGATGATAATAATGGGTGGTTGAATTGCCGGGTCAGAGTTCCCTGTTTTATCGAGGGAAGGAGACTAGGAGACTGGGAGGGAGGAAGGGAGGAAGAGAGGCTGGGAGACTGGGAGGGAGGAAGAGAGGCTGGGAGACAGGAAGAGAGGCTGGGAGAGAGGAAGAGAAGCTGGGAGGGAGGAAGAGAGGCTGGGAGACTGGGAGGGAGGAAGAGAGGCTGGGAGACAGGAAGAGAGGCTGGGAGAGAGGAAGAGAGGCTGGGAGGGAGGAAGAGAGGCTGGGAGACTGGGAGGGAGGAAGGGAGGCTGGGAGACTGGGAGGGAGGAAGGGAGGCTGGGAGACTGGGAGGGAGGAAGGGAGGAAGAAAGGCTGGGAGACTGAGAGGGAGAAAGGGAGGCTGGGAGGGAGAGAGGAAGGCTGAGAGGGAGGGAGAGGAGGGGGCAGCTGAGCGGAGCCTAACCACGCTCAAACTCCCAGTCAGACGTGACCTGTCAACACGTCCTCATCCTGCAGGGACTGTCTGACCTTCTGGGTTGATGGAGTCCGCCGCGACAGCAGAGGCCAGGGAAACGGCAGCTTCGTCGGCGAACAGCTTGGCCCTCGGGGCGTCTAGCTCTTCCATCAACGCGGGGCGGGATCTGGGAAAAGGGGGGGGGGACTTGAGTGGATGAGCGAAACCGTCTAGTCATTGTGCACATTTAGAGAGACAAACACCTACCTGAGGCTGGTGTGGAGAGTGGCGGATTCAGACTCTAAGCTGGGTCAGACTCATGCAGGGGCTGAGGGGGGGGCTGAGGAGGCCATGGGGAGGCTGGGGGACTGAGGCTGTCCCCTGGACAAAGCAGAGAGCAAGACAGAGGAGACAGAGGAGACAGAGAGAGACAGAGAGAGAGAGAGAGAGAGAGAGAGTGAGGAGAGACATAAACACAAAGCACTAGGATCAGGTAGTGAGTGACGATCAGCTACTTCGAAACAGAAACCTACCTGGTGAAACGGTTCCTCACTCGCAGCCGACTCAAACCCTGAATCAGGCCTGCATGGAAAGGATCAGAGAACGAATGTTGTGATCGTGACAGTCTGTCGCAACGCCAAAACAGATATTGCCCCGTGGAGTCAGAAACTGGTTTGACAGACAGCGCATCTCGAGAGCCCAGCTCAGAAGCGTTTAGCCATGGGAGAATATGAGCAATAGGCTGAAAACCAACACAGAACTCCACGTGTGGTGGGATGGATCGACAGAACTCTAGAAAAATCCATCCCTCCATCTCTGTTCATTAAAGAAAGGGCACACTTGGACATTATGTGGCACAGTACATTAGCTAAGAGCATGTGTGGGTTGTTTGATGCTTTTTTATCTCGCCTGAGCACTAAATATCTGAGCTGGGTGGGGCAGCAAGTTGGGAGACGAACCCCCTTTTAGAGAGTTCTATCCTAGGTAAACATCCATCGATAAGGATTTCTCCTCATCGCAGCAATAATAGATACAGCCTAGAAACAGTCCGTTTTTGTTCACGTTCGATTAAAAAATGTAACTTTAAAAAGAACAGGACAGAAAAAGTGAAGAAGTGTTTCGAAAGCATAAAGACTGTAGATAGTGTTTTCAAGCCTAATGCTGAGTTCTCATGAACCCACAGCTAAAGAGCCTATTGATGGCAGTTTCAGCCAAGAAGCAAAACTGTGTCCCAGATAAAGCAAACAGGCCAGTGTCCACTATTTGCTGAATGTGTGTGTGTGTGTGTGTGTGTGTGTGGGTGTGTGGGAATACGCCCTACCCTCAACTGTATTTCGTCAGTTGAAGTAGCTCAAATAATGATACTTGACGTGTGCTTGTCCTGTCTTGACTCAACGTCAACAAATCAGTCCAACTGCAGTGTGATCAAAGGTTAGCCTAGCACTTCCAATACAGCCAAGCCATGGAAATGAGAGAAACCAACCCAGCTTGATGGAAAGGCTCTTCCCAGAACTTCCTAATGAAGGAAATACATAATATTTACATAGTATTTATATCCACAGTACATAGTATTTACATAGTATTTATATCCACAGTACATAGTAGTCATTTAATTGACAAATATTATGTGAGAGGGGGAAAAATAGTTTTTTTCCTTCATATGAATGTGTTCTTGGCAAGAGCCTCGAGATGTCCAGAGAGATCGACCAGGTTGTCAAGACGACGTGAGTGCGGCCAATAGGGTTGAAATCTGGGAGTCTGGTAACACGAGAATTTAACAGCGGCACTAATTGAATGACACACCAAAACACACACACACACACACACTATGGTGGTCAACACACCTAACTCGCTTACTACAGCCTGCAGATAACCTGCTTACTCAAGGTTGCTTTCTGTTGTTCAAGAGAGGACATAGTGGCATACTGGCACCCAACAATCTAAAGCTCACAACTGCACTACAAAGGAAAAAGATAAGTTATGGACTACGAAGCTTTTTAAAACCGCCAGCCAACAGGCCATCCTTGGCCACGTTGTCATCGGTCTACATGTTTTGGGGATATACCTATATTTCAGAGGCCTTTCACTGTCTTCTGTTTAGCGATGTGAGCGAGCTGAGGTTTGGCCCCTCCCACAGAGGGTTAGCCACACCCCTACCCAGTCAGCTGACTAGCATGAAATACAGGTCAAAACAAGACCAGCCAGTCTGCCAAGTATCCCACATAAAGGAGGAGAAAAAAGGCTGTGAAAAAAAGTTTCAGTTTCACTAAGTTCAACTGTCTTAACCACTACTGAAGTATACTTTTTAATTTTTTTTAACTGGACAGTCCCAGTACAGTGGGACAGTATCGGTTTAATGACATCAGCCTAACTATTCAGCATAGTGCCACTTGGAAATGTGGTGAACCACTATGTCACTATTTACTGTCTGCAATGACAGTGAAAAAAAAACAAATTGCCTATACCCAGCCATGTTATCTCAAGTTAATGAGTTTCCATTAAATGTTGGTTCAGTTTGGTATTCAAACACCCTCCCATTCCCCATCAGTTCACTGCTGCTACATGATCATCACACCAGAACATTCTAACCATGCTGGCTGCAGCCTTGACAGCAAGTTCACTTATTAACCAAAGATCAAGCTTTTTAAAGAAAAGGGAGTGCGCATGCGCAGGGTTGCGCAACGGGTTGAGTCTTCCAGGGCCTGGAGGAGTGATGAGGCCAGCCAGGCCTAATTATAATCATCAACCATGTGACCTACCATCAGGGGGGGGAAGCACTTTGATGACCAGGCTGCCCAGGGCTTTTTTCCTCTCACTTTTGCAACAAGTGCGTCAGATTTAGTAGAAAGATCACCTTAAAACTTGTATAATGTTCAGCTGAATGCTCTTAATAATTCTTCCCTTGGCACTTATTGGTTCTCATGATGTATGTTTTGTAACCTAGATGCCCGCTATGTTGGGGTCTATCAAGTTGTTATGCTCAGTAACTGAAGCTCTTTTGTAAAGCTCTCTCTTGTAAGTCGCTTTGGATAAAAGCGTCTGCTAAATGAATACATGTAAATGTAAGATGGACTAGTCTAGTCTAGTCTAGTCGTGTGTGTAGCCCATCAGCATTCACAACCTTGTTTAACTTTACACTACATGAGACTGATACTGAAACGACTTTCGATCAGTTGTTTGTCTAATTAGATCATCATCCACACAAACGGGAAGGTACACTGGGGCACATTAAGTCCCAATAAGGAGCACCTGACCCGGGATATAGAGACCGGAAATAACAGGTGCATGTTTACTTAGAGGCCGGTGGCTCCATAATTAAAATAACTAGACTAATGCTCTTAATCAAGGAATAGGTAAAGTAGTTTACTGCCCCGTCATCGATCAAACTTTCAGTCTTCGACCTGTTGTTTCCTTTGAAAAAACACAAGTTGTTTGGAGAACATTTTCGCCCAGTTTAAATCAGTGGATCCCTTTTTATTCCCCAGGCTGCTTAGGGATCTCAACACTAGCTTAGCGAGACAATCAGTCCCTGCAAAATACACAACTGCGATTCACCGACCAACAAAAAAAAACACATATATCCAAAAACCGATCTGGTTAACTTCCTAAATTGATATTTAACTGAAAAAGCAAATACTCGAAAACAATTAAACGGAATGGTCACATCTTGTAGCCTTACCTTGGAAAAAATCGCAATAATCCCGGCTGCGATGGTTGAAGAAACCTAAAAGTGTAACTTTGCATGAGCTGGAGAAGGTCCAGGGAAAGTGAGGCGTGTGATGGTCAGATTATTAAAGTGCATCTTTGATGTTTGTCTGGAACAGAAACACACATGAAGTGATGAAGATCATGAGGAAGAGTCTCCTTCCCTCTCAAACTGCATCATGGGAAGCGCTTCTCGCTTGAATGCAGGACATTCCGCAGAGTTAATTCCACCAGACCTGCTATTTAAAGAGACATCTCCCGCACAATTAAATGTTCTGCAAATCTTTCCTTAAGTAATAGGAACATATTCTATTTGACCATGCTTGTTTAGAATTGGCCACGAAGGATAAACTTTAAACTGAATCCATCGATCTGCCATCGATTAGGAGACTTCTACGTCACCAGTAACCATGGAAACCAAATAAAATACTAAATGTTTGTTGATGTTCTTCAATCACAAACAATCTACCTCTTCCATAGGAGCAATGTCAGAGTAGTATAAGGTAAGACATTTTAATTTTATTTTGTAATCGTTATGAGATTAGTCTACTTGCAGGAATAAAAGTAAACTCTGATTTATTTTCCTATAGTGAAAACAGATAGATTAATCGATAAATTAACAAATTAATATATGTATGTCTATTCAAACACCAGATCTTCTCATTGTTTTTCCCCCTAAACAAAGCCTAGATATTTTTTAACGATGACTGGAATCAGGGAAAGAAAACTGCACCTGAAACCTGAGCAGAGAGAAACTTCTGCAAATATGGTTGAGCATCCAATAAAGAGAGACAGTGGGAAGGTGTGGGAGGACACTTCAAACACAGCAACTGGCAACGCTGCCATACCACAGAGTAAGAGACACGTATCGGTTAGGTTCAAAGCAGAGCATGGCTGTGGGGATAGGAGCTCTCGCTCCAATTGCAAGTTTAGGGAGCTTGAGCCAGGTAGAGTCACCATCCTGAAGAAGGGCAAGTCACCACTGAAGACAGGAAGCGATCGACTCTCGGGAGGCAATGAGACGTTTCTTACCATTCGCCTGCCTGGAGGCGGGTCAGCAGAGCCAGGCCAAGCCCCCCACGGACGGAGCAAGGTTCCGCCTAAGAAGAGGGAGACGTGGACCTCCTACACCTCCTCGACCTCTAACCCTGCTCCTCCCATCCCCGGTGGGAGTGAGGGGACGAGTCAGGGGAGTGACCCCGCTAAGAAGAAGGCTTCAAAGGGGCTTCAGAAGGGCCAGGGTGGGTCCGAGCTCTGCTGCCCTCCAGCCCCGACAGGGATGAAACGTATTCAGGACGGGGACCCTCGCTGGTACAGCAGCTCACCCCTACCAGACCAGGGCACCATGCCATTCCGTCGTAAGAGGAACGTGAACCGGGAGGCCGGCGTGTCGTGGGCAGATGACGAGTACTGGGGGAGCTGGAACGGCTGGGATGAGATCATCCAGTGGGGGGACGAGGACTTGAAGAGGAGGCAGAGGGCCAAGGGTGGACGGAGGAACGGCGGGAGGGAGACGCACAGGAAGAAGAGCTGGTACCAGAGTACGCCTTTGTCAGATTCTATTGGCAAATCCAAATTCCAGAACTCCGTGACCTCGGAAAGATAAAATGTCGTGCTGTATTTGGACATGTCTGTTCCAGTTGTTGTGGTTTGTGAAGGATTGTGATGGATACATGTTGTCTGAAACCTTGAAAGTGTGAAGGCACTGCCATTTAATTTGTCATGTGGCAGCAGTAACCCAATGGCACAGTGAGCCATCAAGGTTTTTATAAGTAGACATTTAGAGGGTTAGGGTTGGGGCTTGGGGGGGGGGGGCTACCGGGAGAAAATAAAAGACAGTGGCCAAGGTCACTTGATCAACGCAATGTGCTGCTGGACTCACGCTGTCACATGACATTTGGAATGTGTTTCCTCACTTAATAGGTCAAAAAAAGAGAGATACAAAGAAAGAAAATATACAAAACTGAGACCCGGTGACATTATATCTAAGAACGCGATCAACATGTCAACCTTGAAAAGTTCTACGCAAATGAACTTTTATGTGGAGATCTTGTGTATTGTGCATGAACAGGCATTAAGGGGAGTCCAGTTGGGAAACACCGACCTCATGTGGTATTGAGAACACATTGCAGGATAAAAAGCAGGCTGTTTGAACATTCGGAGAAGTTTGCGACAAACCTTTTCCAGAAAGATATCGTAGGGAAAATCAGGAAGAGGAATATTGGAGCTGCAGTATATATCTATATATATATTTTTTTTTTAACCTTTTGCTAAGATACCTGTCCATGTTGTTATGATGACACCAGCTACAAAGAAAGGCTCCATAAATCTTCAACAGACGTTTAAATCATTTCACACATATTACACAGCTTCACACAGAGAAGTATTTAGAACAAGTGAACAAATCCTGTTGCGCCTAATGGGAGGAGAGATAAGAGGTTCAGTCTCCAGTCATGAATGCACCTTGCTGCCTAATTTACAGCAGATTTTTTATTTGATCTTGATATTCAAGGGCAGACATCTGAAGCCATAGACGCCATTACTCCTGCTTTCCGTGCATCTGATAGAAAACAAAGACCAAGTGCTGTTGGTTGATCAAAAAGTCACAAAAAAAAGATAATTAGTATGATTTCTGAATTAGAAAACTAAATAAACATAAGACTAACATGTAAAAACATTCTACGACCGGAAATACCTCATGAATGACAAACATATCGTCTATGTACAAAAACATCAATAATATATTTATATATATTTATATCTTCTATACCCACTAAAATATACCAAAGAAGCAGCTATTGGTCAATTGGAGGAACTCGTTTGTCAAATGTTTTTTTTTTCTTCTCTTTTTCTTTTTCTTGAAACCATTTAAATATCCTTCAGCTGTAAATGTGAAAACTCAAAAAAGAAGATGAGAAAAGTAAATAAATTAATAATAGAACCCAAAAGATATATCTGTTCATTTGTGTGTGTGATGTTTGGAATACTGCAGGGTGTGGAGTCTTAAACTAGCTTCTCCAGTAGATAAGAGTTTGTTCGACGATGAACATCCTGGAACCATTTGACAGTTCTCAAGTCCGTTAAAACATCGGTGACTGGTTTTTCGACAACACATTTAAGTACAACGATTCAGACACACTTCCGTGACGAGGATGTAGGCCACAGACAGAGAAGAGCACTTTTAAACCGGACAACCCAGGGAGAAACCCATTCATACTGTACATAGCAAGGGAAGTGTGGGGGGGGGGGGAGAAGGGGAGGGGGGGAAGGGGAGGGGGGGGGGGGGGACTGTCTTAGAGTCGTGGGTTTAGCAGCCTTCTGGTTGTCAAAGAGTTTATTTCACAGTTGTATCCATCCATCCGCCCAGTCTTGCGAAACTTGGCAATATATAAAAACGACGACGACGAGAAAAACGAACCAAAAAAAAAAAAAAAACGAAAGAAAAAATAATTATGGACTAGAATGAGGAGAGGGAGCTTGGTCTTAGTCCTGTCCTGTTGAGTGGACATACTGTAGTGTGTGTATGTGGCATCTTGAGCATAAGGGGAGAGGTGGTGGTGGGGGGGGGGGGGGGGGGTAGGGAAAAAAACAAAACATCCTGAGATATGCTTCGAAGGACCTCTAAAGAGAGTGATAAAAGTGACATCTGTATAAAAATGACAGAACGAAACAAAAATATATATATTTATATCTATGCATCTGTGTGTGTGTGTGGGGGGGTGGAAGGGGGAAGGGGGGGGGGGGGGGGGGCAAAAAAAAGGGTATGTTAGGAGGGGCTGGAGCGGGGCAGGGCTAGTATTCGTCCGTTCGTTTTTCCCGCCGTTCATGTGCGTGTAGGGGATGTGCTCCTCGTAGCTCGCCCGCAGGCCCACCGAGGAGCCGGCCTCGTCGCGGTCCGAGCCCTCGTCCCCCCGGTGGGAGTAAGAGCACGGGTCCAGCGGGATGCTCTCCATGTTCTCCAGGTCCAGGTCAAAGTCCTCCGTCTCGGGCGGCTTGTTCTCCTCGCTGTAGTAGAAGGACACCTCCTGGAAGGACGGGTGCAGGTCCTCGCGGAGCATCTCGATGATCTCCTGGAACATGGGCCTCATCTTGGGGTTGTACTGCCAGCACATCTGCATCAGGTTGTGTCTGGGAGAGGAGGAGGAGGAGGAGGAGGGGGTTTTCGGTGAATTTAAGGAATTTAAGACTTCAGATTTAGAATTAAATCTCAATTTAAATCTAAATGTTCACACAAAAACGAGTTAACAGTCTACTTACAGTCTGTCTGCACAGTTGTCAGGGCGATCCAGGAATCCACCATCCATGACGAACTTCAGCACCTGCTCGTTAGACAGACCCTGGTACGGCTGCTCTGCCAACGTGCTGATCTCCCACAACACCACCCCGAACGACCTGCGGCACCCCAAGTGACGCAAAACAAACACGCCCACGGAGGCATTAGGAGGACGTTGAGGCAGTTGAGGACGGTCAATGAGATCGTCTTTACCCGAGGGCTAAGTCCTTCCCACTTAGTCCTAGAATACGTTTTTTTCTTTTTAAGGTAAACTGAAAGCATAGCTGGCTTAAGGGTTGACTTGTAGTGTCAAACTTACCGCACAACACACACACACAATCCCAACACACACACACACACACACTCACCAGCAGTCTGAGTTGGCGGTGAACACGCCGTCCTTGAGGGACTCGGGAGCCATCCATCTAACAGGGAGGAGACCCTTTCCTCCTTTCCTGTAGTAATCCGTCTCGTAGATGTCCCGCGTCATGCCGAAGTCTAAGACACACACACACACACACACACACACACAGAGGAGGGGACCGGTTAGTAACCCGGACACTGCAGGATAGGACGCTCGTTTCTGGGGGGGTCAGATGGCTCAACGGTTAAGGCGTTGGCCTCGTGATCGGAAGGTTGTGAGATCGAGCCCCGGCTGTGGCTGCGTGACGTTGTGTCCTTGGGCAAGGCACTTCACCCTACTTGCCTCAGGGAGAATGTCCCTGTACTTACTGTTACTTACTGCGACTTAGTGTCGCTTTGGATAAAAGCGTGAATGAAATAAATGAATAAAATGTTTAATATTTTTTCACATTGTTTCTGGTCGTATCCAAGCGTTAGTCACGTGGCTTAGCGGTTAAGGTGTTGGATAAGAGCGTCTGCTAAATGTCTGCATGCGAACGTACCTCCGATCTTGACGGTGAGGTCCTGTGCCACCATGCAGTTTCGCGCCGCCAGGTCTCTGTGGACGAACTTCTTGGCGTTGAGGTAGGCCATCCCGTCGGCGATCTCCGCCGCCATCTGGATCATCTCCTTCAGCGTGGGCGGGGGGCGGCCCGGGTTGTTCTGGGAAACGCAGGAGAGCGGTCAAGACACGCCCCTTCGCACCCGGAACCGTTCAGACTGGACCGCCGGTGTCCAAATCAAATCAACATTTATTTGTGTAGCCCTTTTTACAAGCAACGTCACACATACGCCCATAGAACTGCCCCTCGACCAACCTAAACCCTCAAGGAAGACGAGGAAAAACTCCCAGAAAGACTCACCGGGGAGAAAAAAAAATGGAAGAAACCTCGGAAGGAGCAATTCAGCGAGGGATCCCCCTCCTCCAATCACGGCTCTCTTTGGTTGTCTTATAGACCAGTGGTTCTTAACCTTTTCCCCCCGAAGGCCCCCCTTAGCTATGACCAAGACAAGCCGCGCACCCCCCACCCCCCCCCGCCTAGGGGGGGGGGGGGGGGGGGGGGGCGCGAGTGAGCTAGCCAGCGATTCCCAAAGACATCCGTTTTTTACTCGTTTTTCGAACTTGTGGGTTACATGTTTGACGCTCAAGTTACCGACATTTAACCGAGAGCATCCGGTAATTTTTCGAAATAAAATATTGTTATTAATTATAGTATTTCTTCGGCGGCCCGATAATAATAATCCCGATAATTATTTAGGGGGGGCTGAAGAACATTTTAGGGGGGCTGAAGAACATTTTAGGGGGGCTTCAGCCCTACAGGGCTAACGACGCCCATGGCTGCACTGTGAACGGCTCATCGTCATGGTAACAATACACGCATGCCTACAACTAGCTCTTCCTCGAAAAATACGTTCATGAAATTGCATGATGGAGACTTAACTTGTTTGCAATGAATTTTTAAATGTTTTAATTTTGCGCACACCATTTGGATGTGTTGTTAGGATTCTGTAATGTAACTTAAGAAATATAATTTTGGTAACGTGACGTCAAAACCTCACAGCAGACAAAATTCTGCGCACCCCCTGCGATCTCCAACGGCCCCCCAGGGGGTGCGCGCACCCCAGGTTAAGAACCACTGTTATAGACATCACAGCGTTTGGGCTGGGCCTTTACCTCAGAGTCGGGGCGGAGACAGCGCAGGTAGCTCTTCAGGTCGCCGTGGGTCATCAACTCCATGACAACCAACGTGGGCTGGCCCCTTCGACACCACGCCCATCAGTCTCACCTGGGAGGAAGGAAGCGACCAAATACGGTTATCCGGACAGACGGGAAACGGCGTGGTGTGTACAGTATGGTCTGTGGAGATGAAAGCAGACGACCTTTGCGAATGACATTGAGCAAACGGCTGGGACACAATGGCCAATAAATACAGGGCAGCTCTTCCTGACCAATCAGATTCATCTAGTACAGTGGTTCCCAAGCCTGGTCCTCAGGGCCCCACTGTCCTGCACGTTTTAGATGTTTCCCCCTTCCAACACGCCTGATTCAAATGAATTGTCATTATCAGGCTTCTGCTGAGCTTCATAATGACTCATTCACTTGAATCAGGTGTGTTGGAGCAGGGAGACATCTAAAACATGCAGGACAGTGGGGCCCTGAGGACCAGGGGTGGAGAACCACTGGTCTAGAACCTTTTGGTTTTGAACTTCATGCATGCCTCTTCTCTCTTTACTTCAGATGTTAGGCACGTGTGTTTTACGGCGCTGGGCAGCCCTGGTGGGCGGGGGAGGGGTGGGGCTGCTGTGGTGCAGGTGCCCTCACCACATGGTGACAGGTGAAGGCCTTCATGACGGAGGCTTCGTTGAGGAACTCGATGCGCTCGCGCAGGCTGGCCGACTCGTTGACCGTCTTCACCGCCACGTGGGACTCGCCCTCGCCCTTGACGATGTCCTTGGCGATGCCTTCGTACACCATGCCGAACGAGCCCTGGCCCAGCTCTCGCAGGATGGTGATCTTATCTCTGGGCACCTCCCAGTCGTCAGGCTCGTACACTGCGGAACACACACACACACGCACACACACACTGTCAGTCAAGCGGTCACAATCGGCCATGATACATGACATCGTATCATTCCACAGTATATTATTATTATTCTGATGTATGGAGAATTCGTCTGGGTTCATTAACGCTTTCGTCACATAATCATCATCATAAAACACGCGTCACATGTTTCATGTATGTCCATATGTCGTACGACCACGCCGACCAGCTCATCCCAGGCCGACGTAAACGAAAACGAGGGACGAGGGGCGAGAGAGCGCGCTTACTGTTGTTGGCGCTGAGGTACTCAGGGTTGGAGGACGCGTAGATGGGTCCGCTCGGACCCTGGGTTTGCCTGAAGGGGGAAACAACAAGGCGTTAGAAACCCCCCCCAATAAAAAACCAGGACAGTCCCCACCCACAGGCCCCTGGCTCCTCCCCTTGGGGGGGGGGGGGGGAGGGGCTAAAGGGAACGAACGCGTACTTCTTCTTGAACATGAAGAATCCTCCGGCTGCCACCATGATGAGGAGGATGATGCAGATGACCGGCCCGATGATGATCCTCACCACGTTGGGAAGGTCGCCCCCTGACACACGCACACAAGCACCCGACACACAAGTTCAACAGGCGGACTGTTCTACCGTACTTTTTTGCACTATAGGGCGCACTGGATTATAAGGCGCACCGTCAACGAATGGTCTATTTTCGATCTTTTTTTTTCAGATATAAAGCGCACCGGACTATAAGGCGCATTAAGCGGAGGAAAAAAAAGTCAGATAAATCAGTCGAATAATATTATGGTGAAGCACCACAGTATGTATTATTTCGCGACGCTCCTGGTTACGGTAGCTGTAATGCTGCAAGCGGTGCGGCTTTGTAGTTTACCAAAGTCGTACTAAAACAATTTTATTTAGCGCCTTGGACCACACAAAAATCACTTAGAGGTCAGTAAACAAAATAATTAATCCGTATATAAAGCGCTTCGGATTAT
>CM059328.1:10334738-10337238 GCA_030340685.1 Protosalanx chinensis
GAGGTTGATGACCAGGCTGCCGTTGAGGACGGTGCACCCTCGGAGCGCCTGGGGCCGACGTGGACCGAGTCCACCGTCTTGACGCCCATGCAGACTTTGGGGCAGAGGCCGGCGCAGGGTGCATGCACATGAGGCTGCGGGTGGGGACACAAGGGGGGGGGGGGTTAGGGCACGTTCGCGTTCGGACACAGCTTAGCTTTTCACCGATGTGTTGACTTTTATCGCGTTTTTTTACCAACTGTTGCGTTGTTTTTTACTGTGTATAGTGTGCGACTACTTATTGCGTCTTTAATATTGCCATGTACTGCACTTTGATCAACCGTGTTGTTTTAAAGTGCAATAGAAGTAAAGTTGGATTGGAACATAACGGTCCAAAAAAAAGCGTCTCGGTTCATCGAGATACAAGCGGGGGGGGGGGGGTCAAAGAGAGAGAAAATCACGCAACGGTGAGAATCCCAATTCATATCATCCCACATTGGGAGATTCGGTACCATGCGAGGCGCCAGCTGGCCTGCCTGACGGTGCCCTCCACTTCTGTCCAGCCGCTGCATTTCCTACGGGTTTTCCGCGTCCGCAATTCACCCGAGAGAGGAGAGTCCCTGCGGGGGCTCTGCCCTCTACGACCTGCCCCTGAACCGGCGCCAAACACAACCTTAACGGCCGAGAGCTCCTCACCCAAATAAGGTCCCTGAGGGGGGATTAGCGGAGTGTCCGAAGCGGTTCCTTCCCGCTGACTGGGCAGGGACAGCCGAGGACGAGCGTCTGGCCGGTGACCTCGCGGCACGGGTTCGAGAGAGAGGAGGGAGGCGTTTTCCTTGCAGGTGAAAGTGCCAAAAGGAAGGAGCCGGGCGCCGATCCCTTTCGCTCGCTGGCTTCGGCGGCGTGCGTCAGGAACGGCCAGGCGCGCCGTCTCATTCCGCCCTCCGGGGCGACAACGCGTCTGCGATCTAGCTCAGCTCTAACGATGGGAGGGAGATGGTACGAAACCGTAAGCATTAAACAACGCAGCACTATCGAATATCCCCCGCGGTGAATTCCAGAGACGGGCGTCGTTCACGCCAAGTCTAGCCTGCCAAACGAACACTTAACGCAGAGGGGTTTCATCCTGAGTAGAATCAGAATCGGGTTTAATCTCTATGCAAGACGAACAAACGTAGAATTCACTGTGACAGAAGAGCAACATGGGACATGTATAGCAGTAGAAGCGTGTGATGGAGGGTCACGGCACACCGTAGTGCTAGATTTCTCCGAGGGACGTTTGGAGGCGAGCCCAAAAATCCAACCGCGCCCTTGACCGGAATTAACGACCGCGGTCCGAAAAATCTGGAACTCCTCGCTCGGCAGACAGTGGGACGTGCTGGGGGGGGGGGGGTCGGACGGCTCAGCGGGGGGTAAGGCGTTGGCCTCGCGGTCGAAAGGTTGCGAGTTTCAAACCCAGGCTGTGGCTCTGTGACGTTGTGTCCTCGGGCAAGGCACTTCACCCTACTTAACGTAAGTTGCTTTGGATCAAAGCGTCTGCTAAATGCTATTATTACATGCTGTCAATCAATTAGCCAGACGATGCACCTAGTAGATCAGAGGCCACTACGACTCTGCCAAACATTTATATTTAGTCATTTAGCCGATGCCCTGCGAGTACGGGGACATTCCCCCTCCTGAGCCAAGTAGGGTGAAGCGCCTTGCCCAAGGACCACAGCTGGGAGTCGAACTCCCCAACCTTCCGATCATGAGCCCAAACACCTTAACCGCTGAGCCACCCGACTCCCCTAGAAAGGAGGCGAGCAGACGAGCCGCGCTGTTGGAAACGCGGCGTACGGCGTCGATCTGGGTCTTCATCGGACCGCAACGCTCCTACCGAACGTCTTCAACGACCTATTTTCGATTTCCGGAACCTGGTTTCAGAAACAACCCAGCGAGCGTCAAGAGACAACCAGCCTGCGAGGGCGTTGGGAACGGTTCGACGGTTACGCGTACGAGCTGCCGGTGCCCGAAAAAACCTGCACCTGCGGGGAAAAAAACGTCAAAAGGGGTGGCGGCCCGGATGCTGGGGCGTAGAAAATGGAAGGAGACTGTGGTGTTTCAGGGCTGTACGCCGCCCCGCACCTACAGGATGGTGAGTCAGAGGCAGAGAGGGCACAGATGTGCCAGTCCTGACTGCCTCACTGCTGTGACCTGGCTCTCTGCACCGAGCACACAGTGTACCGACGCCCCCCGCACTGCAGATCGACACACAGTCACAGGCTGGCGGGCACACGCACACAGGAGCTGAAGTACACACACACGCACGCAGGAGCTGAAAAGACACACACAGGAGCTGAAAGACACACATACACACACACGCAGGAGCTGAAAGACACACACACACACACGCAGGAGCTGAAAGACACACACACACACACACACAGGAGCTGAAAGACACACACACACACGCAGGAGCTGAAAGACACACACCCACATGCAGGAGCTGAAAGACACACACACACACACACACGCAGGAGCT